>CM070554.1:22309315-22809750 GCA_036346405.1 Phyllostachys edulis
CACCCAAATAACATTCTTTTTAGCGCCTAAAATTGAAGTGCTAACAAATCTAGCAATAACTTTACCATCCTTAGTTTTTCTAAGCATATAGCATGAATTGTATATACCAAAAGATGGAGTCTTACCAATAGGACAACCATGTTACAAATGTCCTATTTCCCAGCACTTATGGCAATACTTACCATTTTGCTTAACAAACCTTGTGGGCTTGTTTACCGGTTTCTTACCTTTCTTCGGGACATACCCAAGTCTTTCTTTGTTGAATGAGCACATTTGCTCACTCAAAAGCTTGTCAAGAGTAGCTTTACCCTTGAAGCACTGTTCCAAACTTTTGCTTAACTTGGTCACTTGCTCTTTTAGCTCATTGTTTTCAACAACAAGCTTTGCATCATGAGACTCAACATTATCATGATTAGAGTTAATATTAGAGCAACATGGCATAGCAAGTAGGTCATTACATGAAGTAGATGCACTAGTCTTAGCAAGTTCTATACTAGGTATTTCATCAATAATATCACATATAATACCTACACTAGAGTAAGACTTGCTTGAATTTTCTTGGATAAGCAAGTCATGAGCTTTCTTTAGCTCTTCATAAGAATCTTTTAGAGAGATATGCTCTCTCTTTAAGACTTTATATTTTGACATTTCTTTTCCAAGATATTCATTCAAGTCTTCAAGCATATCCATTAATTCATCATATGTTGGTTCATTATCATTAATGGATTTTACCTTATCTCCTTTTGCCATGAGGCAAGTAGGAGTAGAGAAGAGTGATGGAGCCTCCTTGATGGCGAGGCCAATGAGTCCCTTCTTCTTGGGGGACTCATCCTCATCGGAGTCGGAGTCAGTTGAGTCCTCATCGGAATCCCATTCTCCAATATGGGCTTCATGCTTGCCATCCTTGTGAAGCTTATTGAAAAGCTTATTTTTGCCATCGTATTCCTTCTTCTTGAATGATTTGGCCTTATTATCCTTCTTTAAAGGACAATAAGAGGCAATGTGCCCCTTCTCTTCTCAATTATAGCACCGGATGTTGCTATAACGCTTATTATCACTTGAGGATTGCTCTTTCTTGCTCTTGTCGAAGTTGAAGCTTCTATGTGGGCGTCTTCTCATGAATTTCTTCATTCTTTTAGCAAGAAAAGCAAACTCTTCTTTAGTGTCTCCTTCCTCATCCTCATCATCACTTGATTTCGCTTTGACCTTGAAAGCGGTAATCTTCTTCTTTGAAGAAGACGACTCTAAGACGGCTCTAAGTATCTTGTGCACAATATTAACATCAAGAAGGTTAGTGCCAAGACCTTTGAGTTCATTCACAATGTTGTTGAGTCTTGAACACATCTCATTGATGTTTTCATGAGGCAACATTACGAATGTCTCATATTTGATTCGAAACCTATGCAATTTGACCTCTTTGACCGTGGATGTTCCTTCATGGATCTCCGAGAGGGTGGTCCAAATTTCGTGAGCGGTTTACAAGTTGCTCACTCTATTGAACTCATCAACGTTCAAAGCACCAAAAAGAGCATTCATAGGTTGGATATCTAAATGAGCATTACGCCCCTCTTGATCCGTAGGAAGTAGTGGATTAAGAGGCATGACGTAACCCTCATTTACGATTTTTCAAATGCTTGGACTCATAGCCTTTAAATAAATTGACATTCTAATTTTCCAATAAGCATAAGTTCAGCCATCAAACAAATGAGTCTTTCCTATAGCAATTCCCTCACTAGCCATCCTTTTATCTCTTAGACAGTTAAGTCTAGATCAATGAGAGACCAAGCTCTGATACCACTTGTAGGATCAAGGATAATCGACAAGAGGGGGGGGTGAATAGGAGGTTTTTAAACTTTTTGACTAATTAACAATTTAAGTTAATTATGAGCTAAGTCTAAACTAGATACAATTCTAGCTAAGCAATTCAACACAAGACAAATGCTAGAATTGTAAATGCGGAATAAATAAAGACAAGAAATAACCATAATTGAGACAATGAAGTTTTTCCCGTGGTATCGAAGATTTGCCGGTCTTCACTAGTTCACGTTGAGAAGCTTGAACAAATCAAGCTGACTCCAAGAATTAAACCTTCACTCGATCACTAGTGGTTGTTCTTCCTCCGCTCCGGAGATGGTGAACACCAAACTACTCACAATCTTGGCACCGGGACTCTTCACAATCTTCTTGAAGAGGTCACCATGCTAACACCACCAAGCCGTCTAGCTGTTTGGCAAAACACCAAGAGTAATAAATTGATGACCTTCGCTTGACAGCACTCAAGTGCAATGGATCAATCTAGAATGGATGCACTTGAATTTTGGCTCAGCTACCTCACAATAAATGCACAAATATATTTGAGGTGTTGAAGGGATGCTCAAGTCTCTAAGGATGTTAATTGAGGTCTTGCATGCTGTCCTTGAGCAGGTGGAGGGGTATTTATACCTCCACCAACAAATATGACGTTGGGGAGGAAATCCCCAACTTTCAGCGAAATGCGGTACTACCGCCATGTATCAAGCGGTACTATCGCACTTCACCTACCGCTCCGTAACAGCTATAACAGAGACATTAACTCCCTCTGACATAACCGTTTAAACCGCGGCACGGTACTACTGCCAACCATCATACGGTACTACCGCTGGCTGGTCATACCGCTCAACAAGGGCAGTACTACCGTTTCTCAAAGGACCCAAAAAGGGTACCTACTAGAAAAAACGTACCACTCAACATTTCAGAATTACCGGCGTGCAGTAGTTCCTCTTGAACAACGGTGGTGCGACCGTTCATAGGGTTTGCACCTTAAGTCGAAAAATATGTCTCTCTGGAAATTACATACCGCCAACTAAAAATAGGAACAAACGGGTTGCGGTAATACTGCACCATGAGCCCGGTCGTACCGCTGAGCGGTAGTACCGCTTACTTAACGTCGGTACTACTGATTGTCTTGACAAAGCAGAGTTGGCTTTCCAAAACAAAATCCAAATGCATGCATGATCCTAAATTGATCCAATTGGCACAAGAACATGCTATCAAGCTACTAGTCTTGATCCCTCTTAATAGTACGACGTTTAACCTAAAATTCGGTCTTCCATCTATTTCTCCTAAGACCGGTAAAACATAAAAAGGATCCGAGACTACTTGTACCTTGTTTTTGAGCCATATTGATCTTCATGTTATTCTTTAGCATGCATCTTCAAGTTAGCAAACTCACCATTGGGACTTATCCTTGTAAATACTCAATAAACATGTTACTCCCATATTCACATATTATCATTAATTACCAAAATAATTTTTAGGGGCCTAGATGCTTTCAAGGTAATCCCCTCGATCACAACTTTCTTCCTCGTTGCCTCCGTGACGAACTCCCTTCGGATGCAACTCCGAAGCTCATGCATATTGATTGCGTTGAGCCCCTCCGCCCGGACCACCTTGCATTGGCATCTCGACAGGTCCAACTCGCCAGGTCCGATTCGTATGAGACCATCGCCATAAAATACATACAAGTCTTGCATGTTCGATATTACCTAAAGCCACAACAACCCTAACTGCGGTACATCTGTGTAATTAGATACGACAAATTGCATGCAAATGATGGATTACATATGTGTAATTAGATATGACTAGTTACTTACCACTAAACTAATTAATAGAAACTAAACTAACTAATTACGACTATTTAATTACCACTAAACTAACTAATTGTAACTGATTACTTACCACTAAATAAATTACGAGTAGTTAATTCGCACTAATTTAATATACGAGACTAATAACTACTAAACTAATTACGACTAATTAATTAATTACCAGCGAACTAACTAATTACCTCTAAACTAATTAATTATCAGTAAACTGACTAATTCATAACTAATTAATAACCAGTACATTAACTAAATACGGTAATAACGACAAAAGCATCCGGCAAATTACTTGCCCTTCGGGGGTAAGCTATCAAAAAAAGACGAGCGACGAGCAGCAAACAAATACTTGATTTCCAAAAAAAATTAATTATGTTAAGTTCTCTGAGTTCTCAGCGACGAGCACCAGAACGAGAAGCGAAACGCAATTGGGATGAGTGAAGAGTGACTGTGAGATTTCAATATTTGTAGCCGAGTGAAGGAGGAGCCGCTGCATTGGCGTCGGGAATTTCGGATGCGTTGTCTACGCGCAGCACTGCTGGCAAGGGGGACAACAACGAGGAGTCGACAGATGTACAGAGGAGGAAGGATAGATGGTTCAAAATGTGGCCACTGGAGGGGGGCTGTGCGGGAGGGGGGAGAGCAGGGTCAAGGGAGGGGGCATGCGTGTGGGAGGGGGAAAGGGTGACATGTGGCGGGACAAAATGAGTACACTTAAATGAAATTGTGAGGTAAAATTAGAGCAAGGAAAATTATGAAAAAAATTACACAAGAAAGTACACTGTGTTGCGAGCATTCACGTAAAATTTCATAATTTTTTAAACTAATTTGCTATATTTTAAAAATGTTACGAAATCCATAGAAACCCTAACCCTAATCAGAGAATCAGAGAGGGGGCACTGAGGGGGGCACATGGCGGGCCACCGCGACGACCCGTCAGGCGACAATGCAATCAAGACGGTGGTCGTGGCAAAGAAGCGGCAATGGCGGGCGAGCGCCTCAAGCATGGCGGCCGTCTTGAGACGGAATGCCATTTTTGCCAAAAATTTCCGAGCACCACATTTCTGTAAATACGATGTCAAAAAATGTTAATACTACCAAAAATTCAGACTGTGACTACTTGTTTGTAAGCTGTAACCGTACGACCGACAAGAGTTGTTAAGAGATAACATAGGGGATATTTTCGTGGCATAATCGTAGAACTACTTATGTTTCTCAGTTTTTGTACATTACCTTTGGTTAAGTTTGATTGATGCTTTACAGGATACCAGGTGGAAAATAGTGTTGTTTTTCTATATTATAGTGTAGTAGAAAAATTAAACCTTTTTTTTTTGGCAAAAACTCATTTGCATCTCAAAGTTTGTCAAAAACCCACCCGCAAGTTCCATGTGATTCCAAATCCACCAAAGGGCTAATTTACTCGTTGAAGATCCTACATGGCACTTATGTGGCAATCCCAGTAGACTGATCTTGTGGACTATGAGCAGAGAAGACGTGTCAGCGCATGGTAGGACGCATGAGCCAAGTGTGGGAGAATAAAGCATGACGCAATAGTGGGAGACTAGATGGACAATGAACAAGGACAATCAGGGGCAATCGCCGATGTTGCTGCCATGCGGGAGGATTCTCACGGTCTAGATAGACTTGGACGTGATACCTAGTTAGTAGTTCTTGATTCTATGAGTTTCAACGAGTCAATTGGACGAATCATTTTTGCAACCATGTAGAAATTGCGCGTGGATTTTTTTTTTACGAATTTTGAGATGCAGGTGGATTTTGACAAACTCCCCCACTTGCAGGTGAGCTTTTGCAAAAAAAAAAAAATTCTCAAAATTAATTTTGGTTTCCAAAACTCTAATATTGTGTTCCTGCTCCTTCAACTTCATTAGTCTAATTTACTAGTTTTCCTTTTCAACTCGTCTTGCGTTAGATGTTCATCCATCCAATGGCGTCGTCCAAAAATGTATATCCGTTACTATTGTGGAATCTAAAAGAATGTTTTAGTAACATCAATAATCTGCGAAGCTTCTTAATCTGCAGGCGAGTACATGATCGATGCCTATGTTTCGACGATTTTGTCCTGTCGTATAAGGCTGCTCCCAATAGACAGTATCTTAGTGTAGTTTCTTTAGTGCATGAGGAGTGTTAGGATACTATCTTCTCAATGCATGGTTTCTTATGGTGTAGTATTTTAGACTGTTTCATTTAATTACATGCATGATCTTTACTAGTATTTGAGCATTGTGGCTTATTTGTGACATGTACTAATGCAATACATGCATGATCTTCCCAATGCACGGGATCGATCACAATAAATTTTATGCGTTGGATTTCGAGACCGAACCGATATCCAGATTAGATACTAGAGTACCCTCTCTCTTCATTAACTATGGTGCCACATCATCATTTTGCCTACATGGCAGACTTAAGATACCAGCCAGGGTGGAGCACTAGGAGCAGCCTAACTAATCGCGCCATTGGGCTGACGGCGAATCTTTTTCACGAATAGAGATCGGTCGAGAGTGGTACGGGCACGATTATCATGGGTTTGATTAGTGCAATAGATTGCTTCTGTATTGCTACTATCTTTCATGCATGTCAAATTTCAAACCGTGCTTGCTGCAAAGATGGAGTAAAAGTCTAGCACTAAGGGCCTGTTTGGTATAGCTCCGCTCTAAATTTTAGCAACTCCAACTCCAGCTTCACTTTTAGATCCACTCCCCTGAGAAGTTGGAGTAGTCTGAGAAGGTGTTTGGTTAGGAAGCCAACTCCCACTCTATGAATGAGAATGATCCATGTAAAAAGACGAGAGTAACCTTAGTTTTGTGACTTGCATATTTCTCAGAATTTTTACTGTTTACTTGGTATTTGGGCTGACTAGCACCAAGATTAATTGTTGGATTAGGAGATTTGCAAAGCCATTGGATAAAAAAAATTTGAGGTAAATTTTTTTTTGTGTGCATGAACAAAAAAATGAGTTCGCTATTGTCCATCCGAATGTGCATGCGAGGTCAAAAAAAATTCGTGTGCATGAACAAAAAAATGCGTTCGCTACTGTCCATCAGAATGTGCATGTGAGGTCAAAAAAAAAATTTCGTGTGCATGAACAAAAAAAATGCGTTCACTACTGTCCATCAGAATGTGCATGTGAGGTAAAAAAAATCGTGTGCATGAACAAAAAAAATGTGTTAGCTACTATCCATCCGAATGTGCATGTGAGGTCAAAAAAAATTTCGTGTATACATATTGCGTTTGTTATAGTCTGCTTAGGGGGAAATAATCGTGTGAGAGAGAATCATGCATGTCCATAAACTCAAACATATGAAGTTCATAACAAAGGTTCTAATTCGATGAGTATCATAACAAAAGTCCATAACGAAGACTAACATATGTCTCCGATAGAAAATAAATGAGAGGTATGAAGTTGTGAAGCACCATAGTAGCCGCAACAATCATCTTTTGCTTGGTCATTGGATAGATTGTCATCTTGAGTAGAATTGACCACTTCATCTTCCATACACCAAATCTTCCACTCAGCAGAACT
Source organism: Phyllostachys edulis (assembly GCA_036346405.1). Taxonomy (NCBI): domain Eukaryota; kingdom Viridiplantae; phylum Streptophyta; class Magnoliopsida; order Poales; family Poaceae; genus Phyllostachys; species Phyllostachys edulis. Next base: position 22,316,498 of record CM070554.1, read on the forward strand.
TGCCATCTGCACGTTGTAACATTCATAATTTCATCAAGTATCAGGACCAAGTATCACGACAGAGTTTCATCATAACCAAGCATCAGGCAGCAAAAAATATCTATGAACCAAGCAAACAATATAAAATTAAACACAATTATACTAGGACATGTAACTTGGTGGCTAGGCTTGCTCCAGCAAGTCAGCGCAACCATGCCAATCACACCATGAGCAAGGGCCTTGACAAATTAAACACAATTATCAGTTATCATGATTATGGAATACTAGAAATCACTTATCATGATTATCCAAATTAAACACAATTATCACTTATCACAATTATACTCTGCTTAATTATGGAATATGGGAGGCTATCCAAGTTAGGAGGATTGTTGCCTTGGTGACGTCCAGCCAAGCTGTGAAGAATTGCTCTCATAGTGGTGGGTAGCTAGGCATGCCATGTATCAGGCCATGTGCAACGTTCAGTTCCAAAAGAAATAGAAATCCGACCCCGCCTTTTATTTCCAGAGCTTCACGGATTTGTCATGGCTAGCAGAGGCAATCAATCTAGTGAACGGAGAGTGCGCCAAAGCAGCTATTAGGCCTTCATGTGCATGGATTGGGTTTCTATATAACTGTGATCAACATTCCATAATCACTTATCATGATTATGGAATACTAGAACAAGAGTACTCATTCTGACAAATCTTTATGATCAAATGCTCATAATTCCTAAAGCTACAATATCAAATTTTCTTGGACACAATCACACAAGAGCCCGAAAGAACACATATGCAAGTTACCATTAAACACATATGGCTCTTGCAATCTATTCAGAAAGTGACTGGTGCTACGGTTTGCTAATGTGTTGCTTAGCACATTAACCTCTGCCATGCTTTTGGGTGCCCTTTTTTTATGTCTTCCTCTGATTTTTTTTTACAAGTTTCTCTATTAACACATTTGATGCATATACATAGATGATAGATCATAGATGACTAGATTGCAGTGACATGTTCTTATCAAATCAAGTCTGAAGTCGTGTTAAGCAATAATTGAACTGAAAATTGGTGGTCACTGGTGTCCTGTGTAGACTGATCAAAATGAAAGATAATTTCAATGTGTTCATCAAGGATTTGGACAACAAGGATATGGTCACTAGTGTAGCAATATGGAAATAGGTGAAGTCCAGTTCCATCTTGAAAAATTGCATCAAGTCCAGAAAAACAACAATAACTATGATAGAAGGATCCGGATCCCATGTAGAACAAGAGTACTCATTCTGACGAATCTTGGACACAATCACACAAGAGCCCAAAATGGTTAGGGAAAGGGGGAGAAGCGGGCGGCGAGCAAACCTTCGGGGAAGAAGCCACCGTCGGGGAGGAGCCGGGGAGAGAGGACCGGGCCGGGGAAGAAGCCGCATTTGGGGAGGAGCCGGGGAGAGCACCGGCATGGAGTTGTCGAGGTGGAGTCGCTGGGGGAGAGAGGCCGGGGTGGAGTCACCGGGGGAGGAGCTGGGGAGAGAGGCTGCACGTGTCGGGGTGGAGTCGTCGGGGGAGAGAGGACGGGGTGGAGTTGCCGGGGGAGAGAGGCCGGGGTGGAGTCGCCGAGGTAGAGCTGCCGCCGCCCTGGCCGAACCCTAGCTATGAATGGGAGAGGGGCGAGGGGATGCGAAGAGACAGGGAAAAAAGAAGAGGATGCGAAGGGAGGAATTGGTGGGGGCTGCGGGTTGGGGTGGGGTATATCAGTGGCATATTGCGGGTAATTACCTTCAACTCCTAGGGGTATTTTGTTTTGTTGGTCCGTAGCTCCTCAATTGGGGCAAGGTTCTACCCGCTCCCAAAATTTGCACTACAGGCTGCTCTGCTCCCGGTTGCTCCAACTTTTAAAAAATTATGGAGCAACCTCGTTTGACACAGCTCCACAAACTCCAACTATGAAGTTAGGAGTTGGAGTTGTACCAAACAGGACCTAAATTTGCAATTTGGGTTCACACAGCAAAGACGTAGATTTTTAATGAGCGGCATCAGCGTGTCTTTCATACTACCTCTGTCTTTTTATTTGTCGATCGGATCATTGACACCATCTTCAATACACAGTTTTGATCAATATTTTTCTTATCATCTTATAGTAAAAACTATAAAAATATAATGATATGCATGTATTTTTCATGACAAATATACCAATATCTTTTCCATATGATAAATCAAAATACTTTGTGTATACTAGTGGTCACCACATTTAAAAGTTTGTGTACTTTGTGTAAATCAAAATACCATTATTTTTTAACTAGCTAAGTGCCCGTGCGTTGCATCGGATCTCAAATAAACATATATAAGTTCTAAATTTGAAAACCCAATATGTATAGTATAATTATCTATACATCTAAAAGCTGCATATATAATTTGCATCCGATCAACAAGCTACAAATAGTCTTATCACAAACTACATGCATAGATGATCTAATTGTCTACAGAAGATTCTTAGTAGTAACATATACAGTATGCACATATCTACCCACAAAAGATCCTACCAATTAAAGGGGTAGGGAGCTAGTATGACAAACTCACCATCACCACCTGAGTCCTTCTTTTATAATAGTAAAAATTAGTATTGCATGCATTCTAAAACGGTATCTTAAAAAACGGAGGTAGTATTACAAATGCATATAAGCTTATGACAAATCAAAGTCAGATTGATATCGGCTTCTATGGATTCATATCCTTGAGAATGACTATCCTTAGGGCCCCTGCGTCCTGCTTCCACCCCTCTTCTTCAACTGGATTCACAAAAAAAAAACTTTCCATTCGATCCAAAAATTTAAAACTTGATTAACAAACTTCTAAGCCCCATTTTGATGAAAACTTTCAACTCGATCAAAAAACTTTCACCTCGATTTTTTGAATTAAAACTTTCAATTTGATTCATGCATCTTTCAACTTGATTTGAAAATTTTCAAATAGGAAGGACTGACAGCTCGATTCGGTGGCTTTCAACCTCAAACAAAATCGACTTTCAACCCCTCGATTCGAACTTTCACCTTGCAAATCCACCCACTTTCACTCACTGGTGCACGAGGTCACTAGTAGGGGTGGATAACGAGCTAGCTCGGCTCCGCTCATTAAGCAAATGAGCAGAACAGCTAGCTGGGGTCGGCTCGGCTTGGTCAAGCTCGTTAAGGAACCAAGCTCGGTTCTGGCTCGTCTCGTTAGGCAAATGAGCAGAACAGCCAGCTCGGCTTGGCTCAGCTCAACTCGATCAAACAGCCGAGTTGGCTCGTTATTAACAATTCAACCAGTGTTAATATGTACTAGTGTACAACATGAAAAAGAACTCATAGTTTGTATCCAAACACCATTGCATCCAAACAATAACAACAACTAGTAAATTATGCTTGAATTTTCGTAGCAACATGCATCTCTATCTGGTGGGAGGCCGGAGGCCGAGCTCAAGAGGTCGAAGGCTGAGGGCGAGTGGCTGAGCTCGGGAGGCTAGATCTGAAGGCGGGAGGCCAACGTGGGAGGCTGGAGCCGAGGCAGGAGACCGAATCAGGAGGCGGGGTGCCTAGGGTGGGAGGCTAAGGCCGGAAAGGGAGGTGGATACGAGAGGCTAGGACCGAACAGGCAAACAAGGGGGTGGCAGCGGCTGGGCGTTGTTCGGTGTGCAGTGTGCGGGTGGATAGGGGTAGGGTTGCACTTGCGGCTTGCGGGTGGGATGGTAGCCTGGGTGGGTGCTAGTTGTGCTAGGCTGGGCCTGGAGCCGGCCTGAAGTAATTGTTGGCTTGTGGGCTTGTTGGGTTGGGTTCTAATTTAAGCAAGCTAAACAAGTTGCTCGCGAGCTGGCTCGAACTCGGCTCATTAACTTAACGATCAGAAATGCTAGCTCAACTCGGCTCGTTTATGGCCTGAGTTTGAGCCGAGTCGAGCTGAGTCCTTAACGAGCCAAGCTGGCTCGTGAGTTACGAGCTTTTTTCTACCCCTAGTCATAAGCGTCCCTCGCTTGCGTGGCTTGGCCCACACAGGCGGTGGAGGTAGCAACATGCACGAGAAGGGGAAGGAGAACCCTGAGGTAGCAGTGGGGGTGAAAAGGTTACGGGGAGGAAAAAGTAGGATGAGGGTGTTAACGGAAAGTATCCTAATGCATCCCGGTAGTTATTACTTTATTCTTTCACAAGATAGCTTAGATCGGTACATATATAATCATACCTGATTTGTTAAAATTTCTGGATTCTCAGTTGTTGGATCGGTTAGGGCAGTCAGAGGGGGTGAATGACTTCGACAACTTTTACCCTATGTATTCGGCTCACTCCAGCAGCTAGGAGCAAGTATGAAGATTAAGACTGAACTTGCTAGCATCGAGAAGCAACACCTATAAGAAGGACCCAAATACTTACTCTGTCATATCGGTCCAATCGCCAACTCTTAGGTAGTCTGACCGGCAACTGCCAATCGGTCTAACCGGTCTCCTGCAGACCAATTGAAAACAACACGATTTTCAAGAGGGGATTTCACCTAACTTTTGATCTACTCATTCAAATGACACCAAATTTGAAACATAGCTACCCTAGGATGTTTAGCACCTATTCCAACCAAGAATTTCAAGAATTGTTGTCAAGGTTTCCACCATTATCCATCATAGGGAAGAGTGCTCAAGAACCAGTTAAAAAGAGGGAAAACTTGATCTACTCAAGTTCATGAGATCTAGACAACCAAGATGATTCTAAGTGGGTTCCTACAAACCCTAGCAAGCTATATCTCAGCATGAATCACACTAGAACAAGATGAAACCAATAATCACTAAGAACACCTCAAGAAGGCAAGAGAATCCAGCAAGAACACAAATAAGATATGGTGAATCAAGTTTGATCTTCTATTACCACTAGGAGAGAAATGATTACAGCCACTCCACCAGGAGGACAAAACCCTAAGGGAATCACTTGGCTCTCTCAACCAAAACCTAATTCCTCTCTTGGAGGCTCAAGTGCAAAACATAATTTCTTTCTCTCTCTCTCTACAACCGCCTTATATAGTGGAGGATCACAAGAAACCATAACTGGATTACAAAGTGGATCACATCCACTACACACACCCATGGAACCCGTTAACCCATTACACAACCGGCTTTTTCACTCACGCACGCTTTTCAAAGTGTCGTTCTTCGCCTTGGCTCCAATAGCCCGAAATCATCATGTCTTGTCCTACATGAAGTCTCCTTGACCTGATCCACTTAGGCCGTTATCGCCGTTTTGCAAACCGCTCACTTTTTGGGTTTTAGACAAACGACCACATTGCCCATCAACCGACATTTCCCAAATACTCCTCCTCGAAGCATTGCCCATGCTTCGCCATCATCCATATGGGCCTAATGACTTCCCGTCAAGACTCTCACGTGTTCGGATCCCACCGGTTCAGGCCCAAGTAACTTGAAGCAACACATGTAAAGCTTGACCTTGACCACTTATGTCTTCCATAGCCCTTGTCCATCTTTTGCCTTGTTTGAGTCCAACTATCTCAGCCAACCTCCATGACCATTCTGGACCTTGGTTTTCCTAACCAAGTCCCGGTCCTCCTCGCCACTGACCATAGTTGACTTTGGAGCCACTTGCGCAACAATAGACTAAGCAAACCATTTTCGGACAAAAGTTCATTCCAACATGACCCACATTAGTCATAAACACACCATGCAACACATATGCCATGAATCTATAGACTTTGGCCAAATCCACAAAGTTCAACACGCCAATGTGCTTGAACTTGCCCTGGACAGTCAGACCACCGGCCCTCGGTCGGTCTGGCCACCAACCAACAGTCGGTTAGATCACTTCCCAAATCCTGAAAACACCCTCTCTAGACTCTTCGGTAAAAATCTGTCTAGTTTCGCATCCAGTATCTATTTTCAATGTCACCTGGTGCAAACGCATCCCCAAACACTCTCACATAAGTGTTTGGTTCCCATTTGGCAAAAGCTCACTCAAGCTCACACCGCTGGTCTGACCGTAGGCCACCTGACAGCAGCTTCGGCAAAATTGCAACTCCCTAAACCAAACTCAAACTTCGACAAAACAAGCCAAGCACAGTCAATTACTCATCACAAACTATGGGGTGACCTCCATATGGTCTCACACCAATGATTCAATTGTAATCACCTGTACACATTGTAGCCGATCAACAATATAATGAATCAGTTCGGCATCGTTTTGCCATGTGTCGTGCCCTCTCCCGTTCTCTCACTTTTCACATGGTATCAGATTGGTTCTAGCCTAGGACCTGTCTTCCCCACATCCTCCTCTCCCTGTTACCGCTGCCATGAACGGCACCCCAAGCTCTCCTGCTGACACTGGCTCTACCGTCGACAGTCAAACCATTGTCACCACTAGGAACCTCACCAATCAGACCACGTCGGTGTTTTCTTCCACCTCCACTCCCGCGATGCAAGCCATTAACGTGGCTAGTATCAAGACCCACATACCGGTCACTCTCGACCTCAAGGCCTCGAACTACACAAAGTGGCGCACCTTCTTTCTCGCATGGTTGGCAAGTTTGGCCTTCTTCATCACGTCAACGACTCTCCCTCTCAACACGACGACCCTGACAGGGCCCAATAGGACATCACTGTCTTGACATGGTTCTACAGCTCCATCTCTAACGACATCCTCAACATCATCATGGAGCCCAACCAGACTGTGCTCGATCTCTAGACGCGCGTCGAGGTTGTCTTCCACAACAACAGAGATGCTCGTGACGTCTATCTTGAGGTTTAGTTCTCTAATCTTGTCTAGGGTGACCTCTCCATCAATGCGTACAAAACCCTAGCTGTGTTCGATCGTCGCCTCGTCCTCAACACCCTCCGCGGTCTTAGAAAATGCTTCTCCAATGCGGCCACCATCATCTCCATGCAGGTTTTGTGTTGTACTTTTCTGACTCTTAGTGATTCAGTTGTAATCTCCTGTACACACTAGCCGATCGGTAATATAGCCTAGCATCATTTTTCTGTGTGATGTGTCCTCTCCCGTTCTCTCATTGTTCACGGGAGGGAAGAGATGGGAATGAACTGTGGGATGCGGGTGAGGAAACTCATGTTAGAGATATAATTCTGTTCGTATTTGAGATGTAATCTATCTCATATTCTTTACTGATTCGAGATAGAAGTCTGTAGCCGTAACAATTTCAGTTAACTAAAATCGAGTGTTGTCGGGAGACTATAGCACGTCTGTTGTCGTAGCTTTCATTGTTTGATATAGAACAGCAGACGTGATCTTCAGAGTCCGATATAGAATAGCTTTCCTGATTCTAACACAAAGACAAACTCTGTAATATGTAACTTGATTATCTGTAAATACAGAGTAGAACTGATCATGTTCATTGTGCGATAAATACTATTTACATGGTATCAGAGCCATAATACGCAATGTCGACTTCACCATTTCTTTCTTTCGCTACTCTGTCTGCCAGTGCCGTAACCTCATTTGGTCCTCTTCCTCCTTCCATGCCGACGACCTATCCAATCAACATCAAGCTAGGCCGCAACAACCACTTGCTATGGAGGGCACAATTTCTCCTGTATCTGAGAAGCTATCATCTTCTTGGATATATTGATGGCACTACAGAGTGTCCGGTGAGGATGATCTCGCAAACAACAGAGTCAGGAGCGACTCAAGTCACAAATCTAGCGTATCTGAACTGGTTTCATCAAGATCAAGTCGTGCTCAGCGCAATCTTTTTTTTGCTCACCGAGGAGTATTTGACACACGTCATGACTGTAGCAACTGCACGCGAGGCATGGACTACACTGGAGCAAATTTTTGAATCCAGATCGCGAGCACGTATGGTACAAATCTGTATGCAGCTTGCCAACTTGAAGAAAAGAGACCTTTCGCCTCGGACTATTTCAGGCAGATGAAAAATCTCTCAGACACATTGTCTGCCATAGGTACGCCATTGAGAGAACATGAAATTATCTCTTATATACTTTCAGGTCTTGGTCTAGATTATGATTCACTAGTTACTTCTCTCACCACGCGGTCAGAGGATCTAACCTTAGATGATGTGTATGCTCATGTCTTGAGCTACGAGCTTCAGGTGGAGCAGAACAATATGGATATGCAACTCGGAGCATCTTGATCATCTGGATCTTCAGTCTACTTTACCGGGCGCAACCAAGGTAGATGAAACTTCAACAACAACAATCAAGGAGGTAGAGGGTGTGGTCGAAGCCGAGGCAATCAAATCCGAGGTGGCTATAACTACAACAATTGTGACATCCCAAAATTCACATTTTGGGAATACATAATAGAAATGTATTGGGAAAAATAATTTTGATCATTTTACATATGAAAATCTAATCATGTTTGATTTTTTGAACTTTTGTTTAAAAGCAAATAATGAAATTCAAACAAACATGCACTTAAAGGAAACTTAGATAAAACAAAATAAAATTAGTTGAGAGAATTATTTTGAGCATAATTGCTTAGGATAATCCATTAAACAACTTATGTGAATTTTTATTAAGAATAAAAAATGCAATTACATAAGAACAAAAACTTGTAAGATTTTTTGAGAAAATCATAGATAAGAGAGACTCCTAAAAAATTTACATAATAAACCAAACTAGGTCAGGAGCCCTCAAAAAAAGTTTCATAAAATTAGGACTTCATTTGCTCAGTATAAAAATTCAGCAAACCTCGGTCTTTAAAACCCAAAAAACCCTAACCTAAACTCTCTCTCCCTCTCACTGATAGTGGCCCCCACTGCCAGGCTTCTTCGTGCACCTCCGCTCACCCTTGCCAGCGCACGCTCGAGAGTGCTTCACCGGGGCACCCACCGTTTTGCCGCGCCGCCCGCGGTTTCGTGTCACATCCCTATTTTTATTAAATGAAATTAATATGCATCACATGAGCATGCATATCATTTCTAGAGCATTTGCACAAAATATTGCATTTGAAAGTTTTGAATCAAAAGTAAAATATATAACTCAAACTGAAGATCCAAAAGAAAACAGAAATAAATACTTATAAAGTTCTCTAGGAAATAATTTATTTAAATCTTATAATATTTATCATGAATAAAGATGAATTTTCCCAAATTTTTAGAACTTAACTTGACCTTGAGAAAATTCAAACCGAATTCCAAAACCTTTACTAAGAATGAATTAAAAACAAGCAAATAAAATATGAACAATGAGGTTAGAATTTTTTTTTCTGTACTAGATCATCCCAGGAACCTCTCTGAAAAATATCAAATTTTTTAGGAATTTATTTGCTATTTTATTTCGGTCGGTCAAATTGTAGAGGTTTGAATTTAAGTCAGTCAAACTTTGGACTCCAACCTGACCTAACCCAAACAGTTGTGTCTTGACTTCGCCCAACCGCCTAACCAACCCGGTCGAGCCAGGCTCCGACCTGTGCCCCACTGAGCTACTGACCACCTAGGCCCACTCATCAGCCCCGTCTTCTACCTCCCATTGGCGCGCAGAGCGCGAGCGCCACATGGTCGTGCCTCTCTTCCGCACACAGGCGACACTGTCAATCCACCGCCCCCATCGACCACTCCCCGAGCTTCACCACCTAACGTCGCCTCCGTTCCGTCCATTACCCACGTTTAAACCTCCTCCAAGCCCTCTCTTTCGCCTCACTTTTCCTCTCGACCGTGAGGAGGAGGAAGCTAGTGCTTGCTCATTGCTCGGGTAGGCTTCCTTCCTCTTTGTCCCTCATAACCATTGTTCATTGCCGTCTCCATTCCCACTGATATGAGCTCCTATCTTTGCTTGTAGACTCCAGAACGTCACCCTGTCCTCATCAGCTCCGGAGCGCGCACTAAAGGCCACCACCTTGTTAACCTTCGCCATCCATGTCTCTGGTGAGCTCCTTCCCATTGCTTGCGTGTCAGTTTGTGTCCCGTAGCTTGAGGATGATTTAACCTCAATTCTTTCCCCTAATGCTTCGCAGGAGTTCGTGAATTTTGGAGTTTCCCATTTTCGGCTGAAGAACCCTATCTTCTTTCCTGACTCCGTTCTGGTGAGGCATTACACAATTCCTCCCTACACCACCATCTCCTTAACCCTTTAAAGCTATCATGCACCTTCATTTCCTTTCTTTTTGCTCAGGTTCTCTCCCCTCATGAAGCCATGCATCGCCGTCGCCATCAACGACGACAAGCTTCCTCCGACAACCTCTGGACCTCTTCATCCCTCCTGTAGGTTCCCTAGACCACCTAGAAGCCCTTGCATGCTCATCTTTGCACAATGCATAGTCGGGTTGTCACATGCACTTGAGCCCGTAGCTCGCTGCTGCCCATCTCCAGCGCACCGCCGCTGTAGGCTGCCGTGAGCTTGGCCACTAGTACCCTTAGCTTTGCAATGACGAGAGGAACCCATTCCTGCCCTTAGCTCGCGCTGACATGTACCACAGTGCCGGCGAACCGCCGGGCAAACTCACGGCTAATGATTGGTTTAAATGCGCTGATGAGTCTATTACACGTGGGCCCCGTGAGCGAAAAACAAGGGAATTAAAGAGTTTAAACCGGTTTCCGTTAGAGTGAATGACAAGTGGGCCCAAGGCTTTAAGTGTGCAGTCATAGACCGGTGGACTGTGCATGTTGACCTTCGGTCCATCCACTATTGCATGGACCGAGGCAATGACAAAAGGGCCCTACATATTAGTAGGTTTTTAATTCAGAAAATAAATAAAAAAGAACACTATGCAGTGGACCCCAATGGTCAGTGACAGAGGCTGGGATAGACTGGGTATAAAAAGTATTAAATGCATTAGAAAAATTCAGAAGTGATTTATTTTTACACTGGAAATTGTTTAAACTTCAAAATTTCATAACTTATTCAAATCAACTCCAAATTGAGCGAAACCAATTTTGTTGGTTTTTATTTTTATTGTACTTTAACTTGGAATAGGTTGGAAATATGTTAATGCCCTATAAAATTTTGGATTTGGAATTAAATTCGGTAAAGAATTATTTTTACATTAGAATTGAATTAACTTCAAAAATTCATAGAAAATTCATTTGAACTCCAAATGGGATGATTCAATTTTTATTGGTCATAAATTTTTATTGTATTTCTTACCATGTAAATCTTATCCCCACCACTGTTCTATGAATTTTGGCGAAATAATTAATTTCGAGTGAATAGTAACAGAACATGATTTTTTCAGCTTTTATTTAATTGCTGATTTTCAGACTGCTATAACTTTCACATACAAACTTCAATTGAAATAATTCTTCCAACTAAATTCATCTAAAAGCACAATCTAGCTACTGTATAAATTTTATGCATTTTTTAGCACTTTGAATATTTCGTTTTTCTTAGTGTTTATACGATGTCGTCTTTCTTTAGAACCCGAAGTGCCGACCGTGAATGACTACGCAACTGAGAGCGAAAAAAATCGATTTCCAGAAGGCAAGCATCATTTGAACTTTGTTTTGCATCATATTGATCCCAGATTTTGTTAAGTTAGTATTTTGAATCGCAATGACACTTGCTTGCATGCTATTTTGGGTATATCGATATTTTGTGAGTTAGATAGTTATATCCGACTCTTGATGGTTATCCTTGATGCTTCCTTTACCAATATTATTAAGTTAGATGTTTGTGATGTTATATCTATTATGTTGTAGAATGCTTAGCCATGCTGGTCTAGTAGTTGCGTTAGATCGGTTAACAGGGTTAACCCGTCAATTGTGGGAAACACAGAACATTTCTTATCTATGTTTTTGTCCAGATCTTCGTATCTGGTTCTTGAGTTAAACTTTGTTTATTTCAAATGATTTTTGGTTTGGACAAGTGGTTGATAGTGTGGGTGCCTTCTTGCATGAGACTCGGGTATTGTCGTCATCTTGCTGAAAAGTACCGAATCTCGATTTTCCCGCCGGCATACCTTAGGAAGTGTGTTATTATCCGGAGGCTTACAGGCTAATCGAGTCGTGTGGGTAAAGTAGTACTCCCCTGCAGGGGTTAATCTATTCGAATAGTTGTGTCCACGGTTACGGACGACCACTTGGTTTGGGAGACGTCATCGTTAGACTCTAATTAATTTGATGAGGGCAACAACTCGGTATCGGCATAAATGGGTATTCATGCAAAGTTTAGTTTACCAAAGTGGACAACCACTTTGGTATTGTTTGAGCTATATTTGTATCACTATTATTCATATTTCTTTGGTTAAAAATCTGTTTGTTAAATGGCAATTTCAAAACTAGTATGTGTAGGATTAAAACTTGTGCGATTTATGCAAAACTAAGCCACTAAAGTCTCTCTTTTGGACGGCCACTAACATGTATACCTTTATTTTGTGTAATACTTGTGAGTACAATTTTGTACTTAACCCAGATATATGCTTGTTCAGGTGAGGATGACGTTACACTCAATCAATTTGTTAGTGTCGATTTCGGCGATGCTAATGAATAGTGTTGTTTCTAGCTCCCAGTCGGTTGCCTTGGGTTTATCCACACCTTGCTGGACCTTTTGGTTTATTTATCTTGTTTCCGCTGCTACTTATTGTAATATTTTGAATTTGACCGGTCGGACACTTTTGTAATAGTTGTAGACTTGAGTCCTTTGATGTATGCCACTTACTTATTATGTTGAATGTCTTGTATGACTTTGAATGTTGTTGATAAGGGTATGTGCGTGCTGGTCGCTGATCTTGGGAGCCAACATGAGATATATACTCGCTGTTTTGAAATGCTCTTTAATTTCTATAAGTGTGTACTTGGACTGTTGGAGAACCGGTCACCATGTAGCACCCGCAGAGGAGCGGTATGCATGGTCACCGTCGCTCTAACTCAGCCGGGTACTCTCACTTAAATGAAGTTAAATTGAATTTTATTTCTCTGAGGACCAAAGTTATTTTCATAAGACCAGAAAGGCCTTGGTCTTACGAAAATAACTCGGGGGTCCTAATAGCGTTGGTATCAAAGCCATACTGACTATAGGTTAGAAATAGCATGGGTGTTAGTATTAGCAAGTCTTCTATCAAAATATTTTCAAACTAGCACGGGCTCAGATCGAGAGAAACCGGATGGACCAGACCTGGATCCTCAAGAAAACAACACGCAACACCTCCACCGCTCCCAAGTCGTCAAGTGAAGCGGGAGCTCAATGGGCACACAGGGGACTTGCTGATTTTCAGCGCAGTAACCCCCTCGTGTTCTCGAGTTCTAAAGACCCAATGGAGGCAGAGGATTGGCTCCGTGCAATCGAGAAGAAGTTGACCATTGCCCAGTGTACTGGAGTTGAGAAGGTCATTTTTGCAAGCTATCAAATCGACAGGGTAGCGAGCACGTGGTGGGATAACTTCTACGCCGTGCAACCCAAGGGACACGTTCCAACTTGGAACGAGTTCAGAGCAGCTTTCTACAAGGCCCACATCCCAGAGGGTGTCATGATGATCAAGTAACAACAATTCCTCGCTCTCAAGCAAGGAAATTAGAGCGTGAGCGAGTATCTCCACGAGTTCAACTTCTTGGCTCGGTATGCGCCTGACGGCGTCTTCACCGACTCCCACCAACAAAGTCGTTTCATGAACTGTTTAACCGAGGAGATGCAACTTGCACTGGCTGTCCATGACTTCCACAACTTCCAGCACATGGTCACATAATCGAATTAGGATCTCCGTTGAGCCTTACCAACTCGGAGGACCCCCGATGACTCGGGATCACTCGGATATCATGTTCTATATGAGTTTCCGGTGAATTTCAACCGGAATGCCTAGGATGTTAGTGTCCTGAGCTCGTTCTTCGGAAGAGCTTTAAGCGAGCATTCTCTCCAAGTTATTGTAATAGGGTAGTATTGTTGAGCTCCTTATGTGTTGTTGCAAGAACTTTTCATTTTGGACGATTGTCATTCGCCTACGGGCCTATATGAATGTAAATCGTACTGAAAAACTATCATTTGCTTTAATGGATCTTCTGCTTTTGTTCCTACAGCTGTCGAACAGATACCATCAGCAGCTCCACCTCAATAGCATGAGATGTGTACAAGGCTATGTGATAATATTCACCGACCCAAGCAACGCATAGATGGAACCGTCGCCTATGTTGCTAATTCTGGATGTTTAGCTCCTATTGTTGAGCCAACTTCCCATCTTGATGCTATGAAGGACTCTCACTGGAAGGATGCCATGGACGCTGAGTTTGATGCCCTTCAGGACAATAAAACATGGCACCTTGTCCCCTTCCGGTCAGGTTTGAATATCATCAATTGCAAATGGGTGTTTAAGCTCAAGAAAAAGGCCGATGGTACTATTGATCGACACAAAGCATGATTGGTTGCGAAAGGGTTTAAACAACGATATGGCATTGATTATAAAGACACATTTAGTTTGGTTGTTAAGCCTACTACCATTTGGATACTTCTTTCTTTGGCTGTATCTCGTGACTGGTACATTCGACAAATTGATATTCAGAATGAATTTTTGTATGACATTCTTCATGAAGACATCTACATGAGACAACCACCTGGCTTTGAGGATTCCAGATATCCTCGTTATCTCTGCAAGCTTGACAAGTCTCTATGGCTTAAAACAAGCACAATGTGCTTGGTTTTCTCGGCTCAGTACAAAGTTGCAAAAGCTTAGCTTTATTCCCTCTAAGGAAGACATGTCTCTCTTTATATTCAACCAAGGAGGTATTCATATGTACATGCTTATCTATGTTGATGATATTATTATCATTAGTTCTTCAGACAAGGCTGTTGATTTGTTGCTTCATCAACTTCATGTTGATTTTGCCGTGAAAGATCTTGGTAGTCTTAGTTACTTCCTCGGCATTGAAGTTACTCATTCAGGATGGTATTCTCTTGTCTCAACATAAGTATACTATGGACTTACTGCATAAGACGCATATGGTTCAAGCCAAGTCTGTTTCTCCTTCTATGAATACAACAGATCGGTTGTCCAAACATATTGGCATAGTGTTGACATAATCTGATGCAACCAAGTATCACAGCACGGTTGGTGCTTTGCAATATTTAACATTGACACGACCTGATATTTCATATAGTGTCAATAAAGTATGTCAATTTCTTCAAGCCCATACTGACATTCATTGGACAGGGATCAAATGGATTTTACGATAACTTAAGGACACTGTTCATCTTGGCTTGGTTCTTTGGCGTTCTGCTTCATCCCTCCTCAGTGCTTTCTCTGATGTAGATTGGACTAGGTGCCCAAACGATCGACAAAGCACAAGGGGATATGCATCTTTCTTGGCTCTAATCTTGTTTCTTGGAGTTCAAAGAAACAACCTACTGTCTCTCGTTCTAGCACTGAGGCAGAATACAAATCAGTTGCCACTACCACTGTTGAGATTCTATGGATACATGCTTTACTTGAAGAGCTTGGAATTTTTCTACACCAAGCGCCGAGTTTATGGTGTGACAATCTTGGCGCAACTTATCTCACAACTAATCCCATGTTTCATGCTCAAACCAAGCATATTGAGATTGATTATCACTTTATTCGTGAACAGTATCTCGCAAGGCTCTTGATATTCAATTTATTTCCTCTAATGATCAGATTGTTGATATCTTGACAAAATTGCTCCCTGTTCAATCTTTTGTTCGATTCAGAAGCAATCTGAACATGGCTGCACCCAGTACAGATTGAGGGAGGATGTTAGAGATATAATTCTGTCCGTATTTGAGATGTAATCTATCTCGTATTCTTTACTGATTCAAGATAGAAGTCAGTAGCCATAACGATTTTAGTTAACACATCTGTATACATTCAGTTAACTGAAATCGAGTGTTGTCAGGAGACTGTAGCACGTCTGTTGTCGCAGCTTTCAGAGTCCGATACAGAACAGCAGACGTGATCTTCAGAGTCTAATACAGAACAACTTTCCTGATTAAAACACAAAGACAAACTCTGTAATTTATAACTTGATTCTCTATAAATATAGAGTAGAACCGATCAAGTTCATTGTGAGGTAAATACTTTTTACAACTCGTGGGTGACGGGTTGTTCCGCGTATGGGTGCGATCTGAACGATGAAGAGATTAACTCTCAGACTCCTTCCCGCACGCAAACATCAAGATCAACAGCTTGGAAGTGATGAGAGCACGATCCCAGAGATCAATCCGGAGGGCGTCCGCGGGCTCCCCATGTCACGGGCGTTCACAGGCTCCCCAAGTCACGGGCATCCATATTTTAGCGAAAGCTCATATCGTCTGTCATTGTATTTGTAAAGGTGGAGGTGAATAGTATTAGGATATTCTTAGTGAAAATTTGCTCAGTAACATTGCAAACATGTACAAATTGAAAAATAACATCCAATATGAGAATGATAGGTGGGCCATGGGACCACATGTCAGTGAGACACCAACATTATTTTTTAACTCGTGAGATCTTTGTAGTGTTACTGAGCAATTGCCCCATATTCGTACACATGATATCGCCAAACACGATAGGTAACTTGTTTCCACTCCGAGCTAAATTCTTGTGTCACTCTAGCTACATCCTTGAACAAAATCTCGTTATTCTTGCATTTGTACGTACATTTTAGTAGTTAGCAAATTATACACGAAATGTTGTCGATATGGGGCGGAGATGGGCCCAGAAAAAATAGCAGTGGGATTTTTTAGTATGCATGCCAAAAAAAATTCAGTACATAGTAACCAGGCCCGAGATTTACCGACCGGCCCGAGGAAAACAGCTCCCAAGCCGGCCCAGCCAAGCGGCCCAGCAAGCGACAGCGTGAGCCCCACAGCCCTAGCCTTCGGTCTTCCCCAATCCCCTGAGTCCCAGACCCTATTTGGCAGTTCCCCGAGCCACCAATCGCTCCTCCTCTCCACGGTGGCTGCTTCCTCTCCGCTGCGGCGTCGCCCAGCGCTCTGCTCCCCCGCCTCCTCTCCTCACCTAGAGCCTAGAGGCCGGTGTCATCCCCCGCCTCCACCGCCCAGCGCCGCGCTCCCCCCCAGCGGTTAGTACCTCCTCAGGCGAGCCTCAGCGCCGACACGGCGGCACATCGCAGCACCCTGCTAGCCTGCCCTTCTCGGCTACTCCACCCCTACTCCCCTGAGCCCTAAGCCCTAGCGCAGTAGCATCCATCGGCCAGTGCCTCCTGGCTCCTGCTCCGCCCCCTCTGGCCTCCGCATCCTCTCTACCGCGAGCCCGCAGCGCTACCCCCTCCAACTCCTCTCTGCCGCTATGCCGCCCCCTCCACCTCCTCTCCGCAACTCCGTCGCCCAGCGCTCTGCTTCGTCGCAACTCGCAAGGTCACAACGTTGTCCCTACGGGCCACGGCCCACCGCCTTCTCTCCTCACCTAGAGCCGTCCTCGCCTCCTCTCCACTGCCCACCGCCCCAACGCGCCTCCATCGGCCCTTGATCACACCGCCCGCCTCCTCCCTCCCGCCCTAGCGCCTCCTCGGCCGCCGGCGCCCTTCCCTAGCCCTCGCCCTGCGCCCCCACCACCTGTTCAACCAACTTTAGGATGGAGTGGGTTGTAGGATGGAATCTAAGATTCATTTTGTTGATTAAGAGTTGGTTGTGTATTTGATTGGTGAGGGGATCGTTCAAGTTGTATGTCTTGCAGGTGATGGTGCATGTTTGCATGGAACCATGATCTTAAGGTGATAGAAGCAAAACAATAATGATTGTGAACTATAAATCTTTAGCGGTCTAGATTTTGTGTTGTAGCTTTGCCTCATTGTGTTATCATGTGTTGTTGACTAGTTTTTTTTTCATGGCAGTGTGTTTATCAATGGAGTGAATATACCTAGACCCTAGGTATTAGTCGTGGTTAATAAATTGGTTTTAATCTTATGTTCTTACTCTGCCGCAGGAAGATGAAGTGGATATTGAGCAACCTGTGAGTTGCACAGAACAGAAACATTATGTGAATCTCCTTTTGGAAAGGTAAGGAGGCTTTTGATGATTAAGTGCGCTATATTACAAAGTAGTGCTTGGAACTATATATCAACATCTTCCCTACAAAAGATGTCATTTGATCAATATTATTTGAGTTGTTTCTATTTGATGTGATAGATATACATGATGAAGAAGACCAAGACATTGACATCTTATTTTTCATCGCAATCCAATCAAAACCCTTCGGAAACAATTAGATATTAACTTTTGTACTGCTCCACTATATTTTTTGCCATGTTTTAGCTATTTTGTCGTATCGTTAAACATGGAATTCAAATTTCATTTCTGTTGCGCATTCGTGTTGTACTTTTGTTATGTCTCGGTGTGAATAGTATTTGATGTTAGTTATAGCCACTTAGTTTTGTGCCCGAGGGTTTGTGGAATCCTGGCTCTACCACTGCTGTCGATCACTCTTGTCCTCCGCCGTACGCAACACAACTTAATTTGTCCAAGAAACAAATGCAGCCAGAAGAGAGCCTAGAGGCCCAGAGCTAGCTAACCAAGCTTAATTAGCTGAACAACATCGTCAAGACTACTAATACTCCCTCTAGTCACAAAAGAAAGTCGTTTTGGGCTATGTACGGTCAAACATTATAAAATTTATCTATTGCTTTATTTTTTGAATATTTAGATTGAACACATGAAAATGACATGTATATATTTATCTCTAAAAGTACATTTGTAATAATATAATCTTATTTGATTTTACAAATATATTATGATATAAATAAATGGTTAAAGTTATATTTTGATGACTGTGTCGATATGTGTAAAACAACTTTTTTTTTTGTGAGGGAATACGACTCATCTTCCATTTAATTATAGCTGGAATCATACAAATGAACGTAGCTACGCCAGCTTCTACTTCATGCAGAGCGATGGCACGCGGCGCCAAAGCTAGCTAGCTTATAGGCTAGGGCTAGGGCTGGAAAAATAGCTCAAGAGTCGCGAGCCTACTCGAGCTCGTCACGGCTCGGGCTTGTGAATTTTTGAGCCGAGCCGAGCCCCATTTCCAGCTCATCAAAAACAAACCGAGCTCGAGCGGGCTCACGAGCCGCTGTTCGCCCACGAGGGCCCGGTGTGGCAAGCACCCCCACCCACTCCGGCAGTCCAAACCCACCCCTCCCGATCCCAAATTCCCTCCCCACCCCATCCCATCCCTCATTAATCCCTAATTCCCTATCCCCGATTCCCCACCCTATGATCCATCCACCCCGTCTGATCCCCTTCCTCTCCCGCGCCCGTCCGCCGCTGCTCCCTCAAGCTCCCTCACCAAGCACTCCCATGGTTCTCGCCATGGCCACTGGCCAAGAAGACTCCCTCCTACTACTGCTCCTCCCGGCCACCTGCGTGCTCCTGCCCCTCCTTGCCGCGCTCATCCTCATCGCCTTCCTCCTGTGGTTCTCTCCTGGCACCGGCGGCCTTGCATGGGCCCTCTCCCGTTCCCGCCCATCCGCTGGTGTTGCCCCGACGCTGACCCCGCCTCTCAAGATTGACTGCTCCGTCTTCAATGACCTCGATCGCCGCCGCCTCCTCCTCCCCTTCCTCCACCCCGCCGTTAGCCGGCAACGACCCTGAGAGTCACGTCGCCTACCACCTCCGCCACCTCTTCGCTCGCGACGACCCCTCCCTCCTATCCTCCGAGGCTCTGACCCCGCAGCGGCCGCCCACCCCGCCCTCGACGGCCTCCGCCGCGGCCACGTCCTCCAGCAGCTCCACCCCCTCGTCATCGTGAACGTCTCCCTCTAACCACAACACCCGTGTCGAGGACTCAAGGCCCAGTACCGCACCGTCAACTGCTGGGCATGCGAGCGCTCGCGAGCCAACTCGAGCCATCATTTGAGCCGAGCCAAGCTACTCTCTTGGCTCGTGCTCGAAATAAGTCGAGCTAAGTGGACTGTTCATCCACTAGGGCGCGCAGGCTCACACTAATTGTCTCGCCTGGGGCCGGCCGGACGCGCTGCAAACGCTCGACCGATCGCTTAACCCGCACGCCTCTGCTGACGCTGCCGCGCGCACATAAATGGCATGGACTACCGCGGCATGGGGCAACCAATCAGTGCGCCGAGGAAGAAACTGGCCCGGCAGCCAAGGACAGGGGGGCGCGGTGGGAGGATCGATCGATTGATCGCGCAAGCCATGCGTTGGACTGCGCCCATTCGTTGGAACGAACAGCACCGCGAGCTAGCACGGTTAAGCTACTGTACATGAGCGCATTCATGCGTTCGTACTGATCGAACGAGCCAACAGCTGGTGAGCTCGACCAGAGTAGGCTAGACTCTGTTGTCTCTGCATGCGTGTAGTGCATGAGAAAGCGACGGTGATCTTGGTCCACTAGCTATGCGTCGGGGCAACAGAGTAGGGATCTTTGGCGGTGCTGATTTGACTTTGCATGGATCAGTACATGTTGGTATCAGCTACAGTGCTTTTGGTGCGGGCAATTGGAGACCTGATGGATAGACCTTGGGCGCCAATCACCACAGTTTTATTCGACGGATATATCACACATGGCTTGTCGTCGAGCAAAAACAGGTTCCTAGTACGGTCAACTTATGCATGATGTGACAGTCTCGGTAAAAACATGTCAAAGGAATTTGGCAAGAAACCTTATATATCCTATGAAATTCATGAAGAATTTTCACGTTTCAAACACAACCTACGTCCTTGAGACTCAACAACGGATTGAGGTACGTGACATCCTAAAAATCTCAATTTTATGAAAAATATAATGAAAATAAATGGAAAAATGATCTTGAGCACATTTATTTGTGAAAAAAATTTATTTGAGCATGTTTTGAAAATTGTCATCAAAAGCAACTATGCATTTATATGAAAACAACAAATTGAAAGAATTTTCGAGAAAAATCATAGAACAGATAAAATCCTAAAATATGTACACAAGGAACTATACTGTGTTAGAAGCCTCCACAAAAATTTTATAAATTTTGGAGCCTATTTGATAAGTTTAAAAATTCATCCGGTTCTCAGCCATTTTGGGAAAAAAATTCAAAGTCTAATTCGAATTTCTCGCCGGACCTTTGGGCCAAAACCCAACCCAACCCATCTTCGCTCGCGCTCGCTCCAGCCCGCGCCAGCGCCTCGCTCCCCCTCTCTGATGGGCCAAGCCCGCACGTCAGGCATCTTCTTCCACCTCTTGCCCTCGTCTGCTTCGCCACTCACCTGTGGTTCAAGACCGCCGCCCACCGTTTTGGAACTCAACCACCCCTGTCACCTCCGCCTGCTCTTGCCCATACTATCCACCCTGTTGTTGGCCCTTTTTCTCGCACAGATGGAGAGACCCGAGGTCACCCGCGAGTTTCTCACGCAACCACCAGTGTCTCATTTTTCTCGCGCAATTATCCCAGTTACTTAAGAAATAGAGCACACATTAACATCCTCCGCTCGCCCACGTTCCATTTCGCTCAAACCCGGGCTTGATCGCTCCTTGGTTTCACGGGAACGCTTGGGTCGTCTTCGATGCCGGTGAGCACGCCTCCTCAGCTGTACTGCTCTGGTGAGCTTCCTCACCAATGACAAGCGTGTCGCTTTCACCCTTGATCTTCACTCATCCTTCCCCTTTGCTTAATGCAGCTTCCTGGAGCCTCGTAGCACGACCGCGATCGCCTTTGTCCTCGACTCCGGCGCGCACCCGATCTTGCCAACACGTTCCCGTCGCTCCGGTGAGTTTGGGTTTAAATCAACCATGTCAATATTTATTCCATACCCTATTGATGCTTTCCCCTCACTCAACACAAGCAAACTTTCCAAGAATCCGAGCTTCACCATCATCTTCCCTATTCTCGGACGCCACCACCATTTTCGATCTTCCTCGAAGCCCAGTGAGCCTTGGTCCAATTGCTTGTGTATACACTATCTATAGGACATCAGTGAACTAATGTAACACTCCTTGTAGCCTCTATGTCACTAAGAAGAGTTGTCACCGTGAAGTTCCTTTGTGTCGCTGCTGCTCGTTGTCGACAAGCCGCTTCAGACCTTCCCCGATCTCATCTTCTTCACCCTCGTGGTCGTGGTGAGCCTCTGGTCCAAATGTGCGCATCATTTTGCCAAGGGCGAGTCCCTAGTGCCCTTTCCTCAGCCACCCATAGTGCCGCCGCGGTTGCGTGCCACCGGCTCACCTCCGGTGACCCTAGGTCCTCGTGCCTACACCGTTAGCATCACCTAGACTCTCCTTTAGCTCTGAGAACACCCCCAACGCCAAAGCCGTCATGGACCCGAAGCTCCTCGCCGCCTCTCGCCGTCGTGCCACCGACTCCGTCCACCTCTCCGGCCCTCTTTATCTCCTCTAGCATCGCCGTGACACCCTCTCCCCATTTCAAGGCTCTCTTGAGCCTTTCCACGCACGCCTTGCCACCGGCGAGCTCCTCTCTCCCTTGGCCGCACACGCCTCTACTCCCTTTCCTTCCCTCTCTCTTTGACTCGTAGGACCCGCGAGGTTCAGTGTTGGTTAGCACTAATGATAGTGCTTAAGATTAGTGAGAGTGACAAGTGGGATCGGTTGAAAAGTTAACAGAAATTTAATTCAAAACGTTTTTAGATTATGTATCGCTGACATGTGGGACCACTCACTATTCTCAATTTTAAAACATGTTTGAAAAACCGAGAGACTGACATGTGGACCCCAGCTATCAGTTAATTAAAATAAAAAATAGGTTTAATCATTAGCTAATAAATAATAAGTCTATGACATGTAGGACCGCCTCTGTTTTATAAATAAAATCAAGAAAAGAAATATATGAGTCACTGACAAACAGGGAAGCACCATCATTTTTTAGACCAAATGGCATTTTGCCGTAGCAAAATATTCCAAATGTGTAATAAATACGGTCTTTTCTGCATCTTCTAGACACATACTAATCTGATGATAACCAGAGTATGCATCTAGAAAGCTTAACACTTCACAACTAGTAGTAGAGTCAACTAACTGATCGATACGAGGGAGAGGAAAATCATCTTTTGGACAAGCTTTATTAAGATTAGTAAAGTCTACACACATACGCCACTTACCATTAAACTTTCTAACCATTATAGGATTAGCCAGCCACTCTGGATGGTCGACCTCTCTTAGAAAGCCTGCACTAAGTAGCTTGTCCAGTTTTGATCTAACAGCCTCCCGTCGATCAGGTGAAAATCTTCATAATTTTTGTTTTACGGGTTTCTTGTCAGGCCGTAGAGCTAGCATGTGCTCGATCACCTCCCTGTGGACTCCGGGTATGTCAGATGCTTGCCACGCGAAGACATCTGTGTTTGCTCAGAGAAAGGTGGCGAGAGCATCTTCCTATTTAGGGTTGGAAGTAACCCCAATGCAAATAGTCTTCGAGGGTTCCTCTGGATTCAGAGGAACTTCCTTGACCTGACAGTTTGGCTTCGGTGCAGCTTTAGGCTTCGAGTGCTTGGTCGAAGGCTGCGTCGTACTTGCTTCTCGAGTTGGTATCTGACCAACCAACTCGAGGGATTTGTGGCCGCATGTGAGCGTCATCTTCTTGTCACAGTGGAGTGTGATCACTCCTTTGGGACTTGGCATCTTAAGACATTGATACCCATAATGAGCAACCAATAAGAATCACGCCAAAGTTGGTCGTCCGAGTATGATATTATATGCCGTGTCAAAATCGACCACATCAAAAGAGATTTTTTTCTGTCCTAAAATTATTTGGAGAACCAAACATCACAGGAAGAGAAACTTGGCTAATAGGTTTGGCCGAAGAACCCAGTACGGTCCCATGGAATGAGTATCGTACATATTTTATTCTGGTCCGAGGTACTTGCATAATGTCTAGGGCACTTGTAAATAAAATATTTAATGAACTGCCACTAGGGGTGATAATGGGTCGGGTTGAAATGGGTTAAATGGGTTGGGTTTTCATTTGGGTTAGTTTTGGATGGGTGGAAACGGGTTGAGGTAATTAACGGGTTGAGTTGGGTTGGGTTTTAAGTAAAAACGGGTTGGGTTGGTTTGGTGTGGGTTTAAAAATTTCGGGTTCAAACGGGTTCAACCCGTGGGTTTTGTACAGTGGGTTCAACGGTTCAACCCGTGGATTGCTCATA
Organism: Phyllostachys edulis; assembly: GCA_036346405.1. Lineage (NCBI taxonomy): Eukaryota > Viridiplantae > Streptophyta > Magnoliopsida > Poales > Poaceae > Phyllostachys > Phyllostachys edulis. The sequence goes on from CM070554.1 coordinate 22,340,420, forward strand.
CGGTCCCGTCCTCTATCGCGAAAGCAGATCGTCAGACTTCACTCTCGAGGCCTTGACTAGGTTTCCTCGCCGCCGCGCCCCTCCTCGCCGATCTGCTCGCAAACTCCCGGATCTCCCCCGACGCCGACGCCCCCGACTCTGCAGTTCAAGGGCGCCCAAGTTAAGCTCACCAGCTGCAGGCAAGTCGGTCACTCTACATGTTTCTTGATAGAGGTAAATATGTTTTCGGTAGATTTGGTGGATTTGGATTCTGATTCTTGGATTACATTTTCAAGGGGATTATTGGGTTACATTTTATTATATTGTTACATCATCTATAGAACATGTTATTTTTGTTCAATTGGACTATGCCATATGTAAATAGCATCGACCATCTATTAGTTTATAGGTGCTGCAACTTTTGCTAATTTTTTGCTGAATATTGTTTAGTAGCCTTCCTTGCAACTATGCATTGCTCATGTTTGCATGTTTTACTGCCTAGATCTGTCTTGGTTCTTAGGATATTGTTTGTGGTTGCTTGGTTGTGCTGTGGAATCTAGTTAGTTACGGTTCATGTTAGACCAAAAATAGGAAATAGAAGTGCTTTTGAAAATCCACTATAAATAAATCTGATTGGTTCTGGAATGGTAAGAACTATTATCTATTATCTAGCTTTTAAGGACAATGGCATCCCTTTTTCCTTTCAATGAATCATTATGTTGCTAATGTGGATAACCTTATTGCCACTGGAGAGTTTTGATTTCTAGCTTTCAATGGATCATCAAGTCACCAATCTTCTCAACAACAACACTTGCATGTAAGAAATGAGTACTATTCAATTAACAAACCATTGTTTACCTTTGCTGTGGTTGTAGATAGTGCCTTAACCGTCACAAGCCAAGAAACTTATGGGTCAACTTATATGTGCCATATTCTCATTGTAGCCATTGCAAACAGCTTCATTGTGCATGTAGAGCATCTTTTTAGCTTTTGAAAGAAACACTGTTAGGCGAGTGATGGCCTTTTGAAGAAAAAAATTATTTTGTGGTTATTCATAAATTATAGTGTGCAATTGCTTTTGGATACTTGAGTGAACATTGCCATGAACGCAATTTCTACCTTTAGGATCTAGGAACCGAGAATAATCCCTACTTGGGTTTCCTTTACACATCATTCCAAGAGAGAGCAACATTCATATCTCATGGCAATATAGCAAGGCATGCCAAGGAATATGGAGACCTTAAACTGCTCAGATATGTGGTACAATAGCAAATGATGAAAAGTGCCACGACGCCTTACACCAAGATAGTTGAGAAGCTCTTTGAGATTGATCCCGACTACACGCTTCTTGGATTTGGCTGACATGATGAGGAAGAAGATCTCAATGCCTCGCTCATCCGATGTATGATGGCAAGGACGACAACCTATTTGAACACTTAAGTACAAGATGCAATGTCAAGCATCTACATCATGGAAGACTATGCCGACATCCTTGAGTTCTTGGTCCAGATGTGGAAAGTTGCGAGTCTCACCGGGCTATCCGTGAAGGAGATGGGCGCAAAGTAAGGTATCTGTTGTCTTTCATGTTGGATGACAAGTGTTAAGTCGTGTGGAATTGTTGTGAGACGCCCATAGCTATGACTCGCCACGTTGCATTAAGTGAACGTTGTATCGAATATGATGGGATTTATATGAACTTCGCGGTTTACGTGACTTGTATAAGTAATAATGGAGATTGTATACGGATTAGAGTCTGAAATCTAAATTACTTTTTTTGTGCTCTGAAATCTAAATTTGGGTTGAAAACGGGTTGAACCCGTATTGAGAGAATTGGGTTGGGTTGGGTTGGGTTGAAGTTGCATGTGGATTGGGTTGGGTTGGGTTTTGGAGATGGAGTAGTGGGTTGGTTTGGGTTGGGTTGACATGCTGCATAAAAGTGGGTTGGGGTAGGTTTGGGTTGGGTTTTAGCCCATTATCACCCCTAACTGCCACCATCAACCAACACTCGATTTACTCGACAGTTGTTGATGGTGGGCTCGATCATGATCGGAAACCGACTTGGTCTAGTGGAAGGGATTGGACAATCAGCCTTCTCGAACGAGATGGGGACTTCCGACCACTTTGGTAATTTATTGACAAGAGGAGGGTCAATGGAGTTTACCTCTCGTGCGACAGCCTTGAGTTGTCGTTTTGACTCATATGCTGAAGATCCTCTAAAGATGTGGTCGATGGCGTGCTTTGGATCCTGGAATGGCATCTCCTCGTTGTCGTCCAACTGCTTTTGCCAACTTGTTTGTCCTACCTCCTCGAGTGTAGGAAGCACCCTTTGTCGATATAGTAGTCCTCGAGTTTTCTTTAGAAAACTCGGCAGTTGTGAAGGTCATGTCCTTCCTTTTTATGAAAAGGACACCACTTGGGATCACTACTACAAAGATGGTCATCACAGATGGCTCCAAACCGTCATCACGCACGGTTTTTAACCGTCTGAATTTATGTGTCTGTGATGACAGTGGTTATCACGCACGGTTTTTAGCCTTCGTAATAAGTCATATACTGACGGTTTTTGTTGAAACTGTCGTGAAAGTTTACATCACAGACGGTTTTACCAACAACTGCTCGGATATGTCGATATCACAAGATCGATCGTGATATCCGACATATCACGGTTGTTGGTGAAAACCGCTCTGTGATAGTAGGCCTTCACAGATGGTTTATACAATAAAACCGATTGTGATAGGTCGTTATATCTAACTAAATTTTTTCGATTTTCGCTAGCCTCAAGAATTGCTAGCCATGCCCTCTGAAAACAAGTAAGTAGAAAACAGATAAACCACTGGGTAGAATGAGCAGGGCCCTTGGATAAGTAGTGACATCAAAATGTACTTTTGCTTCATACACATCCAAGGAGGAAGGTTGTACACACATAGATTCACGACCAAGTGCTATGTCGACTGCTCATGTTACCGAAAAGATTCATTCTATCTATACTCAACCCTAACCTTATGTTCCTCGGTTCCGCACCAAACTCTTCGAAGCTCCGATCAAAGTTTCTCCACTGAGCAGAATCAGCAGGGTGTCTTAGCTTTTCATCTTTCTTACGCTCCTCCGAGTGCCAATGTAGCAATCTTGCCTCCTTTCGGTTTGCAAATAAACGCTTCAAACGTGGGATTACAGGCAGATACCACAACACCTTAGCAGGAGGTCCTTCCTTCACCTTAGCAGGATTCTTACGCTTGTATCGAGATGCTTTGCATATGGGACATACATGCATGTCTAGCATACTCTTTACGATAGAGGATACAATCATTCATACATGTATGTGTTCTTTATACTTCCATTCTCAATGGATAAAGACCCTTCTTGGCTTGGTAGGTGGTGCTGGGCAACACGTTTCCCTCCAAAAGGACGTACGCTAGGAGACCTAATGACGCCGTGAAACTCTTGTTGGATCACTCATTGCTTGCCTTCAATTCAGCAGTTCAAGCACGGATGGCAACCTTGTGTATTTCAGCTTGCAGCTAGGGAACAAAGCTTTCCCCGAGTCCTCCATTAAGCCCTTGAATTTACCAAACTCTCTCTCATTGTAGTTCTTCTGTATCACATAGCATCTGACCCAGATTGTCATTGTCTGACCTATCCTCATCAAAAGCACAGTCCACATCCGGTATATCGTTGACTTCCTCGGGGATGTCATTATTATTAACTTCCTATATAATCTGCTCTTCATCGTGACTGGTCCAACATGTATACCCCCTTTTGAAACCCGTTTGAATTAAGTGCGCTTCGATCCACGTTGGGTTGTTAAACATCTTCAGATTACCGCAGTCAATGCATGGACAGTACATAAATTTTATCCCCTTCTTCAACATATCCTGCTCGACGGCTCTTCTAAAAGAAGACACACCATTAATGTACTTTTCACTCATATAGTTCTCACCGTACATCCAGTTTCGGTCCATCTACGCTACACACGTAACAAATTCGCGATTAACCTAGGGCAAATATAAAGGGTTACCATTTGTTACCTTCGGAGCTCATAACGAAAATCACAAATATCCCACGAGATCCTCCTCCCTTTCTTCCTCCTCTCCTTCTCCTTCCTTGCTTCCTCCTTCCCTTCTCCTCTCTTTAGCTTCCTCCTTTTCCTTCTCCTCCCTGCCTCCTTCCTTCCCTTCCTTCTCCTCTCTAAGGTGGCGTAATGGGGAGGAGACAGCAGGAGTGGCAGCTCAAACGGAAGGGGTGGAGGCGCTAGGGGCAAGGCTGTCTATCGAGACGGCTGGGTATATAATGGCTTCATATCACAGACGGTTCTTATTAAGAACTGTCTGTGACGTGTCCACTATCACAGATGGTTCTTATTGAGAACCGTCTATGATAATTCATAGATGGTTTTTAACAATAACCGTTTATGATGTATGTAATTATCACGCATTTATTATTATTAAGAACCGCTCGGATATTACATATCACGCATAATTCCAAAGGAACCGCTTTGTGATAAGTATAACATAGAAGGTTCCAAAGGAACCGTCTATGATGTGGCATCTAGTATAGCCTGTTTTGTAGTAGTGGCTTGTCGTTCTTCCGCTCGGGGTGCTTACATTTGCTCCGGTCGGAGTATGGTTTGGAACTTAGAGGCTCCTTATCGCTTACGGCCAAGACTTCCTTAGAACTATTAGCTTGAGACTTTTGGCCCTTTGCCTTGTTCTTGGATTTCTTATCCTTTTTTTTGCTGCTCTCGCCCACTTCTTGAGGATTTTTGTCGTCTCGATCGATGGTTTTGTTCCATTCGATCGCTTCAAAGATCGTGATATCAATCGACCATCTCGAAGAACTCACCAATAGTAGCAGAAGGATTCAAAGCGATGTCCTCTGTGATCCTTCAGCTACGGACACCCTGCTTAAAGGCTCTGATAACAGATGACTCAGAAACCTCTGGAATCGAATTGCGAACCTGACTAAAACGCCTGATGAATTGGCGTAAGGTCTCATGGTCGTTTTGTCTCATCCTGTGCATGTCGCCCTTCTTTCTAGGGCGGTTGTAGGTGCCCTGGAAGTTGATCAGCAGTAGGTTGCAGAGATGTTACCATGAATAGATCGACTCAAGTGGCTGATTTTGAAGGGATACGGGTAGGCTACGCTAGCTAACAATTCAACAATTCTACCACGTAAATTAGGATGCCATGCAAGCAAGAGATCATAGATCGTTAGCACCAGATGTGCAATGCAGCAGAAGAAGAGTTGGAGCATCCTAGTCCACGAAGAGCGCGTCGATGTAGTGGTCGTAGGCGATCATCTAGCGTCCTCGCAAGTCGATCGTCTCCTTCAGCAACCTCTACAGTTCCTTGTGAAGATCGCGGATCATCCTCAAGCGCAACAGCAACCGCAGTAGCACCTCTACGGTATCCACACGCCCAGGGAAGGAACACCATATGCCGGTGTGCTAGCACCAACTCGCATGGGAAGGCTCTATCAAGAAGATGGCGGTTGGGGTTTGGAGCAACTCACGTGTTGTCTATTTCTCCCCTTCCCAATGGCCTCAAGCATCTCCTTATAAAGTGCTTGTGACGGATCCTATCCGAACACGTTTGACGAATCGTATTTATACTGGTTTGTTCCAACCCGTTAAGTGTGTGACCCGTTAGGTTCATGCATAATCGGTTGTGATTCGGAAACTCCTTTTCGATCATAAGTCATCGGCGCTCCAAGGTAATATAACGATTCCTAATACACACCTAATTATATCGATTTAATCTTAATGCAATACGATCTACGACTGTGTCCATATCACTAACAACCACTTCGATCTCTCAGACAACCAGTTCATATTTGGTCTCGACCAGTTCCTAACTCCTTACGACCAGGTTTCGACAACTTAGTGATCATGTTGGACCAGCCCTACCACCAGCTCAGATCTCCATACGACTAGTCCCAGATTCGATCGAACCGAACGACCGCTTCATGTATTCTCCCTTTGCCTCACAATATCTAATTGAACTCTAGGTGAGATGTTATGTCATCCATGGACTGTTCAATACTTTCTCGATCGAGTGTCGGATAACTTTGCATAGTTGAACACTTCGACCACTAGTGGCATGGCCATGCATTTTCTTTATCCGACCACATCGAGAGGCCCAGAGACATCTCTCATGTTATGTTAGGAGGGGCAAATCTCATATCCGACTAGTCATATTCTCCCACATGTTTCATAGCATACCTGAAAGCTATCTTTATAATTACCTAGTTACGGAGTAGCGTTTGGTAACCCCAAATTATACTCTTACACATGTAGGAAACCATGCTGATCTCAAGTCTAAGGATTATATATCATCATTGCTTGAGACCAACTCATGACACATGAAATCATAACAATCTCAGCATTGTCTCAAGGTGGGTCAATCCAACCCCATGTTCTCTAACATGTGTTCACATTATTGATTCGATATCCCTATACCCATAACCGGTGAAACATGGTCATCATTCAGTACATGTGCTGATCGATAGAGTCACTAGTGTTCCGACCAGTGACATCCGACCAGGGATTCATTTAGAATGACATCATATAAGTTAAAAGGGTTTCACCAACAAGTCACACACTTGTTAATCTTCATAACCAATGATTCATTCGAGGAACAGAATAACACTTATTCAATAACACGTAAACATAGACATGATATCATCATCTCTATGATTGCCTCTAGGGCATATCACCAACAGTCTCCCACTTGCACTAGAGTCAGTCACATAGGTATCTTATACCCATTGCTCTTGTGTGCGCCTGATGCTTAGGCTGCGAGAGAGATTTTGTCAATGGATCAGAAATATTCAAATCCGTGTGCACTTTGCATATCTTCACATTACCTCTCTCAACGACCTCACGAATGTTGTGATATCGTCGAAGTCTGTGCTTGGACTTTTGATGTGATCTAGGCTCCTTAGCTTGTGCAATGGCTCCACTATTACCACAATAGAGATCCGTTGAACTGGAAGCACTAGAGACCAGAACCAGTTCATAAATGAACTTCCTAATCCATACGACCTCTTTTACATCTTCCGAAACCGCAATGTTTTCAGCCTCTGTTGTAGAATCAGCAATCGTTCCCTGCTTCGAACTCTTCTAGCTTACTGCTCCTACATTCAAACAAAACATAAACCCTAATTACGATCTGAAATCATCCTTGTCGGTTTAGAAGCTAGCATCGGCGTAACCATTTATGACCAGCTCTTCCTCACCACCATAAACAAAGAATGCATCCTTAGTCCTTCTCAAGTACTTAAGGATATTCTTGACTGCTATCCAGTGACCTTCACCTGGATCTGACTGATATCTGCTCGTAACACTTAGAGCATAGACACATCTGGTCGTGTACTTAGCATGACATACATGATAGATCCAATAGCTGAAGCATATGGAATTTTACTCATTTTGTCTCGCTCATCAGTGGTCGTAGGACACTGACTCTTGCTAAGATTAATGCCATGTGCCATGGGCAAGAAACCTTTCTTGGAATCTTGCATATTGAACCGTTTCGACACCTTGTCTATGTACATATCCTGGCTTAATCCAATTAGCCATTTAGATCTATCTCTATAGATCCTTATACCAAGAATATATGCTGTATCTCCTAAATCTTTAATTGAGAAACTATTTCTTAATGAAGTCTTAACAGATTCAAGCATTGGAATATCATTTTTGACTAGTAGTATGTCATCCACATACAATATCAGAAACACAAGCTTGCTCCCACTAACCTTCTTGTAAACACAAGGTTCTTCTTCGTTCTTGATGAAGTCAAACCCTTTGACCACTTCATCAAAACTAATGCTCCAACTCCGAGATGGTTGCTTCAATCCATAGATGGATTTATTAAGTTTGCATACCTTTCTAGCTTCATTTGGATTGACAAAACCCTCGGGCTGTGTCATGTACACATCCTCACTTAGGTTTCCATTCAGAAAAGATGTTTTTACATCCATTTGCCATATCACATAATCGAAATATGCAGCAATAGCTAGAATGATCCGGATAGACTTAAGCATTGCAACAGGAGAGAAGGTTTCATCATAATCAGCACCTTGAATTTGTCTCGAAACCTTTCGCAACCAGTTGTGCCTTATAAATATGAACATTTCCATCCACATCTATCTTTTTCTTAAAAATCCATTTGCACTTAATGGTTTTAACACCATCAGGTGCATCGACCAAGTTCCAAACTTGATTATCATACATAGACTTTATTTCGGATCTCTTGGCTTCATCCCATGACTTAGAGTCTTGCTCCACCATCGCTTCCACATAAGTTTTAGGTTCATCATTATTCATGATAAAACGTCATGCCCATACCATATAGGCAATTGACGTGGCCTTTTTGATCTACGGGGTCGATGCCTCATCTACAGGTTCAACAACATTTAGTTCATCCTGTAGAGGTTCAGTAGGAGTTAAAATATTTTTAGATGGTTCCCGAATTTCTTCAAGTTACACCTTGCTCCCATTGACTCCTTTAGAAAGAAACTCTTTCTCTAAGAAGACATCATCACGGGCAACAAACACTTTGTTATCAACCCGATTATAAAATAATATCATTTAATTTCCTTAAGATACCCCACAAAGTAGCACTTATCGGACTTGGGTGTGAGTTTATCAGACGTCAAACATTTAACATATACCTCACAACCCTATACAGTGAGAAAAGACAGTCCAGGACTCTTCCCGGTCCATATCTCATATGGTGTCTTCTCAACAGTTTTTGATGGAACCCTGTTTAAAGTGAAAGCCGTTGTTTCTAGAGCGTATCCCCAGAATTGCAATGGAAGATCAGATTGGCTCATCATAAACCGAACCATGTCTGACAATGTTCGGTTCCATCGTTCTGACACCCCGTTCCATTGAGGTGTTCCCGATGGAGTAAGCTGTGGAACAATTTCACACTTCTTTAGATGATCACCAAACTCATGGCTCAAATATTCACCTCTACGATCAGATCGTAGACATTTGATTGTCTTACCAAGTTGATTCTACACTTTATTCTAAAATTATTTGAACTTTTCAAAGGATTCCGACTTATGTCTCATCAAGTAGACATAGACATATCTACTGAAGTCATTAGTAAAAGTTATGAAGTACTAAAAACCACTTCTGGTCGAAGTGCTCATTGGTCCATATACATCCGAATGTATTACGACCAGTAGATCACTCGCCCTATCACCTCTGGTCGTGAAGGGCGCCTTTGTCATCTTGCTAAGTAAACAAGATTCACATGTTTTAAATTATTCGAAATCAAATGAGTTTAGAAGACCATCTTTATGGAGCCTCATCATGCGCTTCTCATTTATATGACCAAGATGACAATACTAAACGAAAGTGGGATTCACATCATTAGGTCAAAGTTTCTTAGCATTAATGTTATAGATGGGCTCATCCTCAAGATTCAAAACATACAATACATTCACCAATGGAGCATGGCCATAAAGCATATTTTCAAAATAAATCGAACAATAATTGTTCTTTATTCTGAACTCATAACCTTCTACTCCTAAACAAGAAGCGTAAATAATGTTTTTGCTTGAGGCTGGAACATAAAAAACAATTATTTAGTTCCATAACTAATCCTGAGGGTAAAGCTAATGGTAAAGTGCCAATAGCTAATGCAGCAACTCTTCCTCCATTGCCCACACGGAGATCAACATCTCCTCTTGCCAAGCTTCTACTCCTTATCAGTCCCTACATCGAATTGCAAATATAAGCAATCGATCCGGTATCAAATACCCAAGAACTGGTCGAAGAAGTGGCAAGATTAATTTGTATAACATTTATACCTGAGCTGGAAGTTATACTTCCTTTGTTATTTTTCATTTCTGCTAAGTACTTCTTGTAGTTTCTCTTCCAATGCACAGTCTCATGACAATGGTAACATTCTGTGTCAGGCTTAGGACCCAGTTTAAGCTTCTTAAGCTTAGCCTTGAGACTCTCGATCTCATCTTGAGTCTTTCCTTTGCCTTTTCTCTTTCCCAACTTACCCTTCTTCTTGAAGGCTGTAGTCTTTTGAACCATCATCACATGATTGGAACTTTTCTTGATGCTCTCCTCAACACCTTTAAGCATGCCATGCAACTCGGTCATTGACTTCTCCATGCCATTCATATAAAAGTTCAATATGACAGGCTCAAATCTCGTAGGGAGCAATTAGAGAATCACATCAGTAGCCAACTATTAGCTAAGGGGAAAACCAAGCTTTTTCAAGCTCTCAATATGACCAATCATCTTGATTACATGAGGACTCACGGGTTGCCCTCTATCAGCCTACAAGAAAACAATGCCTTAGAGGTATTAAACCTCTCTGCCCTTGCTTGATCCTGAAACATACCCTTCAGACCCATAATCATATTGTAAGCGTATGTGGTCTCGTATTGCTTCTGAAGTTCAGAGTTCATGGTCGCAAGCATTAGGCAGTGCACATCGACTGTGTCATTGCAATGCTTCTCATAAGCATTCCTTTCAGTTCGAGTAGCATCAGCATTCAGTTTCTTGGGATAGGAACTCTCTAGAACATATTCTTTCTTTTCTTGTTTGACAACAATTCTCAAATTACGAAACCAGTCAATGAAGTTTGAACCATTCAACTTTTCTTTCTCAAGAATAGATCACAAATTAAAGGTAGGTACAGAAGAAATAGTAGGTGCCATGATCTACAATAGAATATGCAAAAATTCAGTACTATGTTTATGTAAGATCTTCTATTAGACACCATGTTGGTGGTAATGTTCAACCAGTTTACGACCAGCTCGTATCACCATACGACTAGTCTTTACCTGGTTGTATCCCTATACGACTAGTTTGAACCTAGTCGTATCACCATTTGACTATTTCATACCTGGTCGAACTTAATCATCAACAGTCAATAAAAGATATTCCCACTATAAACCATGTTTCCCTCAAACAACATATAGTGAGTTCAAGATCCATAAATCATTAAGTCCTAGTGAGCTTTGGCATCACTGCTAGAAACTTAGTGATTTTAGGTAAGCAACCATTTGCTAATCATATCACATATGACTCTTGTTTGATCGGTAACATCTCCATGCACTTCCGACCAACACTATGCCCCAAGGCCCAAAACCCTTTTGATAGCCTTGTCAAGTTAAACCAATACTATGTATGTGGGTGTCTGACACCCACCCCATCTTATTAAGATAGTTAATGGCACCCTACTTTGGTAGACCTATCAATTAACGATCAAAATCGTGATGGTTGCAGCAATTGGAAAGGCATCAAATTAACTGAATTTTTCTCTGAGGGATACTATTCTATCATGTTAAAACATCTAATGAAAAACATGATCAAATAGCATGACAGGAATAAACATTCACAGATTATCAAATTAAACTATGAAAATAGTATGGCCCTTAACATGACGATCTCCATCACCATGCTTCCTATCCTCCGACCATCATGTTTGAAGTCTCTGACCGCATTCATCTACTAAGCAATTATTCCTAAGAGCTAGTAATGAATTACGACGATAATATCAAGCATCACATGTCGGTTCGCAGACTGTTATACAATAATATCTAGTTCGATGGCTATCTCACAGCATGACACGCAGGCCATGTGAAATCCATTCATGCATCACATACACAATGGGTCATACTATTCACATCAATCCCTGCAAAAACGAGTTATGCATAGAATCCAATTCTATCGGGCGACATGAATCCAATTCTATCGGGCGACATGAACACATACTACTATATAACGCTGCTACGACCACGGCGGTCCCGCTAGCCGGTTAGCAGTCGGGGTTTGAAAGGGCAGCGCCCTCGCTGATCGAGGGCTGCGCTCTTGAAAATTTTCCCGAGATATGAATCTTATTCACGTAACCGAGCCTCAAAAATCATCGGATTAATCATATTAACCCTATTCCGAACCAATCTGATCACTGCCTTGATACGACCACGCACTACGGCATACCCTGATGGCGGAATTCTAACTGGTAGGAGCATCATGCAATATGGTCGTGAACAAGCGCAGAAGACCATCTGGTACTTATAGCTCATACCTTCTCATAGACCCATCGACTACCACCAAAAACCCGATCGATCTCGTCGACCAGTGTCTAGATCGTTCCATCCATATGAATCGATCTAGGTTACCATACCAAACCAGAAATAGATCCAATTTACTACTACCACATTTCCAGTATATGCGATCGATCTAGATCAAAAACTATGTAGGATGGCTCTAATACCACTGAAGGGATACGGGTAGGCTACGCTAGCTGATAATTCAAAAATTCTACCACATAAACCAGGATACCATGCAAGCAAGAGATCATAAATCGTTATCACCAGACGCACAGTGCAACGAAAGAAGAGTTGGAGCCGCCTGGTCCAACGAAGAGCGCATCGATGTAGTGGTCGTAGGAGATCGTCCAGCGTCCTCACAAGTCGATCGTCTCCTCCAGCAACCTTTGTAGTTCCTTGTGAAGATCACGGATTGTCCTCAAGCGCAACAGCAACCGCAGTAGCGCCTCTACGGTATCTACATGTCCAGAGAAGGAACACCGTAAGCCGGTGTGCTAGTACCAACTCGCACGGGAAGGCTCTCTCAAGAAGATGGAGGTTGGGGTTTGGAGCAACTCATGTGTTGTCTGTTTCTCCCCTTCCCAATGGCCTCAAGCATCTCCTTATAAAGTGCTTGTGACGGATCCTATCTGAACACGTTTGATAAATCGTATCCGTACTGGTTTGTTCCAACTCGTTAAGTGTGTGACCTGTTAGGTTCATACGTAATCAGTTGTGATTCAGAAACTCCTTTTTGATAACGAGTCGTCAGCGGCTCCTAGCAAACATAATAATTCCCGAATACGCACGAATTATATCGGACGAATCTTAATGCAATATGATCTACGACCAGGTCTATATCACTAACGACCAGCTTGTATCTCTATACGACCAGTTCATATTTGGTCTCGACCAGTTAGTAACTCCTTACGAACAGGTTTCGACTACTTAGTGATCATGTTGGACCAGCCTACGACCAGCTCGTATCTCCATACGACTAATCCGTATCTGATCGAACTGAACAACCAGTTCATGTATTCTCCCTTTACCTTACGATATCTGGTTAAACTCCAGGTCATATGTTATGTCATCCATGGACTGTTCAATACTTTCTCGATCGAGTATCGAATAACTTTACGTGGTCGAACACTTCGACTACTAATGGCATGGCCATGCACTTTCTTTATCCAACCACATCGAGGGGCCCAGAGACATATCTCTTGTTATGTTAGGAGGGGCAAATCTCATGTCCGACCAGTCATATTCTTCCGCATGTTTCACAGCATACCTGAAAGCTACCTTTATAACTACCCAGTTACGGAGTAGCGTTTGGTAACCCCAAAGTGTACTCTTACGCATGTAGGAAACCATGCTAATCTCAGGTCTAAGGATTATACATCATCATTGCTTGAGACCAACTGATGACACATAAAATCATAACAATCTTAGCAGTGTCTCAAGGTGGGTCAATCCAACCCCATGTTCTCTAACATGTACGTTCACATTATTGATTTGATATCCCTATATCCATGATTGGTGAAACAAGGTCATCAATCAATACATGTACTGGTCGATAGAGTCACTAGTGTTCCGACCAGTGACATCCGACCAGGGATTCATTTAGAACGACATCATATAAGTTAAAAAAGTTTCACCAACAAGTCACAGACTTGTTAATCTTCATAACCAATGATTCATTCAAGGAACAGAATAACACTTATTCAATAACACAAAAACATAGACACGATATCATCATCTCCATGATTGCCTCTAGGGCATATCACCAATAGATTTAACAACCACGATCGAACGGACCCTTCGAGCACAATTGGAAGGTAATTCGCCATGACATGCTCTCCTTCTCCTGCGCCGCTTCAACAATGTTGTAGATTTGAAGGAATTCGATGAGATTCTGTGATTCATCAAATTCTCCATGTTCATTGGTAGAAACCGCGACGGCCAGCGAACATCTCGAAGATCAAGCGAGAACGCCCGACATTCGGTATTGATATCATACCGCCTTCTTTGTAGAAAAGAAGAGTTGATATCACCAGGTGATCGTAGACAATGATACCCGGTCGTAGGTGGACCCGACCTGTGATAGGTCTCAGTCCTCGTATTCCATCTACTGTTGCAGATTTCTAGGTTAGAGTGGTGAACGATCACCTCTCCTAGGTGCTTGTCGATCGTCAGATGTTCGAAGAACTTTTCTCCGACTGTAGTTAAGGTTAGGGGAACGACGTAACCTGTTATCGCGCCGATCTTCATGAGGTGAGTTGTTCGAATAACTGGTGGTCGATAGAGTCGTACCGGTACGACTTCTAGAATGATGTTGGTGAGGATGCTCAAGTCTTGCCATTGTGCTCAAAGCCTCGCGAGACCTCTTCGATGAAGAAGTCGCATAATCGGCGCCGTCGAAGTTCTTGAGTTGGGTTCTCCAAAGATATCGCTTATATGTTGGAGTTCCCGAGCTTCCTCTGACCGATATTGAACGCGCTCAGGCAAATTTCTCTAGGCCGTAATTCTTCTCCTTTGGATTGTCTCAGGATTATCCACATCTGATCCTTGAGTTTGCCTCAATGGAGTGCTATCATTTTGAGGATTTCTCCCATGCTCATCAAAGTGTTGATCCCGTTCATTGACAGAGGCCTCCTCACCATTGCCACAAGAGGTCGGATTGTGTAATCGGTGGAGAGCATCCTCAGGCCTGCTTCTAGAAGAGAGATCATGATCTGACGGGAGGACAAAGACCTCCTATATATATGATCTTCACTTGCGCTTGAGGCCTCCTGGCTTGAAGAGTGGTCAAATGACACCGTCTGGCGATTTAGAGTAAACCCCTCCAAGAAGGAGAATTCTGGGTTATAACCGTCTCCGTCCGTAGGTGTGCCCTGTGATGGAATGGTCGAACCCGCAGGAAGAGCATGCTCACCCACATCCTCTGCAGGGCCAATCGAAGGGACAGAACCACTAGATGCTGATGGAGTCCTAGAATGATGGCTTCTAGGACTTGTCGTGCCAAGTCGGACTGCCTCAGGTGGACTCAAACATTTGGAGGGGGAACCCTCACTATGTTCTATGCCCGCCTTGGTGCAGTCCTGATTGTGGTCGGGTAGACCCTTGCCCTCTAAGGAAACTAGTCCTTTATTTAGACGTACTGTTATAGGGGAAAAGGATTCCTCCTCAACTCCATCAGTGGCATGGTCTCCTGGAACTAGCGAATGGTCTCTGGAGGTGGCATTACCATCAGATGAAATGATACTCGGCTTATAGTCGAAGCCGGCATCCATGTCAACATCTACGTAGTCGGCCAAGTCGAACCAATTCTCCTCATTCCACTCTCCTGCCATGGAAGCATTAGAAAAAAAAGAGAATTTGTTGATAAGGAATCACTGGAAGGTCCCCACGGACGGTGCCAACTGTTAGTGATCTAGAACCGATTTTACGTATGATTGTTTGATTCGGGGGGTCTCCAAGACTAAAGCTATGCAGAGAATGACATAGGGATTTTATACAAGTTCAGGCCTTCTCCAGAGAAAATAATAACCCTACTCCTGTGTGGTTGTATTGAGTGTATTGATTACAATTAAGAGAAAGGCTAGGACTTGTGCTCTAGATTCATCCGTCCTTCTACCTTCTGACTTCAGCCTTTATGTAGAGTATGAAGAGGTGGCAGTTTCTCCAAATGAAGAGGCGCCTCAAAGTTCCAAATGATGAACCACTTGATGGTGGTTGTCGTCAAGGACGTGGCACCCCCACGTCGTCAGACAGTTATTGTCAGAGACAGATGTGATTCATGCTGTTACTCACAGAGAATAACAGCGTATGTTAAATACCCCATATTTAAAACACGGCACGTAAGACTCCCTAATCGACTGGGCCCACATGCTTGTAGACTCCATCGATAAAGAGGTCACGATCACAAGGTGCTCGTAGATAAGGCTCACAACCTTAGGCCAGTCGTATCATAGAAGAGGCTTAAGACTAGGGGGTGGTCGTAGTAGGACTTACCGACACTCGATTAGGCTCCTCCCTTATGAATAGTAAGGGGGTATATCTATAGGTAATATAAGAATATTGGTATTTATAATAAGAATTACATATGAATAATTAAATGAGGATTATTAGATCCTCGTCAAGGCCCCACATGTAAGTTAATAAAATTCGAAAAAAATGAGAAAAGTCGCTTTCTGTTCAAAGGAAAATACGCTTTCTCTTTTGGAAAGCGTAAATCTCATAAGAACTCAGAGAAAAATACACTTTCTCTGTTAGAAAGCATAAACCTCATAGAACACGCTTTCGACGTCAACTTTTTATTAATTTCTGGATTTTCAAAACCGAAGCAAATTCAAACCTTAATAGATTTTGAGTATGAACTCCAAATTGAATGAACATTTTTATAAATTCATGTAAAATCATGCTTTGTCTAAACATGCAAAAATATTTAGATTTTGTTGTCATTGAAATTATTTTCTATTTGTGATTTGTTATCGGCTCTTTTTTAATAGACGTCGTTACTGCGAACAAATTATTCAACGACCCTCCATCCACATATTCAGAGATACCAAAGCAAGGCAAGCACCCCTTCTTTGATCATATTGATCCCATTATTTTAATTACTATACTTCTTTTGGAAAATCTATTTATGCATGCGTATATTTTTGCTTAAAATCGTCAGATTTGGGGATAACGGTAGTTATATTCCTATTTAATGCATGATTCTCCTTGAAATATTGGTATCCTTACTATTGTAGCCATTAGGTTATGGTTTAGGCAATTGATGATGTTGATTTGGGTATTTCGAGTGTGAATATCGCACAAATGCTTAGTCGGGCTCTAAATTTACTAAAATTTGAAAATGGATTAAATGTTAAATAAGAATTTGGGAGATTTTGAAATGATGGTCTAGAGGGGTTTATCTCTATAATTTTTGTATAAAAATAAAAATAAAAAACTTAGTTTGTGACACAAACGAGTTATATTATAAACTGATGAGTGTGAGAGATGTATCTCACTAGTAGATAGGGGGAGATCCTCGCCCGGATCGATTAAGGACTGAACACCAGTATATCTAACCAAAGCGTAAGCGTACAACTACATGTGTCGTTATGGGATGACCCTAGCTAATTAAGTCATCGAAGACTAGTCTTGCATGTTGGTAGGCCGTAGTAGTGCGAGCATGTGTGATTGCTCGAAGGGGCGTTCTTCACGGAGGTGTTGGGAACAATGCTTGCCGACACAACGGTAAATGCCTCATTGAGACAGGGGTGTACCTAGGTGAAGTGAGGGTGTTCATTCGTCGGGCTAGTGGAAGGCTAGGACTAGGTGATGTAAAGGCTTTGTTACGTGCTCTAGACTGCTTACTAAAAGATCGTGAACGGTGGTATCGACAGATGCCAGATAAACTAGAGAATTCGCATACTGTGGGTAAAGTTGTACACATCTGCAGAGTGTAAATGTATTTAAATAGCCGTGCTCGCGAGTGATGAGCGTGCTAAGTGTAGTATTGCCAAGTATAGTCTCTTTTTTACTATAACGGTTTTGTTGGGAAATATTGGGATGATTGATTTGTGTGAGTGTCATGTCTATGGCTGAGATTAAAATATTGGTCGCAGCCGAGGAGGGTTGTGATCTTGCTATTATTTGAGTTACATACTTGTTATTTCAATATCGGTCAACTGCTTTTTACAAATTCTGTTGTAAACTATTACATATTGATATTGCAAATAAAATTTGCTTAATGCTGAAAATAACTTTTAGAGTAAAGTCACATCCTTTGATAGCCTTGCATGTATTATTATGTTGTGATACACTACAAATCTTGCTGAGTATAAAAAGTACTCAATCTTGCTTAAATTATTGATCAGAGTATGAGGATGAGCTGATTCCGGACGACGTCTTCTTCGCTCCTGATACCAGAGGGTACGAAGACGGGTCTTGCTAGAGTTTATTCCTTGTCAGTTGCCTAAGGGTTGGATGGGCATACCGCTGGACTTTTGGATTGATACTTTTGCTTCCGCTGTTTAAGTTGCTACTTCTGATACTTGTCGCTTATTTGCACGGTCGTAGTGTATTATACACGTGTGATATAATTGCTTAAGTTAGGTATCATAATTGTTTCATGTTGTATGTATATTATGTATGGATGTGTATACTAGTCACCGATCATGGGATTAGTACGATACACACACGAGAACTTCGGGTATTCTATGTCCAGGATCCAACAAGGTCACGGTATCAAATTCAAAAATTCACAATAAAGCCACCGAGCATGTAGTTAGTGGTAGGGGTGCAAACGGAGCGGATACGGACGGATATCGCTCATCCCGTATCCTTTTCCATATTTTTTCTCGGATTCGGAATCGGACACGGACGGGCTTGGATACTGAATCTTAATGCGGATAGTCTCGGTCACGAATACGGAGCGAATACATGCCGAGCTGAATACGGATAGTCTCGGTCACGAATACTTATTCGGATATTGCGCGAAAACATAAACCACATATATCGCACAAATAAAGATCAATCAACCATACTACATGTCCAAAATGCAACTAGATTAGTAGTTTAACAAACAAATTTAAATATATCATACGATAACATAGGCTATTTAAGCAAGTAGTAGTAACTACTAACTACTAACTAGCAAGTAGCAAGTACATGACAGGTCTAAGTAAGCAAGTGTAACTACTAACTAGCAAGTCACAAGTTCGCAAATCATAAATCACAACTCATCGCCACCAAAACACCCTTCCCGGATTTACCAAACAGTAATGTTAAGAAGTACCAAGAAAGTTCAAAAAGTAATAAATAGTTCAATAGCTTTGTTTTGACATGGTGATTAATTCAAATTGAAGATTATCTTGTTCGCAAGCTTTTTACTTCATCTTCAAGATTAAGAATGATAGTTTTGTAATTTGCATTCTCAACCTACAATATACCAAACCAATTAATATAGGAAAAGTAAAATTTACCGTAAAAAGTGGAAAGAGACATGTCGCTTTCTTTTCCAATGGAAAAGTGATTTGTCATACCTTCAACAAGTCAATTTTAACTACCATAAAGTGTTCTTTTTGTCGTAATTTTCTATAGTCCAAGAAGAAACATAATAAAACTTACAAATTTACATAAATAAAACTATTTATTACCCGGACATCGCCATTAAACATGCGATAAGTCTTCCATGAACGCCGCAATAACACAAGGCCCACTTGCTTTGGAAATCTTCAAACTATGAGAACGTAAGAAAAGTATTTGTGAAGATATTCCACTAAAGCCACATGAAAGAAAAAAGTTGACCAAGCAATCAACACGAAAAGAACACTGACAATCACATTGGGCCAACGAGAAAAAACGACTTCCATGAATTCATCAATAATCGCAATGTAATCTTCTCCTCAAGATGTTGTTCTTGTAGCCCAAGATCTCAGATAATACAAAATTTAGAAAATAATAACAAAACACCTACTAAATCCCTTGTTTGGCTATCTAGTAAATAGAGTTTGAAAATGTGCCACTATCTCAGCATCAAATCAAAAGGAAAATTCTAGAATATTGCTTAAGTGGAATTAAGAATAAAAAAGTAACCCATTCTCATGAGCCTAAGAAGATTACAATTTAACATGTTTACACATCTTCTCATGGAATTTCAAGCAATCTAAAACACAACCATAATGGTGAGTAGGTGACTTTGATGTCTACTTCCATTCTCTTTTCCCTCTAGAGAACAGAGGGTCATTGTTGTTTTTTAACATGACACATGCGAAAACCGAAACTTAACCATAAACTTAATGACAAAAAATATATACTTCAAATATTGGAAATCCAACATTGAAATGTTCGAACGAGATCTTACAAAGAGGGTCCTTGAGGAGTTTATCATTGTTTGTTCCCACATCAATCATAACTGGAAGAACCTAGAAGAAAATGAGAACGTAATTAAAAAAGGAACAGTAATCTAAATTATGCTAACCCCATGAGAAGCAAGTAAACAATAGGAAATAAATAGCAGTAGAGCACATAGAGACTTTATAACACCTAAGCAACGAGCATTATACGCTGGTGCCAAACATTAGTGAGGTAACGTGTCAACATGATTTATAGTCGCCCAGTCTTATATGATGCTGAAGGGCTAATCGCACGCTTTGATAAATATATTTCATCTTAATTTGGTATAGAAATGAGTCAAAACTGGTAAGATTCTAGAAGTTATTTTTATCTCCCTGAATTATGATGCAAACATTATCGTAAGTAACACAAACTTTATTTCCGATCTATAAAAATCCTGTAGATGTTAAATATGGTATTATCGTTTTATAAGTCCATTTTAACCTCTTGAAAATGTGCTTCATTGAGAAATTTCTTAGTTTGGTGATTAAGTCCCGCAACATAAACCAACACCGAACAAACAGAGGAACACTGCGGCTTCCAATCATCGTAACATTATATCACTTAACAATCTTGATATATACATTATAAAATAGTTCACCAATGTACAAGACATTTAAAAATGGAAGATGGAGAAGAAGGTACCATAAAACATACCCTCCGAGGATTTATTCCAAAGAAGAAGAACATATAAATCCAAATTTTCCAATAGCAATGCCAATACCTTGCACTCCCAAATCACCCAGCCCAATATCCTCGCTTCCATCAACACCACAATCATGTCAACTCGAAAAGATTGATGACTTTTATTTATTTGAAAATGTAAGAAACTTTTCTTGAAAGAAGATTCTCGCTAGGAGGTCTTCAAAAGGCAAAGGCAAGATTCTCTCTTAACCCAACCGAAATATACCTTTAAGCCAATGAAAGAGATAAACTACGTAAGATCGATTCGAAGAAGTGGACAAGAACAAGTACATACCGATCACCGCCATTGTACACCATGGACATCATTTCCCCACGATCTTCTCGACTAAAATACATTCCCGAGGTCAGTTTAAATAAACCCATCAGTAGTTTTGGCAAACACGCCCAACAGCTTGGTGTGTAAACAATAGGTGCATGCTCCTCAATGTTATCTATTAAGACCTATTAAAAGATCAAAATGAGGCAAAATAAGGGAACCAATTTGAAAAGGTACCTACGCTCGAGATTGCAAGAACAACAAAGTTAACAAAGAAGAAGCATAATCATACATTGTGTGTAAATCGTCAATATTCGCATATCAAATGCTCTTGAGAGAATGTACATGATCAATAGAAATAAAGTTGCACCTAGAGAATCTGTGAGTCGTGAAGTTACACACCTTGTAGTACATTGTTTCATTTATGTCATGCGCCTATTAAGGATACGCCATTTTGCTAATTGATAAGAATCGACGCCCATCTCTTGCATATTGTCAGCAATTGCTTTTGGTCAACCATTGTTATCAAAGTAAAAAGAAGAAGTAAATTCACCGCTCACATCAACAATTGCGAAGTGTTTTGTCATATATATTGATCATTTCGCTTTTGGTGCTTTTCACATGGCCCATGGGAAACTCAACTAACCTAGCACTAAGCCCTCATACACTCAAGCTCAATGAAAGATGCTTGTTCAACATCCAAAGATTTCTATACAAACTTTTGTCCAGATCGTATGCAACTTTTCAAAGGTACAATCTGTTAGGGCTTATTTAGCCAAGAAGCTGGGTTTAAACTTTGGAACTTGACCGAACGGGGCTTTAACACAAAGCGTGCACTTACGACGAGAGATCAAAAATAAAATTTATCCCGCAGATCCTCACCAATGCATGACAAACACCTAAACACACGATAAGACACTAGTGTCACCCACATCCAAATTCACAATGTCTATCAATTGGAGTACTAGCTAAAGTCACTCACTCTCCAAACCTCACCCGACACCTATGGATCGATCGATTTGATCATCATCCACCAAAATACCTCCGTCACGCAAAGACCGACCAATCCAATTGAATAGAGCAAAGAACCGAGACCCGGCAAGCAAGGACGGGGAGGAAGAAGCAAACGATCGTGGGGTCATGCCGCATCAATCGGTCGATCTGTTCGCGAGGAGACGACGTTAGGCGGAGCAGTCATGAGAGGCCGAGCCGGTCCTCTCCGTCATCGAGAACGCCGGTGCTCGCAGTAACCCCGACACACACGCCGCGCATCGAGCCACCACCGCAAAACCCAGACGGAACAGAGGCGCAGGGCGCGCTGCATCTTGCTGAACCATGGGTCGTGGAGGATGTCGAGGCAGCGCTTGGGAGGACGACGAGGCGGTGGCACTCAAGTCACGAACCCCGCCGCCGCAACGGAGGAGGAGGTGGGAGGCGAGGATCGGCGGAGATTCCGCGAGACGACGCCGCGTTCGCCATCCCGCACCGGCCGGTTCTAGTGGAGGCTTGGGCGGTGGTTCCTACCAAAGGAGGGGAAGGAGTCGTAGCATTTCTTCACCCCTGTGATGTGTGGGTGGGATCAAGACTAGGAGCAAGAACAAAAACAGCTAAACGCTGCTTAATCAAGAACACGATTCTTGCAATCGCTTACATTGCTCTACATGAAGAGATTATCCGGAAGGGCACAAAACCAAACACAACGCACTCCATACACTTGCAAGAACAACGGCGTGGAGGGAGCCAGGAGGTGAGGGAGGGAGGCGGCGACGAGGGAGGGAGGAGGCGGCGGCGGAGGGAGGAGGCGGAGGCGGAGGCTCAAGGGAGGGAGGACGGAGGCTCACGGTCCGAGCCAGTGTCGGCGCAGGAGGGTGGGCCAAGATGGGCGGCCGGAGGCGCAGAGGCAAGGGGCGGGAGGCACCAACAAGATAGCGGACCGAGGGCGCAGATGGCGACTCCAAGCGAGTCACGGAGGCGCCGGTGGCCGGGGGCGACGATGGGAGTGGAGGAGCAGCAACAAAGAAAGGGGGAGACGCGGGACGGGAGAGGTGGCGGCAGGAAAGAAGTCGGGTCAGAAGAAGCGCCACGAGAGACGAGGAGGAGGGCTCGGAGGAGGAGGAGGGAGGAGGCAGGCGGCATGCCGCGAGGAGGAGGAAGCCCGCTTGGAGGGATGGATTTGAGATTTGAGAGTTGCGGCCGGGAGTCTTTCTAAGCGTAGAGCGGGAGCCGGGACGCCGAGCGCGAGCGGCGATAACTGCGGATAGTAATCGGATATTTTACCGGATAGTTCCGATTTATTTTTCGGATAGTTCCGAATTTACCGGATACCTTCTTTTCCGAATCCGAATTCGTATCCGGGGAAAAAAGCGGATATCCGAAAATTCGTTCCGAATAGTATCCGAATTTATTCGGACGGTCGGTCGGTCAGGAACTATCCGTTCCGTTTGCACCCTTAGTTAGTGGTACTTGTCTTGTGGCTAGCCACCGCACACCGGATGATGGCCCAAAACTACCGCTTTTGTGAGAAAAATAAAGGTCTGACTCGGTCTCGTAATTTCACGCTGAGGTGGTAATTGGGTTGGGTTCGAATGTTTTATAGACGTAGTTTAAGCTACTACTATATGATTGAAAATTCTAACAAGATACCGATGCTACTACCAAATTCTAACAAGACACCGATTCTTTATCTGGGAAGATGAGCATCGCAAACTAGACTGTTTCCTCTCCCTATCACGGCATTAATGCAAATGCATTTCGATGTACGTCACAGCAATGAATTTTCGGGGTCACATTCCAGACAATGACGTGACCTAGATCCTATGAGCCTCTTCCTTAAGAAGCAATCAAGCTAGGCAAACAGCGGATCATCGATCGATCGACAATCCTGTAATAACGATGTAATTATTACAAAAATTATTAAACACAGCATTGACGATCACTTCCGCGTGATTGAGACTCGGCAGCACGTTCGCGCGACATGGTTTCGTCACGCACTTGTGAGGAGCTCGCTAGGGAAGGAAATTTGCTATCCTCCTCTTCAGTCTTCAGTAGTTGATTCCCTTTCAATCAATTGAATCAACTGCTCATAGAGTAGGACCTCACGCCAGACCCTCCTCCGTCGCATTTTCTTCCGCTTGCTAGCTAGTTTAGCTGATACGAGGACCATCAGTCCATCAGCGAATCGGCGGCCGCCATGTGCGCGGGCGAGCGCTCGTCGGCACGGTTGGTGGGGAGGCGCGCGGCCCGGCCGGCCGGGGCCACGGGTTGGTGGCGCTCGATCGCGCGCGGGCGCGGGGGAGTACCGCTGCCGGATGGTGAGGCCGCTCGATCGGCCGGCGCATCAACGCGCCCACATGGATGTCGCCTCGCCTCGCACGCATGCAGCCGCGCGTCCTTAGACGCGCGATGGTGTGACACTGGCACTCCTTGTGTGCCCAAGTAACCAAACGAAATTCATGTCCTGACGTGATGAGGTGGGTGATTCGCTGTACATGCTCTAGGCCGGTTGGTATTTGCTGGTCCTGAGTCTAGGCGGGCGACGGTTGGGATGCTTTGTCGTGCTCGCGTGCCAAACTGCCAACTCTGCCATGTGCCGAGGTAGCGTGCAACCGTGCATGGTATAGTTCCGTAGCCAAGCCCAGTGATTTTGGCAGAAGTATGCGTGGGCGTGTGGTGCCGAAGGGGCGGCCCACAGTCTGACGCACTGCTCTGGCAGCCGAGTTGTGTGATATCACGCGGGGCTCGGCTGGCCTGCATTCATCAAAGGCCTAATTTACGCTGAAACGTGGGCCGAGATGGAAACACAAGCCCTCCTGATGCCGGCGCGGATCAATAGAGCGCCAAAAGTAGTATAAAATGCTTCGAAATTAGCAGATGTTCAGCATAACGTGACAGGGCCCTTGAACCAAAATAAACTTCGACCAAAACTTAACATAAAATCAAGAAAGTTGCCACGGGGCTGGGATTCGTTTATTATACAGATCTCCGTGATATTGACGGCTGCTAACCGGCCCTCCTGGCGTGTTTTGCATGGTATTGCGCCGGTGCGGGTTGGGACGGTACTCAGGCCTGGCTTGGTTCCCGGCGTTGTTGCTATGGAACGCATCGGCGTCCCGCGCGTACGGATGGTACGGCTGAACGGGGAAGTGTCATCTTCTCCGGGTGTGAGCTGGCCTGGGCGTACGCCCGTCATCAGACTCATACAACGGAGGCGACTGCGAGTCGACGTCATCATCAACGTCGTCCAGAGAGGACATAGGGCCCTCGAGGTCTAACACTGGGGTCGGAGACAACGAAGCCGGCGGCGAGGGCTCACCCGCCGTCGGGGCATCGACCGTGGCTTCATCGTCCGGAGGCGGCGGCGAGGGTTCACGCGCCATCAAGGCATCGCTCGTGCCGTCATCGTCCTGAGGAGTCGGTGAGGATTCATACGCCGTCGAGGCACGTCCGTGCCACCATCGTCGACAGGAGGCAGCTCGTTTAGATCGAAACCGAAGGGCGGCTGGGGATTAGGTGGCTCCAACTAGCTTCCCTTTGCGGCAACGGCGGCGAAGGAACACAATGCATGCAGCTCTAAAACGGGCGAAGCACACAAAATTACATATGTTTTGGTACATAGGTTTAGGTTTAGACTCATATAAGGTACTTCTCTTTCTGACACGAGGACTACTAATCCTCAAAGAAACTCTCCGAGTCTTCCTGGGATGGAAGACGGGGCGGACGATTCCGAACAGAAGAACAAATAGGATCCAAGCGAGGGGGTGGTTGCACTCTGACGGTCTGACCAGAGTCAGTCACCAGATCAACTCGGATTCGAATATACTCCTCAAAACCGACGCCAACACACTTGTATAAAGTCTGAATCCAGGGCTCCAGATGCAAGACGGATTTGCTTGTTTTGCTTCAAAAATATGTGCCGATTTCGAATCAGGTGAGTGCTTCTGGGCACACTGATCTTGCAGGCGCGCGAACGTGAGGATGGCCACGGATAGAGGCTGGACAGAGATGCTTCTCTCAAGTCCCAATCCCCTCAAAAAAAAAAAAGTCTCAACGAAAACCGCCAGCCGGCTGAGAACAGAACGTACATATACCCACTTATCCAACGTTGCTCGACTTAGTGGTGAATGGGTGAGTGCGAATTGCGAATACACGAAGGCAATTTCGACAAATCTCGAAAGGCCACAACATGTTACAGCCTTACAGGGGCCAAACTCCCTGAGACAGTGCCAAAAAAACACCAAATCGAAACCGGGAAATGCATGACCGTGTGTGTACAGCCTTGACGAAAGTTTGAGTGAGTTCTCGAATTGACAAATCGGTATAAGCTCAAACCGAGTGCTCAGCTGCGTTGAAGTCATGAACAACTTGGTACTGCAGCAAAACTCCCGTGATCTGCAGGGCATCATTAGATACAAACGGGGAAACGTACGACGAATAGTTTCCAGTCATCCCCATCATGCGTGATGTATATTTGCGGGGTCACCTATGGCAATCGATCAGTACAACATCGTGCAATTAACCTCCTATCTTATTTCTTGTTAGTAATATTTATTCACAAAAGCTTAACAGCGTGCACTAGATTTCTTTGATTTGGACTGTCTTCCCATTAGCGTGCGTGTGTTTCAATTGATTGAAGCCAAGAAAGAAAACTACTCCATAAAGCATCTTAAATAAGCAACAAGACCAATTCAGAAGGGAACAAGAGTGACATGCGTGCGTGTGTTTCAATTGATTGAAGCCAAGAAAGAAAACTACTCCATAAAGCATCTTAAATAAGCAACAAGACCAATTCAGAAGGGAACAAGAGGTAGCCATCTATACTCTGGTAGTCCAGTACAAACTACAATACCAGAACAAACTACAATCACATGTGTAAATAATACTGTTTTTGTCGCCGTTTTGACTTTCTTCCTGCATCTCCAATCAGGGCGGTGCCCAAATTCGGGGATTTTTTTTTGAAATAATATTAATTTAAAAGTTAATTACAAAGATAAATGATCCATTTTTTTTACAAATATAGGTGAGTGGCGACAAGCTCCTGTGCAGAATGGGTTCACCAGCTCAACCCATGACATGTGACACGTTATATAAACCCCCCAAAATAGGGAGAGAAAGTCATTTTAATTCCGGAAAAAAAAGAGAGGGGAGGAGAGGGTAGAAGACGTTTAGCGAAACCCTGCCAGTTCATAGCAGAGCAGTAGATCTGGTCGCCCATTTAGAATGTAAATGTTCTTGCAACTTTGTATATAAATTTGAAACCTTGCAGGTTAGCAATTGAAAATAGCAACAAAGAATTCAATGTATTAGATAATTTTAGTTGTATTGCTGTTTGGTGTAGTACGTCATTTTACCTTTGTACACTATGTCACTAGATAATTTTGCTAATGCCGAAAATACTTTTTAAACCAGAAAAATATGAGGACACCTGTAAAAATAAAAAGATACCTATTGAAAATCTGTCAAAATTGCAGAGTAGCTAAATATGGTATGCTAATCCAACTTAATATTTGTTTCCATTTTTTTGGACAGAAAATATTCTGTTAATGACGAAAATACTTTTAGAACTAGGAAAATAGCAAAACACCTCTAAAAATTCTCTAAGAAATCCAGAGTAGGTACATAGGGTATGTAGGTGGAGGGTGGTGGAGGACCCACCTGTGCATGGACGGGGGGTGAGTTATGGTGCGTCACGCCCCATGGCTCCTCACCCGGACGTGGCAGGCGGGTCCTTATGGCACCATGCTGGGAGTACCCTGGCACAGTTCGCAGATCAGCATGACACACTCACGCCTGGTTGTTTATTTCAAACTCCAAAGAAGCATTAACGACAATTTTCTCTGGCGTGTCCTGAGTACCACCCGTACACATAACACGAGTACGCAGAGCGGTCCGTTACCTTCGCGCACCTAGGTATGTCTATCTTGTTTACACGCATGCACAACATATTATCTCGGTATATCCGCCATGTTTACATGCTTAAGTAATCGTTTACACCACGCACCTTTGGGCGGAGGAGCCGATGTCGCACAAGGAGTCACGCTCGGAAGACTACTATTTCGACCTAGGTGGCAGTGGGCCTTCGCGCGAAGAGAGTAGTCAGGTCTCCGTGTGGGCTACACAGCTACACGGTGCACCTGGAACGACACAGCTGACGCAAGATCCTCTCGTGACATCCCCTTAGGCTACTTGCGTTGGTAGGGTGCCTCGGCCGCATGAGCCTTTGACCTACTCGTACCAGCGACCGTAGGTGCCCTGGACGAGGCCAGGAGCCACGCGTCGGGTACGCTCCAAGAGGGCCCGCGAGTAGATACTAGTTGCAAATATCAGTCATGCCATATAAATATAAATTTATGTACAACTTATATTATGGTAGTGTTGTGTTTCGATACTATTTGTTCTTGTGTGCACGGGTAACCATGTGAAGGGGTCAGCATCATGACACCCCTTTCGTTTCGGACCTTAGGGACCGCACCGGGTCATACCACACACTACCACTTTAGTAGACTGAGATGACACCACACTATGCCAAACCACCTTTTCAGACCAAAAGACTACACAACGCCACGCCCCCTTTTAAAGCGAAAAGACCGCACCCTGTCACGCCACACGTTACAGCTTCTGCAGACCGAATTGGCAACACACTGCGACGCTACCTTATCAGATCGACAAGACCACACTATGCCAAACCGCCTTTTTAGACCGAAAAGACCACACTCCGCCACGCCCACTTTTTAGACCGAAAGAGACCGCACCACGCCACACGCTATAACTTTTGCAGACCGAGGTGACAACACACAGCAACATTACCTTATCAGACCAACAAGACCATACTTAGGGCTGGAAAAATAGCTCGAGGCTCGTGGCTCGACTCGCTCACGCAGTTTAGCTCGGCTCTGGCTTGGCTCGTGAATTTCGAGCCGAGCCGAGCCCACCTTTTGCTCGTTGAAAATTCGAGCCGAAGCTGAGCTGCCATGCCACCATGAGCCAAACGAGCTAACCGAATCCCAGCGAAATCATTTGTGCTTTGGCCCAGTCCGTGACTCCATCCATATTCCCACCCCACCCCACCCACCCCAAGTCCCCAACCCCATCCCCATCCATCCCGATCCGGCTTCCCGGCCAGCTCGCTTCCTCCACCTCCTGCCCCAGATCCGCGGACCGCCGACTTCCCTTGCGGCCTTGCCTGCGCGCCTCCCCACCTCCGCCGCCACTCGCGACCGAGGTGCTCCGCCCCTCTCCTCCAACCGACCACCCCATCCATCCGACCACGCTGCGCCATGGAGCTGCTCAACGACGCTGCCGCCATGATCGCGGAGCGCCGACGCTGCCGCCTTGTCGCCATGGCTCACGGTCTCATGAGCGACCTGAAGTCTCGACGCTGCCGCCATGATCATGAGTCGCCTGCCCGACGCTCGCCTCATGATCGCCTAGATCCACTTGGCGTTGGCGAGAGAGGGCGCGCTTGATTTTTTGTCGTGATTTGTGAATGAATGGTGAATGCTCTTTGCTATGATTTTTGGTGTGATTTGTGAATGAATGGTGAATGCTCTTTCTGTGATTTGTGAATGTTGTGAAAATGCGAAATGTGCATGGTGGCGATGATGCGGGAGGCGGAGCCGCCCCGCCCCGCCACAAGTCCATGTTGAAGGAGACGCGTCGCCACCGGGCGAGCACGCCATCGCTACTACAGCTTACGTAGGAGCAAGTCTTGGGCTCGCGAGCCTGTTCGAGCCACCGAGCCAGATCCCGAGCCGAGCCGAAGACTCCTGCTCGTTGGCAAACGAGCGAGCCGAGCCGAGCCTAAATAAGAACGAACTGCATGAGCGAGCGAGCCGGCCTGGCTTTTGCTTCGACCCTAGCCATACTATGTCACACCACCATTTCGCATCAAAAACCACACTCACCACACCCCGCTTTGGTCGAAATAGCTCATTATAAAGAAGGAGAAGAGAGTCGAAGATAACACTACATCACCACACCCAACACTTCACCAAAGCTCGATTCACACAACCGCGAGGAAGGAGATGTCGGACTCTTCGCGAACTTCTCGCGAAGATCTCGCGAAGCACAAGTGGTTTGCTTGGAGGGCTAAACCCTACCCGAATTTGTTCTATCAAGGATGCGCCGTATCGCCGGAGTTCCTATGCCCACAATGTGTGTACGAAGAACCGTAATGATCATCCAGTCCACACACCCGACGACGGCCACCCGAGCGTACTACACGTGCGGACTTCATCTCGTAACCGAATATTGCACAAACGTAGATTTTCTAAATCTTACGTTCCATTCCACAAATCCCTAACTACATTCGTGCATAATGGCAGCCGGAGATGCGATGCAACTTATTCCAATGGATCGACGGTCCGGACATGTACGATAGGGCATTTATCCAGCAGAAGTACGTGCTGAACTATGTGATACGAGCCGAGACCTTCAAACGCTGGAAACCCTATGTACCCGACTAGACTAAAAGGCACCTAAGTTGAGTATGACCGGCCGAAAGCGTGCGGCAGATATAAGGAAGGCTCATGCTAGTAAGACCGGCGCCGTCCTTGCGCTCCCTATCACCTAGACGCAAGATTTAATCGAAGAGATAAGTTATATTCAAGATGCATTCGAATATTAAATTAGCCCTACGTTGTGCTATCCTAACATCATTCTTTCGTCTAGAGACAAGGGAAAGGGAGCGATGGGCGCTAGGACTGATTGATTTCGTTTCAATCAATATTTTTTTTCGATTCTAGAAAGGCGCGCATGTATGGTAGGTGTATTTCGGTTTGCTCATTTGTGCATGTTGTCATTTCTAATGTATGTAACCAAACCGAAGCGCCATGTATTTACAGAACTAAATTATGAAATCTTTCGAACTTAAATATATTTTCCCAAATATTTCGACTATTATATATTACGTAATCTTTTCTTGAAGGAAATGGTTCCACGAACAATACAATCGGGACAACAACGCGCATAGCAACCCGAAACCCAAATATTTTTTATCCATTCCGCTCCGAAGAGGGCTATTTATGCTATTGCATCGTCGAACTCGTATTCCAAATTGCGCCACCGATCTCACACTCCTTACTTCAAATTTCGTTATCTTCTTCAATTTCAGATTCCGAACTACACGGACACTTCAAGGTATTACTAAAAAACTTCGTAAAATATACTTAATCTTTAGGTAGAATTCTCTAGACATAATTTTTCTAAAAAATATAGGACACTGTCATTAGTTCAATTACCGACAAGATCTCGACGGACTAGCGACATAAAACTTCTCCCCACTGTTTCAATCGACGTCATACACCTATATTTGTTTTAAAAAAAATCGACTACTTATTTTGTCTCGAGTTTTCACGGCGATTTCTCCGATGGAAACAGCATATTTGCAAGCACATCAATGATCCCGTACACTTGGTACCCCCCAAATCGTGATGTTTTCCATTACAGCAAGGGGTTAACTTGATAAATTACATGCTAAGTACAAGGCGAGGTCGTCGCTTCAGTAAGGCATGACATGGATGGTGCGGCTGTCGTAGGCGGTGGCCAAGCCCTTCCTTTCCTGCTCCAACCTCACCGCTCTCAGCAGCTCGCCGGCCATCCGCGACGTCGTCGGCGAGCAGTCCCCCTGCATCACCACGAGCAGCTTCCCCACCGCCTCCGGCGCGACTGTTACTGCCTCCCGCATCCGCCGCTCCCCGCCGCCCGCGCAGCAGGCCAGCCACAGCACCGCCACGGCGGCCTCGCGTCCCACTGGTCCAACCCGTATCATCCGCCCCATCACGGCTGCCGTCACCTCCGCCGCGTCGGCGGCGATGGCTGCTTTACCATCGCTGCAGCGGGCGGCCTCTACTAATAGCCCCAGCGCGGACTCCGCCGCGGCAGTGGGCGCGGCCGCGACGGCCAGCGCGAGCGCGGGACGGCGCCGGCCCGGACCATCGACGCGCGGGCTGGCCGCCCGCGTACCTGCACCGCCGCGGCCATGCACCGGATGGCCGCCGGCGATGCGGCGTCCTTGAGGATCCTCACCAGATCCTGGAATATCTCCGCCCTGTCGGCGATGGCGGTCTTGACGTCGGCGTCCGGTACGGGCGACGTCAGGATCGCCTCAAGAATCACCACGCCGTTGGGCCCCGTGGCGAGCAGAGTCGTCACTACGTGGCTCAGATCGCCGGCCACGAGGGCGACGATGAGGCCTTCCTTGGCCTCTTCAGCAACCCCGTCCGCGGACAAGACAGCGGCCAAGGCTTCCACGGCCATCTTGACCCTTCCACGCTTCTCCGTGCCGTCCTCGGTGAGGTAAGGGACCAGCTCCGGCGCCACGGTGGCCAGGATCTTTACCGCATCGACGCGCGCGTCGGCGCCTGCACCGCCCTTGGCGAAGGAGAGGAGGGCCGGGACGGCGGAATCAAGATCAGCCGCAACGGCGGACGCGACGGATGCCCGCTTCCCTTTCTCCGGTGCGATCTTGGCCGCCAGCGAGCGCACGGCCTTCTCCGCCGCGGCGGGCTCCCGTCCGCGGCGGCGAGTTGAGACAGCACCTCCTCCGACGACGGAGAAGGCGGCAGCGTGGCGGCGTGCAGCTGGATGAGGCGGCGCAGGAGCAGGTTGGGGACCAGGTCGGTGGTCGCCAGCGGCATCCGCGTGGTCGGGCACGTGCGGTGGCCGGAGTCGAGCCACCGCTGTATGGACGCCCGGTCGTACGTGGCGCCGGTAGGTAGGCTCACCGGCGACCGCATCACCTCCAGCGAAATCGGGCACCGGAACGCGGCCGGCGTAGGCGGAGCCGCGGCCATCAGGAGTGGCTCCGGCGGCCGGATCCTCCGCCTTGCCTGCTGTCCGGCGACGACCGCTTCCATGGCGATTGGCGAGGGATGATGAGCTGTTGGGGACGGGGGGATGTGGGAGTGGGTTAGTGGGGGCCTTAAGAATGGTGAGGTGATGTCATCGAGTCAACGGTCAAAGTCAAGTGGGTAACTGGGTGCGGTGTGATGTTGACGTTTTCTTTTGATAAGGACGGTTGGACGGGTAGGGCTCGGCTCGTACCATGACGAACAGAACAAACGCGGAGGATAGAACTTAGAAGGATGGGACGAAGATGCCGGTATACAAATTTTTTTTTTGGTGCGGGCCCAGCTCCGTGGTTTGTTTATCAAATTTCGGTCGGAAAATACTTTTTTTTCCTTGGGCTCGAAAGTAGCTCAATGGCCTGGCCTAAGCACCATTTTCCGTTCATATGCGTTTTTACAAATTTAATAATTTGAATTTTGCAAGAAAATTATTTCTTTTAAAAGTTTTGCTACGTGTGTGCACGAAATTTTAATGGAAGCTGATTCATAAGTGGATTCGGTGTGTAATGCGAAATTCAGGCCTTAATTAGGGGCCAACCTACTAATTCCACTAACATTCTAAACGAAATGTTCGTACATGTAACTCCCTGAAAATCTTTTGAGTGAGCCAAAAAAGCTGGTCAAACTTTTTTTAAAGATAAGAAGAATCTACTTTAGACAAAATTTTCCCTTCGAAAGGGTGGGGTAGAGATACCGAGATAGAAACCGAGGGCAACCAAAATGTTTGGCCTGTTTGTTTAGGTTTTTTTGTCTAGCTTAAAAGTAAAAAAATATAAGCCTAAACAAAGGGGTGACTTTTTGATTCCACTTATAAAAAACTTAAGTCATTTTAAGCCTATGGGAGAGAGGTGTGTATGTGTGTGTGTTTTTTTTTTTTGCAGAATGAAATAACCTTTGTCACTGAAGTCTGTTGAAATTACCAGCAAATGCCATTGTATATAAGTGCGAATCATTTCATTTTTTTCTCGTCCTTCCTCCTCTCCACCCGTTTCCCCCCTTTCCCTCCGGTTCCTGCAGACTGCAGTTGCCGACTCCCTCCCCTCTCCCGATGCCGCCACCTCCCCTCCCCTCCCCCCAACACTGTCACCCTCTCCCCCTGCCCAACGCTGCCTCGTGACGCCGCCTCCTCCCCTCGGAAGAAGACGTCGCCTCTTGACGCCGCTGCCTCCCCTTGGACGACGACACCGCCTCCCCTAGCCCACCGCCGCCTTCCGACGACCACGACGCCGGCCCTTCCTCGTCTGACGCTGCCTCCCCTAGTACAACACCGCCTCCCCTAGTGTGAGTCTATGTCTCCTCCAATGCCGGCACTTGTTCTTGAGTCGCCCAGGAGGCCGCTGAAGGAAATCAATGTTGATAACATGCTCAACAGTGGACTAGCTCAGTTGGTGTATGCAAATACATTTCCTCCCCTCTACTAACATCTTAGTAACTTTGGTGTTTTACCAGTTGTACCACTGTGGAATCAAGCGTAGCATTTATATCTGTACAAGAATGACTGGCATGCTATTGTGTATGTTTCTGTATTCTGTGTTATTATCTGTAGAAGTGACTGGGTTGCCCAGTATGTTTCTGTGTTCTGCATCAGCCTTGTCTGTATGAACGTGCATGCTACTGGTAATGCGATTTTGAGCAATCTTTTATCATCATATGCTAGTTTAGTTATGTTGTTGGTGATGTCATGGCATGTTATTGGTTTAGTATTTTGCAGCTATAAAAATGTTTGAAGAAAGCATATTTCTCAAAACTGTGTTTGTTTGTCCATTATGGTAGCAGGCTGCTACCATAAACCTTGTCAGTCCTACTCGGTCATTGGATTTCAGGGCTAGATCTAGGGAGGTAGGTTGCAATCTTAAAACGTCAACAGAGCTATTGAAAGTTCTAAATCGGATTTGGTGCTTGGAAGAACAGCATGCAGCTGATGTGTCAGCAGTGAAGGGATTTAAATTGGAGTTGCAACATGCCCAGGCACGCGTTCAAGAGCTTATGCAAGAGAGGCAGAGAGATCACTACGAAATCGATTCTCTGGTCAGGCAAGTCACTGAAGACAAAATGTCTCGGAAAAATAAGGAACAAGAGAGTGTTAGAGCAGTCCTTCATTCGCTGAAAGAGGAATTTGAAGATGCGAGACATCTGAGGAAACATTCTGAGAGTCTCCACAGGAAGCTAGGCAAAAAGCTATCTGAGATGAAATTGGCATTTCTCAAGGCTGTAAAGGACCTGGAGAAAGAGAAGAAATCAAGTCGCCTGCTAGAAGATCTTTGCGACGAGTTTGCATTAGGAATCTGAAACTATGAAGAGGAAGTCAGGGTGTTAAAGCAAAGGCATGTAAAGGAGTATGAACACAAGTTTGATAAATCGATAGTTCATATTTCAGAAGCAAATTATTTGGATAGGCCATGGTACACACGCATGCACCTACGAGCAAAATCTATTTTGTTTCATATGTATACTTGCACGTATCACCATATTTTCAAATCCCATACAAAAATAAATTTAAATACATACTTAAAAAGGTCATTTAAACCCTTAAAAGCAATTCAGACTTTTTATCATTCACACACAACTCAATAAGGTAATATCCTATAAAAAGCCAGATTACCAAACACTAAAGTTTGGCTTAAAAACCAAGAGGCTTATAATCTGATTAAGCAAAAAAACTGGTTTTAAGCTATAAACCAAAAAATCTAAAGCCTAAACAAATAAGGAAAACACACTTATCACACAGGAAATATCAAAACAGAGCGACATTTTCCTCTTAACACCTACTTTGCAGTCCAAAGATGCGTGCATGCAAAAGCTATGAACCAAAGCTAAGCACACTTTGCACCATCCTTTCTAGCCTGAACTGAATTTTCAATTTTGCTCCATCTTGGAAGTGTGCACATCAGCTAGAATCCGGGGTTCAGGCGCTTTGCCGCAGGCCACAAAACGCTAGAAATGTGACCACTTCTTTCCCGAAAACACACGCAGAAGAATCCCACAAAGCCAGCATGATTGATCAGACGACAAAACGCAGGAAAGTGAAACAAAGTCGAGCACATATCCTCACACCGACAAGGCGGTCGACCTCCTCCCCCTCCTACAGTAATCTTCACGAATCGGGATCCTTCTTCCTTTGGCTCCTTTCCTCCTTGCAATCCACGGACAGAAAAGGGAAGGGAGATGTCAACACCGAGCGCGCGTGTCTAATAATGCCTCACCAGGCTAATTGACCGGCTTAAGGTAACATTTCGGCGATGTTTATGGCTTCGGATACCTTGTTTAGGGTGCAAAATTGGATCATGGGAATCCGCCTTTTGACGAAACTTCGCGTCAGGAAGAAAAAGGCGGAATCAAGGAATAAGGGAGAAGAGAGCAGTAGCCCAGTGGGCATGGGAGGACTGTGGGCCTCCTTTCGTCCGTGTTCGAGTGCTAGGCTCGGTGCGCGCGCTTGTGTAGCTTCTTCTTTAATGTTACCATTAAATAAGAAAATGGTCACTAAAAAAGGAATAAGGGAGAAAAAGAAATATGCTTCGGTGGGTTGAAATGCGGTTCCTAATCTTGTTCTCCCTGAAGAAGAACCGAGATGTGTGATCTCTTTTCTAGACTGTTTTGTAGTTACTTTGTTACTAGGTACAGTGTTTTGTTTGCAATTTACTAGGTGCATTCTCCACCGTTGGCTCACATTGAGATTTGTGATACCATCACTACTCCCCACTCCATCCTCTACCTCCCACATCCCTCTTGTTCTAAGTTCTAACCTCTCCCCCACCTCGGCCCGGCCATCTACTCGAGCGATGCTAGCGGCTAGTGCAGGGGCGGTCCTGGCATGGTTCATGGGTGTTCAGTCGAACACCCATTTTTTCTCGTGAAATATCTTGTATTTAGTAGGTATATTATGCATATATATTGATAATTAGGCTAAATACTTCACACATTTATACCCCCAATAGATTTCATCCCACTCTCACATCCCCTTCCCAATTGTCTCAAATAGTTTGGCCTAGCTTGCCAACCAGATAGCTTTTCAAATTTATTCGAGACACCCTCTCCTCAAACCAAGCCCTAACCACTCTTTACCTCTCTCTCTCAAACAGTTAGGCAGCACTAGCCTATGAGGCAATCAGGTGCTAGGCGAGGCGATTTGGTGCAAGCAAAGGCGAGGGTGGCTCCTAGGCTTTGGCCGAACCTTGGCGGCGACGTGTGAAGAGCATAAGCGTGTTGTCTAGGAGGTAGGAGCAATATAGCAAGCGCCAAGAATGTGGGTGACGAGTGAGACATAGCTGGGCCTCATGGGAGCCGTGGCCTAGGAGGGAATGCGAGTCAACAGTTTAGGTTGCCTACACACGTTGATAGCAGCACCTCCATTCCTCAATTCCTCAGTCCTAAATCCTAAACCCGAATCAACATTTTTTTCTTAATTATTTTTAAACTCTAAATTCTTTGAGGTATTATCTCTAATATAAAATTTTTGTTCTTTGATTTTTGCTATAGCATATTTTTGTTTTTTCATTAAATATTATTTTATTAACTCAAACACCCATCCGAGAATCTCGGGTCCGCCACTGGGCTAGTGCTTGCTCCACTTATTAGCATCGAGCATACGGGGAATACTTATGCGGAGGGAGAGTGAGAATGAAAATTACACAGGGGCTAAAATGCAAATTTTCAGAGGCCAAACCTTTCTCATGTGAGTTGTACATGGTCAACTTGCCACGTTGGCATGGTCATAGATGCACATTTTGAAAGTTTGGAAAACTACTTGACCACTCGTGACAAGTTTAGAGATCTAGAGTGTATTTTACTCTTTCTTGAGACACTTATCACCTATCAACATGCACCAATGGAAGAAGCATTTGGTGAAGGGTGAGTTGCGGAGGCATGTAGGCGCGGAAAAAACACTTTGATCACCTTTCAGCGCGCACCAATGGAGGGAGCATTTTGGCGTAGTGCCGGGGAGTAGAGGTAGACACGCACGGGAAAAAAATCATAGGACACAGTCCTTTCTACATCTGTAGGACCTCATCTCCCATAGCACACGTGTGGTAGTTTCACAATCTTAAAGCAATCCTCATCGCTCAACAACCATTAGGGCCTTGCCGTATTATCTTGACGAATTGCTTACTCTCTGGCGGCACAGAAGTACTCCTCTAAAATCCAACTTTAACAACTAATTTCTATTATAATATATTTATAAAACCTAGAAAATTATAATATTATGGAAGTATTTTCCAATACAAAAGTACACATTCCATTTTCTTATATCCGATCTAAATATTTATAGAAATATTGATAGTCAAAGTTTAGAAATTTTGATCGCACGCACCCCAAAACGTCACTCTTTTATGATCAGATGGAGTATTAGCCAAGCATGCATGTTTTTCTCGGCGCCTTCACAACAACTAATGCATGTTTTGAAGGAACCCAAACTGAGAAGGAGCCCTTCTGAAATATGAGCAAAACAATCTACAGCATTCACAATTGCATTGTACAAATGTGGGACCTTGTCGGCCAACGCGTGGTGGAAGAGAACTCAGGTTCCAATTGTGAGAAGAATAATGATGTTGTCAAGTTTGACAACGATGAATCGAAACAAATTGCTTGTCTCCATTGGAGACACGAGAGGAGGCAAATTATGAGGTTCAAAAACCACAACATTAAATGTCTCTACCACTGAGGACCTCGAAAACGATCCACATTATGTAGTTGTATATCGCCGGAGGATAACACCATTCGATTTAGTGGATGCCCAAATCGACACTAAGGGCTTGTTTGGAACGTAGGAATGAAAAACATAGGAATGGTGAAATACATAAGAATAGAAAAGGAATGATGGTGTAAAACAGAGGATTGAAAAACACAGAAAACATTACATAGGAAGCCTTGTTTGGAACGAAGGAAAGGAAAAAATTGTCTGGCAATGCGTTGTTGAGACTGAGGAGTTGCTTTAAGGTTGTGAAAGACAACGTGTATTGTGAATTTGTTATTTCCGGCAGGCACTCGCTTAGGGTAAACGAGGGTGCAAAGGAAGAGGCCACATGGTTCAAGAGGGAGAGTGTAGTAGGCAAAAAAATTCAAGTTCTCATGTATATTTATGCATTGGTTCTATTGAGGAACTGTCGCTGGCGAGTCCAGTCCGAAGGATTACATCGCAAACAAACTCAGAATCGTAAGAACGATGCAAGAACACAAGAATGTAATAATAGATTGAACACGAGAGATATGAGGGAACTTCAGCTTCTCTTTGTTGCTCTTCATGAAATCGTGTTTACAATGAGGGTCCTCTCCTTTATATAGGCTATGGATGGATGAGTTGTCCACAGGCCAGACTCTCTGTCTGGGCTCGGTTTCTTAACACTCCCCCTTGGACATTCATCCGACATGTTCATGTCTCGTCAAAATTCCATAAAAACCCAGTGGAAAAAATTTGGAGAAAAAGTACATGTCATGCGTTCCATTGTGTTGCACGAATTGCCTCATCAAAAACCTTAGCCGAGAAACTTCAGGAAAACTTCGTCAAGGGAAAAAGAGTATAATCCACCCAATTTCATTTAATCTACATGATTTATTCTTTGGGTACTTGATCTTCATGATCAAGCTTTAATAAAGAGTTCGTGAAGGTTCCCCCCCCCCTGAATTCTGCACTTCTCCAAGTCTCATCATTCAAATTCCACGTATCCATCTTTCAAAGCTAGACGCTGGAAGTGACTTAGTGAATAAATCTGCAAGATTTTCACATGACTTAGTATGCAGTACTTTAATTTTGTCCATCTTTTGCAATTCATGAGTATAGAAGAACTTGGGGTTGATATGCTTTGTAAGAGGACTCTTCACATAATCCATCTGTACTTGTGCAACACAAGCTGCATTATCTTCATAGATAATAGTGGAGGTTTGCGTGGTATTCAATCCTCATGACTGCTTTGGATGTGGTAAATCATCCGCCGGCCAAGAACATTCTCGTCGGCCTCGCATAATGCTATAATTTCGAGTGGTTTGTCGAACTCGATACAAGACTTTGCTTAGACGATTTCCATGAAATTGCGCCCACCACACAAGAATACATAGCCTGTTTGCGACTTAGTCAGATCTGGATTTGACAGATTCCCAGCATCTACATAGCCAGTCATAGTTAGGTCTTGGTTTTTTCTGTAGAACATCCCAAGAGCTTTACTTCCTTGGAGGTATCGGAAGATGTCCTTTATTCCCTGCCAATGCCTTTTGGTAGGTTCTGCACTATACCTTGCAAGAAGGTTCAATGCAAATGAAATGTCCGGTCTAGTACAGTTTGCTAAATACATGAGTGCTCCAACTGTGCTCAAGTATGGGAATTCCGGTCCTAGGACTTCCCCCCCCCTCTTCTTTAGGTCTGAACGGGTCCTTGTCTTGCTGCAAGGATCTCCCGACCAATGGCACTTTCGAAAGGTATGCCTTTTCAAATCCAAACCTCTCTAACACTTTCTGAGTGTAGGTTGATTGATGTACTAAAATCCCTTTAGGGGTATGCTCAAACTGTAAGCTTAGATAATATTTGGTTTTACCCAAATTTTTCATTTCGAACTCCGACTCCAGGTAAGAGCTTGCTTTCTTAATATCTTCCAGGGTCCCGATGATATTCAGATCATCTACATATACCAAGATTATACAAAATCCATCCTGGAATCTTCGTATAAATACACAGGGACAATCCTCATTGTTTATGTAGCCTTTCTTGTAGAGAAAGTCGCTTAAGCGATTATACCACATTCTCTTTGATTGCTTCAAATTCCATACAAAGGACTTTTTGAGTTGCACAATCGCATGCATTTCTATTTGCTCTGTCTTGGTTTGGGACAAGGATACCTTCAGGTACATTCATGTAAATGTCTGAATCCAAGTTTCTATAAAGGAATGCAGTTACCACATCCATCAATTTCATTTCTAAATTCAGGTTTGCTGCCATTGAGATTAAATATCTAAAGGTAGTTCCGCCCATGACCGGGGAATAAATTTCTTCATAATCAACTCCTGGTCGTTGAGTGAAACCTGTGCTTTATGTTTTACAACTTCATTGTTTTCATTTCTCTTTCGAACAAATACCCACTTATGCCCTACGGGGTGCACATGGGGAGGCGTGCGGCTTACAGTCCCAAACACCTCTCTTTTACTAAAGCTTGCAAATCAATTATCTTCTGGACTTCTCTATTTGCTTTACTAGTGTGCGGGTCATGTGCATAGATTCTCGTGGCTTGCCATGTTATTTCTTGACATTGTTCATCAAGAGGTTGATTTCCTCCCCTAATGAAGGGAAACTATCCTCATCAAATATGCTATCAGCGAAGCGGGCTGTATGCAAATCTCTAGTCATAGGGTCCAGATACCTGATTATAGATGTTGTCTCATAACCAACGTATATCCCAGACTTTCGGAGAGGTCCCATTGCAGTTCGCTGCGGTGGTGGTATAGGTACATAAACCTTGCAACCAAACCTGCGGAGATGAGAGGTTTTCGGTACTGACCCTTACACTAGTTGCATAGGTGAATGGACGTTATATGCCGACGGTCTAAAATTGATGAGAGTTGCTGCGTGTAGGACTGCGTGTCCCCAATATGTAGTTGGTAAATTACAATTTTGCAAAAGTGGTCGGGCAATAAATTTAATTCTTATGCCTCTAGCTAGTCCATTCTGGGTGTGGACATGCGGCACTGAATGCGCAACGGTAATTTCCATTGCCGTGCAATAATCATTAAATGCATTTGAAGTAAATTCTCTAGCGTTGTCCATTCTGATGGACTTTACATGATAATCAGGGAAATTATTCTTAATTTTAATTATCTGCGAGATCAGCTTTGCAAAAGCGTGGTTTCTCATAGATAATAAGCATACATACGACCATTTCGAGGAAGCACCGATGAACACCATAAAGTACCTAAATGGCCCTGGTAGGAGCAGTATAGGACCACAAATATCTCCCTGGATATGGTCCAGGAAAGCGGTGATTTCATCCTTTACTTTCAGAGTAGAATGCCTAGTAATTAATTTTCTAGTGGCACATGCGGGGCACACAAAATCTTCTTGATGTGGGAAATTCTTTATATTAACATTATGTCCCTAAGAATTGGTAATTATATTTCTTATCATTCTAAAACTGGGGTGGTCTTATCTATCATGCCAGAGACAAAAAAGCTCAAAGCTTC
Source organism: Phyllostachys edulis (assembly GCA_036346405.1). Lineage (NCBI taxonomy): Eukaryota > Viridiplantae > Streptophyta > Magnoliopsida > Poales > Poaceae > Phyllostachys > Phyllostachys edulis. The sequence continues at coordinate 22,382,312 of CM070554.1, forward strand.
TAAAAGTGGTTTTCAGGACAGAATAGGCTGCAGGTGGCTTTACGTTAGTGTAGTATAGCCCAGATTCATATGAACCAAGTCATTCTAATACTCTTTTTTCATGTTCTTCACACTTTGTAATGAGCAGGTATTCCTTACCATACTCTTATTCAGTCTCTACATGGAGACCATTAGCGTGAATATCCTTAAAGCTTAAGAGAGTTCTAGTCGATTCTAGGTACAACAAGGCTTCTTCAATGGCCAATGTTGTGCCCATCAGGAGTATAATTGTGGCTCTTTCTGAGCCTATTATACAAGTATCGCTTCCTGCGATTGTCATAAGACTACTAGCATTCTTACTGATCGACTGGAAAAATTTTGTCTCTCTCAATATGGTATTCAAGCAGACGCTATCTCGCTAAGCACACTTCCTCCATAGAGCGCCACACGCTGCTTACGATATATAAAGTATTTATTAATATAGGTAGAAAGCAATCCACACATAAATAAAATACTTCAAATGTAACATAACTTGCTATTATTAATACGGGAAAAGTCTTGCATGACTCATTATAAGAATGTAATTCTTTACTCTCCTAGAGCTTACAACCTTTATTCAATAATTCAAAGTTCTATTACAACCATAAACTGCAAATGACTATAAAAATCTAAGTGCAATGCGTGCACTAGATCGAATCAGTGAAGTATGAAGAAACTTCTGACTAAATCTGCTCTATGTCTATCTTTTCTTCTTTGGCAACTACAGCTGCTGCCGCTGCGATATTCAAAGAGGGTGTGATGGGAGCTGCTTCTAGGCTATCCACATCCATGGGTGCAACCAATGGCTATGGGTCCTCTGTGCCTGCAATGGCGAGGTGTGCCTCATGTTCTCCTTTGCCCTTCTTCTTAGCCTTGAAAGCATCAATCACGTGTTGCAGCTCACGACAAACACGTGACCAATGTCCCTAAGTGCCACATTTGTAGCAACTTTGGTCCTACTGACCATAGGGCTTCTCATCACGCTTCTTTTCTCCGCCCTTCTTGGCTTGAGCATGCTGCTTAGTCTTTTGACCCTTACCCTTCTGGCCTCATTCTTTTGAGTGAGGCTTCCTCACCTTATAGCTACTAGCGTTGACTTCATGGCCAACTTTGCTACTAGATGGCTGTGAGATGTAGTTCTTCCTTAGAACCTCATCTTGAGCTTCCGCAACTTGGATAATGTCAATCAGTTTGGCATACTCCTTGTAGCCATCTTGACGGTAGTTGCGTGCGGATTGCACCGCATTTGGGTGAAAGGTAGAGAGGGTTTTCTCAATATTCTCCTCGTCCGTGATTGCTTTACCACAGAGCTGAAGATTGGTACAAATTATGTGCAAAGCAGAGTTGTACTCCCCCATTGTCTTATAGTCTGCAAAACGTAGTCTGTTCCATTCTTGCTCTGCACGAGGAAGGATGGTGTACTTCAACTTCTCGAATCGCTTCTTTAGGGCGCTCCATAAAGCTAGTGCATTCTTCTCTGCCATATACTCATTCTTGAGCGTTAGGCAAAGATGGTGTCTGAGAAAATAAAGTGCTTGATCATTCTCCTCAGCAGTTGGAATGACATCCTTCGAGGTGCCAAGTTCGATAGCTGCATGGAGCTTCTTGGCTCCAAGTACAATATCGACATCTAGTGCCTAAGTCAAGTAATTCTGGCCATGTTGGGCCAGCTCTTCGAACTCCCGGTTTGTAATGCTAGTCATCTGCAAATTCATGCAAAAAGTGCATAAGATTACTGCTGGTAACTTGCATAAAATGGTTGCAAAAATTCTCATAATGTTCCCGTATTATTCTATGCATTTTTCATGATTTATTGCTATTTTCAGTGATTAAAAGCAATATAAACAATCACAGAAAATCAAAAACAGTAAATACAATAAATAAATTGCATAGAAATAATAATAACAAAGTTAAAAATGCTTCAAATGCAAAAATTGATTCAAATATTGAATTCCCGAGGCCCTTTTCTGCTGGATAAAATGACTTTTTGGCGAATTCTGCAATTTTCAGGGGTTAAAACGCGAAATTTCAGTTCAGAGAAAATTTTCGCGTAAATTCCAAATTTGCGGAGGGCCTTTTTGCAAAATTCGGAATTTTTCCCCACCACCCTTTTTGTTCTTTCTTTCACTAGGCCTTTCAAGGCCCATCGCACCCGACCCAAAGCGGGCTTCTTCTACCTAATTCCCACTTGTAGGGTTTCACCGGCTCCAGCGGCCGCTTCTTCACAAGATGCACACAATGTGAGCTCGTGGAGGCGGGCGCGGGCGGAGCTACTACGAACAAGACGGGTCGCCGGTTGTCATTGTGACGATGGGCGCCACAACATGCGATAGGCGCGACGGCGCGCTATCAAGTAAAAGGCGGCCGTTGTGGTGGCCATGGCGGAGCGGTCATGCCGGGCAAGCGTCTTGAAGGTCGGCCTTTGTCGGGCGAGGCTGGTTGCGCGCGTCGCGGCGCGGCCTCGTCGCGAGGCGGCCATGGGCGCGGTTTAATCATGATGCCGCAGGTAGGCGACTACGGCGCGAGCATGGCCTCCGACGATGCATGCGACAACCGAAGCGGCAGAGCGGACGCGGCCTCCATGGCGCATGGGACAGCTCTACGAAGCGACGGATGCGACGCTGCCTCCATGGCGCCGCAGTACCGCCACGGCGTGGCTCTAGGCCAACACTGATGGCCGACAACTTCGGGCTGCGAATTTTTTTTCTCATGCAATTATTGTTCATACATGCATACTATTCATGCGATGCAATGCGATGTAGTGCAATCAACATTGGTTCTTTCGTACAACCACCGATCGGCTTGGCCGGTGACTTCAAGTCGGCTCACGGTAGGTTAGAACGGATTTACAGCTTCCAATCTACAATACAATCAATATCCAATCTTTCGTGCAATCTACCGATCGACATTGTGTCAGCGACTTCAAGTTGGCTCGCGGTATATTAGAGTGGATTTGCACCGTAGAAAACCAATCTAGAAAGGGAATTTGCAGAATTAAAAGCGATCTAGAAAGAAAATAATTCAATCTACGAGTGTCGTTCTTCGACAGTTACCTTTCGATTCGAGGAGAGTCGATTGTGTTGATAACGTGTTGAGGAACCGTCGCTGGCGAATCCAGTCCGAACGATTACCTCGCAGACAAACTCAGAATCGTAAGAACGATGCAAGAACACAAGAACAGAATAATAGATTGAATACAGATATATGAGGAGACTTCAGTCTTCTCTTTATTGCTCTTCACAAGTTTACAATAAGGAGTCCCCTCTCCTTTATATAAACTATGGATGGATAAGGTGTCCACCTGGACCAGGACTCTCTGGTCCTAGACCCGGTTTCTTAACAGGTTCATCGGTTCTAGAAGAAATGATCCACTACAAATAGTATCTATGTAAAAAAGTTGCAATGATCCACTACAAATAGTATCTATGTAAAAAAATTGCAATTGACCACACATGGTATATGTGTTGGTTCGATCACCTGACAAGATGGAAGGGGGCTGGAAAGGACCGTCTGTGGTCGAGTGAAGCCGATCACTCTCGGTGGATGTAAAACGATAGTAATACAATATCTATCACCACTTAAAGTCAACATCAGCGTGCATAACTACGTTAGTCAAACATAACTACGTTAGTCAAACATGGCTGCTAGAGACAGCCATCCGTGTTGTCCGAAGGAAAACTAGACTATCACAGCGACAACGATAGGACACAGACACGTTAGTTTTATATCGGACGTAACTACTCCCACTGCACAACTACTTTGACTAAATCGTCTTTGCATTGCATTTGGACTCTTTACTACTACGCAAATGGTTATCACAGACGATTTTTGAACTGTCTGAATTTATGTGTCTGTGATAACAGTTGGTTATCATAGACGGTTTTTTAGTCGTCTGTAATAATTTATAACATAGACGGTTTTCCGGTATAAACCGTCTGATGAAGGTCTACTATTACAGACGGTTTCTAAAAAAAATTGTCTGTGATACATCAGCCATCATAGACGGTTATATGTACCAACCGTCCGTGATTGGAGACATATCACAGACGGACGGTTGCTGGTGGTAGCCGTCTGTGATATTCGACATATCACAGACGGTTGTTGGTGGTAGTCGTCTGTGATTGGATACATATCACAGACGATTGTTGGTGGTAACCGTCTGTGATAGTATGCATTCACAGACGGTTTAAACCGCAAAACCGTCTGCAATAGTTCGTTTTATACATAAATATTTTTTTGTTTTTGGCTAGCCTTAGAAAATGCTAGCCATACCCTCTAAAAACAAGCAAGCAGAAAACAGAAAAATCACAATTGATTTGATATAGAACGACTCAAAGTGATTTAAAACTCAATATCAATTACAAAAGAATGTTCATGTATTGTCGCTAGAGTTACAATTGAATTACAACTCAAAGTGAATTACAATTGAACATGTATTAATCGGTGTCGCTGGAGTGAAACTCTCCTTTCAAGCTAATGATCTCCGCCTTTGTGAAGGTGGCGAGCCGTCCTCGAACGTCCAAGAGTTCGTCCAAATTGAATGTACTTGATTCGATTGTCATGTCCTGTCAATAGGAAGAGTAAAGTAGTAAGCATATATATATTGATAATTAGGAAATAATTATTACGAGATCGACAAACCTTTGGATCCTTCGTCTTAGCACTCATGATTTCTTGCATATGACGGGCAAACGTAGAATGCACATACGTTACCTTGTAGTTGTTGGTGACACTGCAAAAATAGAATTACATATATATGTATAGTCAGATCGAGAGGCAAGATTATGAAGTGTGATATAGGATTATTGTGTTGTAGCGGGTACCGAAAATCACGTCCTGTATTGTAGTGTGGCGCTCGGTTCCTTGTGTGTCCCTCCTCAGCAACATAGACGCTGAATGATCTACAGGATTCCAAAAAATTATCCTCGGCCATTTCAAACGAATGAAGACTATAATAGAGTTACGTATAAAGAAAATGAGCATACATGTCGAGTACTTTTTACACAAGGGTGAAGTCGTAGTTGTTGTTGACTAGGGAATCAAGGTATATTACCTTGTTCCACTTTGGTACAATGACTAAAAGGATCCAGTGCCACCTACTCATGTATGTCGTTATAGTCATTAAACCTAAGTTCGTGTTGCGTATAATGTACAAATAAAATTTGTATAGTAAGTAGTGAAGCAGTTACCTCTAGTTCTAGGGCACCTGTATGTAGTCCTTGTTGCCATGAGCATGCAACCCCTTCATTATGTATTGCTCGATATAGGATGCGTCTTGGTTGATGCATTGCTTAGAGATCAACTGTGGGTCCAGGAAACCCACCGGTTCTCGCGATCATCGGGCTTGTTGCATCATGTATCTATACATAAGCAATGAGTTATGACATTAATCAGTATTGCGTGAATGTAGAACTTGATTATACACACTTACAGTGTCCAACATCGTAGAAGTGAGGCGTTGAGAGCGTCGAGGTTGAATAGTTCGAATAAGTCTTGGAAGCCCACGACGAAGTAGCCCAGCTTGTGGAGAAAATGGTTCTCCGTATTGCTGATGGTGAATCCAGTAGGCCGGTTTGTCCTCACCTTATTGGTCTGTCGCATGTACCAGGCATGCAAAGTCATGCAACCCATTCTAAGGCAGGGTAATAGTGTGTCGGGGACCAGAGGTCTTCCGAGGTAGAATGTCCAAGGCTTGCAAGGCGCCTTAATGTTCTTCAATTTTGTCTTAGCGCCTCGCCTGTCACACATCTTCTCAGAAGATGACTCGTCACGCTTTTCTTGTTTCTTCGGCCTCATCTCCCCGAAAGCCGATACAGAGGCCTTCTGAAGCGGGGGTTCAGGTGGAGTCATCGAGGGTTTTGTTGGAGAGGCATGGTCGTGTGGAAATCGCGGCACTGTATGTGTGTTAATCTTCTTCGATTTGGCCTTAGCGCCTCGCGTGATATACGTCTTTGAGGGGGACGACTCAGCACACTTTTCTTGTTTATTCGGTCGTCGTCTCCACGGGAGCCGATACGGAGGTATTCTGAAGTGGGGGTTGAGGTAGAGTCATCGAGGGTTCTGTTGGCGCGTCCTAGTCGTGTGGAGATCGCGGCTTTGCAGTGTCCAGGACGATGTTTCTCTTGGGCCACTGGACAAAAGTATGCATGGCATCCCCTAGTGTTATGATGTCTTCGTTCGGGGCCTTCTCCAGCAGGATGGCCATGAAAGTATCATGTACCATGTCTACCTGGACCTTGGCGTAATCCTGCGCCAACTGGGCGCCATGCAGCACTATCCCTTCTTGACATGGAAACGCCATCCCCTGCCCAGCCTCAATAGAAATAGACCCAACCATCCTTACTTGGAGCTTGCAGGGCGTGGGCTCCTACAAAACGATACACAATTAGCTAAGGTATCATATATGTCTATCTTTGGAGCATTTCAGAGATGTACATTACATGGATGTCATCGATAGGTAATTGGAAATAGACATGTTCAGAAAGTGGTGTGGACGCGCAGCTACTACGACGTAGAGGGGGACTGGCTCCCAAAATAACGGGGGTGGCTTGCGACTGGTTGAGGACTTGATTCATTTGTTCCATTTGTTGCTGCAATAATGTTATCTTTCCTCAAAATTCTGCACGAATCTCCTCTTTTAAACATTCCTCGCGCTCGGCCTTAGATCTCTTCCTACTCCTATACGTCTCGGAGTCGTGTGGGAATCCCTGCCTCCAAGATATGTAAACCCCAAGGCCGCGTGTGCGACCCGGGTGCTCCTTGTTTCTCAGGGCCATGGATAGTATATCATTCTCCTTGACTGCTTCGAAGGAGCCTTGGGAAGATTTAGTAGTCAATGTTTGCTGCAAGAGACCATCATGTTATTTTAGACCCTATGAAGTTATGGACTTATTGACAACTAGTTAGTTCGACATATCTCACTAGACGTTGGGACACTTCCTCGTCTTCCGGGTTTGTGAAAGAGATGGCGTCCTAATGCGTGGCTGATGACCCCGCTCTTAACCAGTTTCGGGCGTGCTCGTCTGTGATCCCAGCAAATGGCGGGGAGGCCTCCCACAGGATTATGTCCTCATTCTCCCTCGTCCATTGCTGGATTTTACCCGCGTACCCAGTGGTGCCGAGTCTGTGGGGGTTAGTGTTTCGTGTCTGTATAGCCTTATGCGCCGCACATTGCTCTTGAAATTCGGCCATCATCTTCATCCGCACAAAGGTGTCTCATGTATCCGCGACACGAATTGATACTTTGTGAAGGGTATCCGATCTTTGTTCACGTACTTCGTGACAAGCGCGCTCTTGAAACTCTTCCACTCTTTTCCCATCGCAAGCAACGTCTGCTGTCACACGAGTTCTTGGACTTCTGCTGGGATCTCAAATGACCTTGAAATTTCAGCCCACAACTGCCCTTTCTCTTCGTCCGTCAGAGACTTCCAGCTTGGTGTGGTGATGGGGACTTGTTCCCTTCCAACTATCCCGCAGGTGGTCCGGAATGTTGTCGCTGCTTTCTTGGGATGCAGAGGGACCCCAACGGTAGTGACCTTCATGATGGTCATTCGCCCCTCAGTCCTTTTCGATATTCCTCTACCATCTCGCTTACGTACCATCCTTATCGGAGCGCTAGACGCATTCGGCGACGTCGATGACGGCGCCAAAGAATGTGCAGAAACTTTTCAGCAAAAGACAAAAGAAAGTCAAAACCACCATTTCAACGAAAGACAAAAGAAATTCCAAGACTCACTAGTCAAAGCCAAATCAATTCAAAACCACCTAGCAGAAGTCACTAGTATGCCAAATCAATTCAAAACCACCTAACAGATTGACTCAATGGTATCACTGTAAGATTAACAAATCAACAAATCAGTACTTCAGTAATCAATGATATTACTGCAAGATTAACAAATCACTACTGCATCAATAAATGATATTACTATAAGATCAACAAATCAGTACTGCATCAATCAATGAAATTACTGCAAGTACTCAATGATATTGCCACTGAAATTTCACTAGTACAGCACAATAAGCACAATAGATATTTCAAGTTGAAGAATGCTCATTGAACTGATGGCACTCAAAGCCACCAAGAAGACAAGTCACAGTGCAGAGAGTGGTTATTACCTTCACAGTGGAGAGAGCGCCCAGGGGGGGGGCACGGGGAGGAGGCAGCGCAGGGGAGGACGCCGCGGGAAGGAGGCCGATAGGGGGAGGACGCCGACGCTGGGAGGAGGACGGTGTTTGGATGGAGGCCGTAGAGGAGTATGCTTGGGGGAGGAGGACGGCACGGGATGATGGCAATGACATAGGGGTCAAGGAAGTGACGATGGGGATTGCGGGATGCGCGGCCGCGACAAGGGATTTGGGTGCGAAGTAAGGGTGCTAGGGAGGGGGACGGGCGAGTGACGAGTAAAGACGCAAACCCCATGGGGGCCTATTAATAAAGGGATATCACAGACGGTTCTCTTAAATAATCGTCTGTGATATTCTATATCACAGACGATCATATTACAGAATCGTCTATGATATGTGACCATATCACAAACGGTTCTATCTTAAAGAATAGTATGTGATATAAGACCATATCACAAAAGGTTGTATAATAGAATCGTCTGTGATACATATCACAGACGGTTTGTTCCACTAAACCACCTGTGATAGTTCCTTTTATAGCTAAAAAATATTATTTTTTCCAACTAGCCTTAGGAAATGCTAGCCATGCCCTCTGAAAACAAGAAAGCAGATACAATCACAGATGGAATAATTTCTTAATTACTGAATCAATTACAATGGAATAATTTCTTAATTACATGCTAAGTTTCTTAATTACAATGGAACATATAGTTAGCTTCCTCACTGGGTTCTTCCTCGAGCCTGATACTATCTCCAAAAGGAGGCAACTCGTTAAATTAATTGTAGTCTTCCTCATCCACGACATTCTCAACTCCGACAATCCTTCTTTTTCAATGAAGAACGACGTAGTGGTTCTTATTTGCCGGGTCTATTACATAAAAAAACTTGAATAACTTGCTTAGCGAGTATGAATGGTTCGTCCTTGTATCCGACACGTTCGAGGTCCACAGTAGTGACGTTGTACTTGTCGACCTTCACACCCTGTGGAAGTTTGACCCAATGGCACCGAAACAGGGAGGTCTTGAAAAGTACGTAGTCGAGCTCCCAAATCTCCTATATGAACCCATAGTAGGAGCTCAACCCACGTGGCCCAATGGTATTGAACTACTTGTGAAACGCATCTATGTGGACACCGCTGTTCTGGACTGTGCTCTTCCTATTCTAAGCTGCCGTATAAAATGTGTACCCATTTATGTCGTATCCTTGCCATGTCATAATTGTAAATTTTATCCCTTTTGCCAACCATCGTAGCATATCATCACCTGATGACCTCCAAGTGAATCGCACCTTTAACCATTCGTGGAACCGACGGTTGTGCTCTCTCGTGATCCAAACATCCGACCGGCTTGGATTCCGTTCGCGTACTATGTCTTTGTGCTTATTGATGTACGGGGATACTTTGGTCATGTGTTGCAAGAACATGAAATGGTCTTGATCGTACGTATCCAGATCAAGAGTGATTGCTTTTTTTTCGATGGTCCTAATACCCTCTAGCCTCCCCTCATGACGAGATAGAGGCATACATATCGGTTCCACTTGAGCCATGTAGTCAACGCAAAACTCAATGACCTCTTCGGTTGCATAAACTTCGATGATGCTGCCCTCCGAATGAGATCGATTCCATACATAGGACTTGAGAATTCCTATATACCTCTCGAATGGGTACATATGACGTAGGAACACAGGACCACATATCTTTATCTCTTTCACAAGGTGAACAATGAGATGAACCATGATATCGAAAAATGACGCAGGGAAATACATCTCAAGATGACATAGAGTCGTCACCACCTCGACCTGTAGAGCATCTAGTCCTTCAGGATCGATGACCTTCTGAGCAATTGAGTTAAAGAAATAATACAGCCTCATGATTGCGACTCGGATCTTGTTCGGCAAAATACTTCTAATTACAAGAGAAAGTATTTGTGTCATCAGCACATAACAATCAAGAGACTTCATACCAATTAATTTCAAATCTTTCATAGAAACAAGTTTGTTCATGCTGGTGGAGTAACCGAACGGAACTTTCACACCATGCAAGCTCGACACAGTTCCTTTCTCTCAGCCTTGGACAGAGTGAAGCAAGCTGGGGGAAGGTATGTTCGACCTTTATCGATCTCTTCCGGTGCTAACTCGGATCTTTTGTTCATATCAACCAAGTCACGTCGTGCGTTGACACCATCCTTTGTTTTGCCACGAATGTTCAGTAAGAGACCAATCAAGCTATCACATACATTCTTCTCCATGTGCATGACATCAATGTAGTGACGAACTTCTTAGTGCTCCCAATAAGGTAAGTCCCAAAAAATTGATTGCTTCTTCCAAATGTTTTAAATAAAAACGTTTCCCAGAGTCCTCTATTAAGCCCTCAAATTTATCAAACTCTCTCTCACTATAGTCCCCTTCTGCATCACGTAGCATCTCATCCAGGTTGTCATTGTGCGACCTATCCTCATCGAAAGTACAGTCCACATTCGGCATATCGTTGCCTCCCTCAACAATGTTACTACCTTACGGTATAATGTGCTCTTCACTGTGATTGGTCCAACATGTATACTCCTCTTTGAAACCCCATAGAATCAAGTGTGCTTCGATCTGCGCTGGGTTGGTAAATATCTTCAGATTATCGCAATCATTGTATGAATAGTACATAAATTTTATCCCCTTCTTCAACATATCCTGCTCGGTAGCTTTTCTAAAAACAAACACGCCATCAATATACTCTTCACTCACACGATTCTCAACATACATCCAACTTCGGTCCATCTCAGTAAGCTACCAAAATTAGTGTTAAATTAGAATATATTGAAGTAGACAAGGAGTAGTGAGACTCATTCATAAATTTTAGCAAACTACCAAAATTAGTGTTAAACTAGATTAATGCTCCTAAAGTAGCTGGCTGTGAAATATTCATGAAGCAATATATATATATATATATCAAGCAAGAATATATATATTGAAGTAGACAAGGAGTTGTGATCTCCATTCTTAAATTTCAGTAAACTACCAAGCTAGATCTAAACCTAGCTATCATCTCTCTAGATTATAATGCATATAATTAGAAGTAAATACTAACCTTACATCACTAAGAATAAATAGATCTACAAATACACTTGCAAATCTGTGGAATTTCTTTCACCAAACGTTCCAAAGCTAGCCGCCTCCTTCACAGCCAAATATCACTACAGACAGATCTGTCAAGACGGCCAGGTATTTAGTGGCGCATATCATAGACGGTTCTTGTGAAGAACCGTCTGTGATACATAATTATCACAGACCGTTTGTATTTAAAACCGTTTGAGAATCATCACAGACTGTTTTAAATAAAAACGGTCTGTGATGTCTCCGAATATCACAGAAGGTCCTGATTAAAAACCATCAGTGATGATTCACAGAAGGTTCTAGCCATCGCTAGTAACATAGAACTATTACAGACGATTTTTAATAAGAATTATCTGTGATACTTACGTATCATAGACAGTTTTATTAAAAACCATCTGTGATAATTATATATCACAAACTATTATATTTTATAACCGTCTGTGATACATATCACAGACGGTTTGTTCCACTAAACTGTTTATGATAGTTCCTTCTATAGCTAAAAAATATTCTGTTTTTCGGCTAGCCTCAAGAGTTAATATATATGACTTGTTTTTCACATAGAAGATAGTAAGATAAACACGTTATTCATTAAACATGTTAAACATAGACAATAACTTGAACTCCAAACTAGATTTTTTTTTTTGGTATTTATATGGCCAAACAGCGTGGCCAGACGCTTCTTACAAAAGATTTTTAAAAAGTAGAAATAATAAAGGATCAAAATTTTCTAGCGGCCCAAGTAGCCGGCTATCTTCATTATCAAAACTTCGTAGGCGACGTCGTCGGCATCGGAGGATTTAGGATCAACATAGGTAGCCTGAAACATTTCCAACCATTGACACGATCGTTCGATAGTCGCCCAATGATACTCTAACTCAAGAAACTAAGTAGAAATGCACCCATAGGCTCTCTTCTCTTGCTTGAGGGGTCGCGGCTTGGTCAACTCGGTCGTCCGCCGTCTCGATGTCGCATTCCAAGCGACAGTAATGCTCTTGGAGACGTTCAACGTCATTGTGGAGGACTACGTCGATGGCGAGGTTACCTCGCCGGAAGATGCAGACCACCCGAAAGACACGGCGGAGGAGGTCATAAAGACGGCGGAACGTCGTTGTCACATGCGCCAGCATAACCTCCGCCGGAGGAGGGAGGACACTGTTAGCTCAATGTCCTTCCGTAGCTTCCGCCAGCATATGACCGGCGAGGTGCTCGTACAGGATGGCCAGGTAGGCCATCAGTGCCAGTGTCAGGGGAGAAGAGTGGGGAGATATTTTGTTTGTGCTTGAGAGTAGAGCGATGTGGGGATTCATCTTCGGTGGTGGATGATCATTCTTTTAAAACAAGGAGTAACGACGGTGTGCGAGACGAAGAGTCGCATCGTAACGACAGCACATGAGACAAAGAGACACATCGTAATGTCGGCGCGCAAGACAAAGAGATGCATCGCGCGAGAGCCAAAGCGATATTGATACATATCACAGACACTTCCAACCACAAATCGTCTGTGATACGTTATTATCACAGACGGTTCTTGTTAATAACCGTTTGTGAATTATCCCAGAAGGTTCTATGAAAAAACCATCTGGGACATCTGCAATTATCATAAACAGTTTGTATTTAAAACCATTTGGGAATTATCACAGACGGTTCTATTTAAAATTGTCTGTGACAATTACGCATCACAGACGATTCTAGCCATCACTAGTAACATAGACGGTCGAGCATGTAAAACCGTCTGTGATAATTACAACACTGATGGTTATGGGGAACCGTCTGTGATGAGGTGTCCAGTATAGCCCTTTTTGTAGTAGTGCTCGCTCTCTCCAGTACTGCACAAACTTTTACTACTTCATCTCTCTCGCTCCCTTTGCTACTTTTGGGGACCTCAAGGCCTCTCAAATCCAGAGAAGGTTAGGAAAAGGAGAGCTCTCCATCCAGCCCACCTCTTCCTCTTCCCTTCCCCACACATCCTCCTCAATCTCGCCATTCCCATCCGCCTCTCGCGTCCGATTGTTCCTGCCCCCTGCCCGCATGCTGCTCCCTCGGTCCCCCTCACTTCCTCCACTGCACCCTATGATGGTTCACCGGTGCTGTAGCTCACCACCAGAGCCTGCTGCTAGAGTCACGAGTGTCCCTATCATTCCTCTCTCTCTCTCTCTCTCTCTCTCTCTCTCTCTCTCTCTCTCTCGCGGATCCGGCAAGGAGAGGGTGCACATGTAGCAAATGCGTCGGACGGCCGTCGAAGAAGTCAGGAAGATGGATGACGAGCAGACGACATGAGGCTGGTGACCTTTTCCTCAAGTACATGGAGACAAATGTTGCGGCAAGAGGTATTTTTTGTTGCAATGGTGTTTTTGATTTGTTGCAGCCCCTTTACCATTTAAATGTTGCAAGCACTCTCTTGAATTATTGCAGCAGCTTTTCTCCATTGTTGTAGAAAATAATTTGGTTTGTTGTAATACATCTTCCTGAAATTTTGTATGAAAAGGATTTTTATTGTAACCATTGTCGCCGATTGTTGCACACATGAAATCCAAATATTTCATAAGTTAGTTTTAAATGTTGAAAATTTCTTGATGTTACAACAATTATTTTCGGATGTTGCAACTATTATTTTCGAATGTTGCAATGTTGTAACATCGAAATATGTTTGATTGGTATATTTGAATTAGTTTTTAAGCATAGCTAGGTTTTATACTAATGGTTTTCATACAATTTCAGTGAGAACATGTTATTTTTCTCAATGTTTTTCGGAGGAGATCGGGCCAAGGAGGAGTTTTTTGTTACGTCGGGTGTGCATGATGTTGCATAATACTTTCGCTTGTTTCAGGAGGAAGGAAAAACACACTGAGATCGGACGGCTGAGCATGATGACGCCAGATCAGACGACAACATGTTCCGAGTGCTAGTCGCGTCCTTATCATAAGGATTACTACCAAGTTTGCTAAAGCAAGTAGCTCAGATCCGTGACACCTTTTTTTGGGACTTTGTGGCTAAGCGGCTAGCTAAAACCCTTTTTCCTACTTTGTGGCTAAGCGGCTAGCTAAAACCCTTCTTTCTTCAGTTTGATGCCAAACGAAATCAAATCTGCGTCCTCTCGTGAGAAGAAAAAGCGATAGGAACGGGTGCTTGCTCACTAACGCATCTGTCTTTGTACAGCCAATTCATCGAACACCTTGTCTACCTCGGCCATGCCGTCGGTGCCATCTTGCGTAGTGCAGCGGCTAGAGGACTGTCATATCCTCTTTGTCGGCAAGAGACCGAGAGAGAGAGATTAGACAATTTCAATCAACATTATGAAGAACAGAAGGAAGGTTGGGAAGAGAGGTAGGGAAAGTTGTGATACAGTATTCTATTCTCTTTTTCGATAAACCGTGAAAGTGAACAACGTCTAGTATATATCCAATACATGGGTCAGGCCCAACATCAAACATAACTGAAAGGCTAAACGCAACCCAGACTAATTGATCAGTCCAACTCTACTTTGCCCTCACGTAGCCCTTCCTCGGTCCTAACACTACTGCCCTCCTGATTATCAGCTTGTCCCCAAGCTGAAGCTCCAGGAAAATGCATACGCAAGACTTCATAATCCTCCCAAATTGCCATGTTGACTGGCAATGATGACCACTTGATGAGCACCTGCAATAGAGCCGAGTGACCTTTCTTGACCAATCGCCTATCCAATATTGCCTCTGGTTGAACATCCCTCAAAGAGAAATCCATTGGATGAGGAATAGAAGAAAATACTAGTGTATGATCTTGTATTGGAGGTTTCAACTGTGAAACATGGAATACTGGATGAACAAGTGCCTCCTCTGGTAGTTCAAACTTGTATGCAACTGCTCCAATCTTCGCCAGAATAGTATATGGTCCATAATACTTATACGACAATTTTGGGTAAGGGCGGTTAACAACTGACGACTGAGCGTACGGTTGTAACTTCATAAATACCTTCTCACCAACCTGGAACTCACGCAAAGAACATTTTTTATCTACGTATTGCTTCATTCATAATTGTGCCTTTGCTAGCTGCTGTTTTAAGAAGACAGAGTAGGCTTCTCGCTCAGCTAACATATCCCCCCACAACTGAGTTGTGTGTATTCGTCAAATCAGGGAGGTGACCATAATGTGGCTCAGTGCCATACAAATCCTTGTAAGGTGTGCATCCTAAAGCTGAGTGGTAGTTTGTATTGTACCAAAATTCGACTAAGGGCAACCACTGATGCCATTTAGTTGGAGTCTCTTGTGCCGCACACCGCAAGTACATCTCTAAACATTGGTTGACCCTTTTGCTTTGACCATCAGTTCGAGGGTGATAACCAGTGCTCATCTATAACTTGGTGTCCAGAATCTTGAATAACTCCTTCCACATGGATCTTGTGAAGATCCGGTCTCTGTGAGACTATAGTTCTAGGAATGTCGTGTAACTTAACAATGTTGTTGAGGAATAACTTTGCTACTTGTAAGGCAGTAAAAGGGTGCTTGAGGGGCAAAAAATGTGCATACTTTGTGAATCTATCCACCACTACTAACACCACATTGTATCCTTTGAATCTTTGTAATCCTTCAATAAAGTCCATAGTTAAATCTTGCCAAGCTCCATCTGGTACAGGCAAGGGGCATAATAACCTTGGAAGTTTGCAATTCTCATGTTTGGCTTGCTAGAAAACTCCACATTGCTTAACAAAGTTTTCAACATCTCTCTTCAATCCAGACCAGCTAAATAATTTCTTAATTCTTTGATAGGTGGCTTGAATGCCTGAATGTCCTCCAATTGGTGAAGTATGAAATGCTTGAATCAATTTGGTTTGTAACCCTGCATTAGATCCTACCTAAATTCTTCCTTGATGCCGAATAAGTCCTTCCTTTAAGGAGTATCCTTGATCACTGGAGCCTTGTACTGCCAACTGCATTAACAAGTCTTGAGCCTGATTATCCACTTCATAAGTGTTGATTACTTCTTGGATCCAGACTAGTTGTGCCACTAAGACTGCCTAAATATGATAGAGGTGACCTACCCTGGACAAAGCATCGCTACCTTATTATTTTCTCCTTTTTGAAACTGGAATTTGTATTGTAACCCAATCAGTTTGGTCATGGCCTTTTTCTGCAATTCTGAATGCAAGATATGATCCTTCAAATTACATCGGCTTTTGTGATCTATTTTAATGATAAATGGAACCCTTTGTAAGTATTGTCTCCATTTCTCCACTGCCATCATAATTGCCATAAACTCCTTCTCATAAATGGATAGCTTTTGGTTATTAACTCCCAGTGCTTTGCTGTAAAAGGCTACTGGGTGAACCTTTTGGCTTAGCACTACTCCAATTCCAGTATCACATGCATCGGTCTCTATGGTGAATGACTGATGGAAATCTGGTAATTCAAGAACTGGGGTGTGGCTCATAGCTTCCTTCAACTTGTCAAATGATCCTTGAGCTTCTTCACTCCACTGAAACCCCTTTTTCTGAAGCAAACCAGTTAAGGGTTTGGCAATTATTCCATAATACCTAACAAATTTCATGTAATATCCAGTGAGTCCTAAAAAACCCCTGAGCTCAGTGACATTGTTAGGTACAGGCTACTGTTCCATTACCTGAATTTTGGCATCATCAGTAGCAACCCCTTTTTCAGAAATAATGTGTCCTAGATACTCTAACTTCCTTTGAGAAAAACTGCACTTCTCTTTGCTACTAACAGGTGCTGCCTCAAGGTCTCCAGCACTATACTCAGTTGTTTGAGATGTTCTTCTATGTCCTTGATATATACTAGAATATCATCCATGAAGACAAGTATGAATTTCCTCATGTAAGGTGCATAGATTTAGTTCTTGAGGCACTAAAATATAGCAGGAGCATTTGTCAAGCCAAAGGGCATTACCCTAAATTGGAATTGACCATGGTGGGTTTTGAAAGCAGTCTTATGCTCATCTTGTTCTACCATTCTAATCTGGTGGAATCCAGACTTCAAATGCAGCTTTGAGAAGAAGTTAGTGCCAGCTAATTCATCTACAATTGGCATAGGGAATTTACTCTTTACAGTCATTGAGTTCAGCTTCATGTAATCTACACAAAATCTACAAGTGCCATCATTTTTCTTTACCAACAAGACTGGAGATGCAAATGGACTGAGGCTTGGAGTTACAATACAGCCTAAATCATCTTAGTTACCTATCATTCAATCTCATCCTTTTGCAATGGGGAATACCTATAGGGTCTGGAGTTGACTGGAGCAGTCTCTGGTAGTAAAGTTATGGCATGATCAAACACCCTATGAGGTGGTGACCTATTTTGGTCTTGAAACACATCCTCATACTTGTGCAGCATAGCTTGAATTGATTATGGAACTTCCTCCATAATCAGTTCTTATGCCTTTTCTAACACCACAGTAGCCCAAATCTCATTCCCCTTATGCCACTTCTCCACTTTCTCCACTGATATCTCCTGCAATTCTGTTGTGTATCCTATATTGAGAACACCTTGTAGTCTAACTATTTTTTCCTTTGTGTTCGAACTCTATCCATTTTTCTAGCCAATGGCACTTCATCATTCCACACTTTTCTAACCAGTTAGCTCCCAAAATGGCATCATGTCCTCCTAGATTCAGAACCTTCATGTCATGCTGAAAGGTATGACCCTGAACCCACCAACTCAATTCCACCATGACCTTGTCACAGTATAATACTTCCCCATTAGCCACTCTAACTGCCATGGTGTTAACCATCTATGGCCCTGCTTTAATTTTCTCTACCAGTTCTGTGTTCACAAAATTGTGAGAACTCCCAGAGTCAATCAGCATCAACATTATTTGATTTCCCACCAAGGCCCTCACTCTTATGGTTGTTGGATGTTCTAAACCAGAAATAGCATTCACTGGTATATGCATTTCTTCCTCCTCTTCATCAGCTACTACTGCATCTAGCAATTCATCAGATAAAATCTTTTGCACTTGAATTGCCTTGAGTTGCCCTTGAGTTGTTTTTTTTTTTGGCATTTGTGTGTTGGTGAGTATTTGTCACCACATTTAAAACAAAATCCATTGGTCCTCTGATACTCTTTCAGAAGCTTTAATTATTCATTAAGTCCCAATCATTGAAATCAAAAGAGTAGTAGAGCTTCCTTTATCATATTTATTCATGTGCTATGTAGCTTTGATCTGGACTGGTTTAATAAACTTGCTACATAAAGAACTAAAGCTTGACATGGCTGAAATCTTTGACTAGCTTGATTATTGGTATCACTTTGTGTTGGTCATTGAAAAGGATAAGCTTGTTTGTGAGTCTTATTTTAAGTCTTGGATTTGAAGCAACAATGTCTCTCATTTCAATCCTCTGTTGCTCACTCAATTTGGCATGTCATAAAAGATAAAGGGTTGAGCAAAAGAATATGAAAAGATGTGTGCTTCAAGCATGTCATACATAGTTGTGTATCAAAATAAAAAAGGGTACATAACAAGACTCACATGAAAAGACGTGTGCTTCAAGCATGCCATGCACAGTTTTGTGTCTTTGCAATAAAAAAAATGCACAAAAGTGCTTCAATCAAAAGAAGTATGCTTCAAGCATGCCACCCTGGAAAAGAAGTATGCTACAAGCATGCCACATGCAAATGAAAATTGAAAGTAAAGCAAGAGGATGTTTCATGAGACTGTAGCTCATCCAGATTTAAAGTTTGTCTCATTGTTTTGCTTTCACTTTTTGGTGACTTCTTTTTGTGGTCCTATAATCTTTTTAGTCACTGTGTGAAATGCTTGTCATGACATTAAAATTGACTCATCATAGTTACATACTTGTCTGGACATTGCTATATGGCATATGCATTTATATGATCTTGTTAGCTCTACTCAACCAAATTGGCTTGGCTAATCCAGTAAATTGACTTGCAAAGCTTCTGGACTTTTACTCTTCCTACTCCTTCTATTTCTGCTCTTGATGATCACATTGCCAAAGGGGGAGAAAACTGAGAGAAAATCTGCAAAAATTCTACACAAATCTGATTTTCTAGTGTTAAAGGAAGTCTTTCAGCTGTAGTTCACTTTGCCTGGCAGTTTTTGTCACTTCCTTTCACTCTTTCATTACTTGTTATTGAAAGTATTGTCAATGTA
The DNA here is from genome assembly GCA_036346405.1 of Phyllostachys edulis. NCBI lineage: Eukaryota > Viridiplantae > Streptophyta > Magnoliopsida > Poales > Poaceae > Phyllostachys > Phyllostachys edulis. The sequence continues at coordinate 22,401,659 of CM070554.1, forward strand.
GTCATCAAGGGAGAGATTGTAAGACCAAGAGGTTTTTGGTCATGTTATTTGATGATGAACACATTGACAATAAGTTAGACCTTGTCTCAAGATTTAATGTTGAATATTTTGTCCTATAGACTTGTTTGTGATGACTTGGATCGAGCTCATTAAGTTCTCAATAAAATCAATTTTTGTCGATTATCGGTAGTACTGGCTTTGTTTGTCTTGGAACTACGCGGTCTTGATATGACCGTGTGTGTGCAGCGGTAGTACCGCAAGTCATTTTCTCTGAAGCGTTTTATGCTCAAAGACTTTGAGCCGTTGGACTGAAATCTAACGGATGACATCAAGTGGGCCGTTCGGACTTTCTACAGTGCTTCTAAATCCAACGGCTGAGACCCATGGTCCAATCGGCCCATGGATCTGGAGCGTCCACGTGGCAAAGGACGTTGTTCTGTGGTCTTTGCGGATGTTTGTGGAGCGGTAGTACTGCACTTGGTTTTTCAGAAAGAGAACTTCTGACAGGTACTGTTAAGTCAAATTCGGTTGTTCCGGAGCTGAGGAACGGAATGACCGCAGGACGGTAATATCGCAGGTTGGTTGGCGGTAGTACCGCAAGACGGTAATACCGCAAGGGCGCGGTATGGTTTTTCCAGAAGCGATGTTTTTAGAAGTTTTGGAAGTTCTTGAGAATCGGTAGTACCGGTGTGTTTTGAGTGGTACAACCGCAATGCGGTAGTACCGGTACTATGATGGCGGTAGTACCGATTGTATTCTGTTTTATTCGCTGGTTTGAGAATTGGCTAAGGATTTGATTGAGCTTATGAGTTGAGATGATTGGATGATGTGTGATAGTGTTTATGAGTGTGTGTTGGCTAATGGATGGTCAAGTTAGAGAACTTGTACCATGGTTGTGGTTGCTTTGATCTTTGCATGTGCAAGTTGAGCGTGAGGACGAAACACAGTCGGTGATGAAGTGGACTCGGACTAGGATTGGGGAGATCTGAGGTCGTGGTGGTCGTGGATGTCACGAGGTGGTTTGGATCACGCTAGAGCACATGGAGTTCAAAGGTGGATCACGTTGAAGCTACGGGATGGAGTCCTGGAGGCTTACGACGTGGGAGAATTGGAAAGGATAACAGATTTGGAAGGTTTTTCAAATCTGGATGGTGTTTTGAGATAGAGTCCGTGTCGATGTTGTGTTGGACATGGATAGGACTCTAGGGTATAAATAGAGGCAGGTTAGGAGCTAACCTGTGTGGGCTTTGTACGGGAGTTTTTGTAGCGTGGTTTTTTGGTGACGTGCGCTTGTGCCATAACTTTGGAGTTATGGTTGTGTGATCGTTTTTGAGAGGTCTTCTGAGGAAGATTGTGAGAGATGCTTGTAGGGCGTCTTGTAGACACAGATCAAAAGTCTTGAGCAATATACAACAGATTGATTATATATTGTCTTCAGTTCTTCATATTTTTCTTGCTGCGCGTGCTTTGTTTTTGAACAGTACTGTTCTAAAAGATAAAAGGGTTCGGTTAAATCAATTGGAGGTCAATCCGCTGCGAATCATTCACCCCCCCCTCTGATTGTGACATACGATCCTATAGTATGTCATCGACATACAAACACAAAATCACTCCTTGACCCCCACCATAACGATAATACACACACTTATCTGCCTCATTTATAGAAAGACCAGTAGATGTTATAGTTTTATCAAATTTGTCGTGCCATTGTTTAGGTGCTTGCGTTAGACCATACAAGGATTTGATTAATTTGCATACCTTACTTTCCTGTCCAGAAATCACAAAACCATCTAGTTGCTCCATATAGATTTCTTCCTCTAACTTTCCATTAAGGAAAGTTGTCTTCACATCCATTTGATGAATGTGTAGACTATGGGAAGAAGCTAATTCAATGAGCACTCAAATGGTGGTCAATCTGGCAACCGGAGAGTAAGTATCAAAATAATCCTCACCTTCTTTCTAGGTACAACCCTTGGCCACAAGTCTTGCCTTGTACTTATCAATAGTACTGTCAGGCTTCATTTTCCTTTTAAAGATCCACTTGCATCCAACAGGTTTACACCCGATAGGACGTTTAGTGATCTCCCAAGTCCCGTTAGCCATGATGGAATCCATCTCGCTATGGACTGCCTCTTTCCAATACTCAGCATCAGGTAATGCATAGGCCTTTGAAAGATTGTTTGGCACATCATCCATGAAATATACAATAAAGTCTTCACCAAAGGTTTTCTCAACCCTTTGTCGCTTGCTCCTGCGAGGAGCCTCTTGGACTAAATTGTTATCTTCCACAGGATTATCACAAACTGTGGTATATCACTCATTAGTTCAGAGATGGTGGTAGGTTCAAGACTATTATTCATAGTTTGATTATATATCCTCAGTTCGAAAAGTACCGCCTGCAGTTCTCATAGGATAAATATCCTAAAAAATGACGCATCTTTGGACTCTATTATTGTGTTAACAATAATATCAGGAGTTTCTGATTTTACTACTAAAAATCTATAGGTCGTGTTGTTATGAGCATATCCCAGTAAGACACAATCGATTGTTTTAGGCCCAAACTTTCTCTTTTTTTTGCAATGGTATATAGACTTTTGCCAAACACCCCCAAGTTCACATAAAATTAACACTTGGGTTTTCTCCCCTTCCATCCCTCATATGGAGTAATATCACAACTTTTAGTAATTACTCTGTTTAGAACGAAAGTTGTTGTCAAAATAGCTTCCCCCACCATATCTTAGGCATACCGGCACTCTCCAATATGGCATTCACCAAGTCTATTAGTGTCCGGTTTTTCCTCTCAGCCACCCCGTTTGATTGAGGTAAGTATGGTGGTGTAACTTCATGGACTATTCCATGTTTAGCACAAAATTGAGAGAATTCATGAGAGATATACTCTCCTCCACGATCATACCTTAGTCTTTTAGTTTTCTTTTCTAGTTGGTTCTCAACCACGGCCTTATAAATTTTAAAGTAATTTAAAGCTTTATCTTATGTTTTCAGTAGATACACATAAAAATATCATGATGCATCATCAATAAAGTTAAAAAATATCTTTTACCTCCTTTTGTCAACAATTCATTCATCTCACACAAGTCAGAATGGACAAGATCTAAAGGTGTCAAGTTCTTTTCCTCATGTAATCCCTTAAAAGGTCTTCGAGGTTGTTTTGCTTGCACACAAGTTTGGCACTTTGATCCTTTGACAATTTCACATTTTGGAATTAAATCTAATCTGGACATTCTAGCAATACTATCAAAACCAATATGACAAAAACGAGAATGCCATATATTAGCCTCACAATTATTTAAACCAGTTGCAACATTCAGATTATACTCTAAAGTACTCATGCGGAACAAGCCTCCGCTCTCATAGCCTTTACCAACAAAGTTACCAAACTTAGACAATACAATTTTATTTGACTCAAATACTAGGAGGGAACCACTAACAAGGTTCTTGTTTATGGTTGGCACATGCTGCACATTCTTCAAGTGGACAATCTTCTCTAAAGTAAGCCTCAGATCCACCGTGCCAACACTAAGAACAGAAGCATGCGACCTGTTCCCCATTAGGATGGAAGAAGCTCCGGCTGCCTGATAAGAAGAAAACAAGGAAATATCAGAACATACGTGAACATTAGCTCAATATCAACCCACCAATCAGTGGATTGACATGCTAAAAATACAACAGGTGGATAACCATACCCTCTTGTTGAGGCCTCGCCTATGATCACATTGACAACCTTTTTTTTCTGTACACCATCCTTGCTCTTGCGGAAATGACAGTCTTTCGCCATATGACCGTTTTTCCCACACACAAAGCAGGTGATATTCCTCATATCCTTCTTCTCAGTTTTCTTCTTAAAGCTAATTGTCTTTTTTGGTTTAAAGCCTTTTTTATTCTTGCCATATCTCTTCTCTACGATATTTGCATTGATCTGATTGTTCTGACTGGAAGTGCTTGGTGCATATTTTGCTCTTGCTTTTTCTTCCTCATCAAGGGCAGCAATGAGATGCTCAATAGATATCTTTTCCCTCTTGTGCTTTAATCCAGTGGCAAAACCCCGCCATGAAGCAGAAAGTTTGGCAAAAACGCCTGCACCACAAACTTAGGAGGCAAAACACAACCGGATGTGCAATCTCTCCAACCAAGAATCGAGCTCATGAGCTCAGGTAACTATCGACTTAGCATCGTCCATGCTGTAGTCGAAGAATTTCTCACACATATAGAGCCACCGACTAGCCTCAGCTTTGGCATATTTGTGCTCAAGTGTATCTCACAACTCTGTGGCGGACTTGAAGTCCATGTACACATCATAGAGCTGGTCAGATAGTATGGTCAGTATGCATCCAATGGTTGTGTTGTTATTTGTGTCAAATTGCATGGTCTGTTCAATCGTAATTGTATACTGTGTATGGATCACCCACCACAGCCCCAAAGATATGAGCCAAAAATTGACCCTTGTCTGCCATCTACGAAAGTTCTGACCAGAAAATCTCTTAGGTTTCATAGCATCAGAAGCACCAGCCATTGCTGAATCACAAAAAGGTCCACAATAAGGTTTCGGATTGTTGGAAATGTGGACAACATGTTAATTCCAGATTTTATTATGAGGCAAAGATCACAAATAATTAGTGATGCATAGATCGATACTAACAACAAGCTATTCATTGCACTTCAAATATACACAATAAAATATTTACAACAGAATAGTCTGGCTATCGTAAGACCAACTTACAGTCGAGCATGATGAAAATAGGAAGTAGTGCAGACTCGATGCAAGGCAGATCGAAGACGTCGCAGTGTAGTAAGCGGTCGCGCATATACGCTGCCCAAAAACCTTATTGCCACCCCGTGTAGGTGAACTCTGTGACAATAGTTCAGAGATACCTCTCACCCTCCTTCCCGGTGCACACTGAGGAGAAGGAATGGCTTGGTTCAAACAACACAACCCTCCAGCACAAGAGAATAGAGAGGAAGAAGAAGAAATTGGAATCGAAAAGATCTCCTTTTTGGTCTGGACATCTCCAAATCATGTTAAGGGTCGAGTCAATTACTCTCTAGTAACTACTCAATAAAGCACACATTAGAACACTAGTAACTGCTAATTCAAAACCAATTAATGGTAATTAAGCAGTATTTATCATATCCTGATTACACGTTGGTCTACAGCTTTGACCACTGGTCTGGAGCTTTGACCACATTATTTGGATCACTTTGGTTTGACCACTTTATTTTGACCACAGTGTTCCGACCACACTCTCTTGGAGTGATACAAGGAAATCTCCAAGGGAGGTCCAAGAGGATCTCCCGAAGTGGTCGAAGAAAAATCTCCAAGGGAGGTCCAAGAGAAATCTCCAAGGGACGTCCAAGAGGATCTCCCGAAAAGGTCCAAGAGAAATCTCCAAGGGAGGTCCAAGAGGGTCTCCCGCCGAGGTCCAAAGGGACCATAGTGTTCCAACCATGCTCTCTTGGAGTGATCCTAAGATATCTCCAAGGGAGGTCCAAGTGGATCTCCCGGAAAGGTCCAAGGGTGGTCTAAGGAAAACTCTCACTGGTCTTATGGACCACTTGTTTCGACCATAGTGTTTCGACCACACTGGCCTTATAGACCACCACACTGGTCTTATGGACCACTTGTTTGAGAGAGAGAGAAATGCACGGTTAGCAAAAGAAACTAAACCATGCATGCTTTGGAATTTCAGGAATAAATGAGCCTTTAAAAATAAGGGCTCAATTCTAACAGATATGTTGCACCAAGGTTGTCACATCAAAGAGCTGGCACTCTCATTTGGAAAATTCCAAGTTTCCCCAAAAAGATTGAATCCAAATGATTTCTGTTGTCGTGTTAGCTAAAGCCGTGTATTCGGACTCTATGCTTGACCTTGACACGTTAGCCTATTTTCTAGAACTCATTGATATAAAACACGATAAAGTTGTCAGTGGAACATCGATCATCTGTACTTCCTGCCCAGTTTGCATCAGAAAAGGCGCTGACCAATGTTGAGGAAGACTTCTGAATTCTCAATCCAACCTCTAATGTATGTTGTAGATATCGAAGAATTTTTTTTAACAACCGTCCAATGTAAATCAGTAGGAGATTGCAAAAATTGACACACCTTATTAACCGAGTATGAAATATCTGGTCGAGCTAATGTCAAATATTGCAATGCTACAACTATGCTTTTGTACTTTGTTGTTTCTGCTCCTGATAGTGCTTTCCCTTATGTTCTTGCCAACTTTTCTGTTGTCAACATTGGGGAAGCAACAGGTTTGCATGTTTTCATTCCATCCCAAGACAATAAATATGAAATATATTTTTTTTGTGACAAAACTGAATCTGTATTGGGCCATTTGATCTCAATACCCAAAAAGTAATGGAGATCACCAATATCCTTCAAAGCAAACTCAGCGTGCAGAGCTTGTATAAGTTTCTTTACTTCTTGATCCGAAGAACCTGTTAATATAATATCATCCACATAAATAAGCATATATACGACTTTTCCTCTATGATTATAGATAAACAGAGAGGTGTTAGCACGGGAAGGCACAAAACCTAGCTCGTGTAGCTTAGAACTCAGTCTTGAATACCATGCCCGAGGGGACTGCTTCAAACCATATAAAGCTTTGTCAAGTTTACACAAATGATGTGGAAATTGTGGATGCTCATATCGAGGTGGATGTCTCATGAACACATCCTCCTCTAGAATGCCGTGAAGAAACGCATTATGTACATCCAATTGTCACAAGCACCATTTTTGAGAGACGACAATTGATAATATAAGTCGAATTGTAGTTGCCTTCACTACTGGCTAAAAGTATCTTCATAATCTATGCCAAACCTCTATTTGAAACCTTTTGCTACTAAATGTGCCTTGTGTTGATCTACTGTCCCATCTGCTTTTCTTTTGAATTTGAACACCCATTTGCAATCTATAATATTTCGACTATGATCAAGAGGTACAAGATGCCATGTCTTATTCTTTAACAAAGCTGTGAACTCCTGATCCATTGCATGTTTCCAACACGATTCCTCGAAGGCTTCAATGTGAGATGTTGGTTCTGTAATAGCTAGACTAGCATCATGCCGAATAGTTCCATCTTGAAATATTTTCGGTTGTTGTACACGAGCCTTTAAACGAGTTTGCATTGGGTGTCTTTGAGATGGTACAACATAAGCAATTCTAGTTGTGCTACTATCACCATGTATACTGCTGCTGCTGTTGGCCGCGTCATCTGCTGAAACATTCAACAGAGGTGACAACTATGCCGTCGGTTGTTCCTAAAAATCATCATGTACTTGCAAGATAGGATCAGTAGCAGGCAAAACAGTAATAGGTATATGCCTAGCCCTATGGTGACCCCCATCATCCACATTGTCCACATTCAGAAAGGAAGAAAGATGTGACACATGTGGAAGAAGAACATGATCAAGAAGAGACCGGTTGTCTGAGGATGTCAAAATTTTAGAAAAGGGGAAAATGTTCTCATAAAAAACAACATCTCAAGAAATATAAACTCAACCAGTAGGAGGATATAGACATTTATACCCTTTATAATGACTACTGTATCCGAGGAACGCACAACGCTTAGATCTGAATTGAAGTTTATGATCATTATAAGGACGGAAGCATGGCCAACATGCACAGCTGAAACTTCTTAAAAAGGTATAATTTGGTTTTGAGCCTAATAGGCGTTCTATAGGAGTGAAGGATTGAATAACTTTGCTGGGCAATCGGTTGATGAGAAAACATGAGGTTTGGAATGCTTCATCCCAAAACCTCACGGGCATAGAAGCTTGAGCTAGCAAAGACAAACCTATCTCAACTATGTGTCTATGTTTTTTTTCAGCTGATCTATTTTACTGATGTGTGTGAGGACAGGAGACGTTATGAGATATGCCAACCTGTTTGAAGAAAGAATGCAATTTTTGGTACTCTCCTCCCTAATCAGATTGGACATGAATGATCTTCTTGTTGAGTAATCTTTCAACATGATTTTGGAACTGGACAAAACACTTTTCAACCTCAGACTTGTTCTTAAGAAGGTATATCCATGTAAATTTACTAAAATCATCTATAAAACTCACATAATATTTGTAACCACCAGATGAAATACATGTAGGTCCCCAAACATCAAAGAAGATTCTTTCTAATGGAGAAGAAGATACATGTTCTAAACCTGAATAAGGTAACTAATGGCTTTTGCCCTGCTGGCAAGCATCACAAATGGTGGATTTATTTGACTCACTAGAATATGGCAAACTATAATTTTGAAGCACTTGATCTACTACTATGGATGAAGGATGGCCCAAGCGGTAATGCCATTGTTCCCGACTTGGTTTGATGGCTGACATAACACTTTTTGAGCTTGACTCTCTAGGAGCAGACTGGGTAAAGACCACCCTTATTGGGCCCTTTAAGAAGAACCTTCTTCATGGCTTGATGCTTGATGAGAAAGAAATTGGGATGAAATTCAAAAAAGATGTTATTGTCAGTAGCAAGGCGATTGACAGAGAGGAGAGTTTTGTGAGTTTTCGGAACATGAAGGATATTTCTCAAGAACAATGAGTTATGTAGAGTATGGATTTGAGAATGACCAATGTGAGCTATCGACGTACCTGAACCATTTGCCGTATGAACTTGATCTTTGTTGAAGTATTTTTCACGCACAGCCAACTTGTCGAGTTCACCAGTGATATGATCTGTGACTCCAGTGTCTTTGTACCACGATGGATCAATGGAGTAAGATCCAGTAGTAGCAACGGCTGCAATACAATGATCTTTGGATTGATATGAGTGGTCGAAACGATGGTAGCATTTGAGAGCTACGTGACCAATTTCCCCCCACAAACTTGGCATGACTGCCGATTCCCTACAGGTTTTCCATTGTGGTTGTTGTTTCAGAATTGGCTTCGATTGTCATTGAAATTCTGACCTCCACCTCCACGGTGACCGCGACCACGGCCCCGATATCCTCCTCCACGTGACACTGCATTAGCCGAAGATCTTGATGAGCTTCCAATCTGATAGGTGGTGCGGCGCCCCGTATCATTACCTCGGAGGGTAATCACACTTAAGCAAACGGAGTACTATTCGTCTGCCCAGTAAGACAACGCTTCGATGAATAATTTTGAGGATGGAACAAAAATTGATATGGAGATGAGAATTATTAGAGTACTTAGTGCATATAGCAAGCGAGAAAGACATACTTATGTTCTTGGTACAGTTTCTATTTTATTAGCGTGACCCTAACCTTATTGCTCTGATACCAGCTGCGGTGCCCTGTGTCATTACCCCGGAGGATAATCACACTTAAGCAAACGGATTACTATTCGTCTGCCCAGTAAGAAACTGCTCCGACGAATAGTAAATCTTACAAGAGTCAACGCAGCGGAACAATAAGATAGAAACGGTACATCTTTATTACAGTAGTAGCCACGCAAGGCTATGGCCTTTATTACAAGTAATATACAATTACAAAAGGGAACCACTCCTCCTCTCTTGACTGCCCTGTAGCACCGACCGCCTATTCATCCCACTCATTGTATAGGGAGTCCATCTCACTCTGCTCCTTGTAGCAAGTGCTCTCGTCGCTGCGGCCTCATTTGTACCTATGTGTCCCTCGTTCCACTCGGGATAGTTCCCGGCCGGACTAGGATCTAAGAAAGGAGAATAATAGTAAGGTTGAGTACTAATGTACTCAGCAAGCATTAATAGCAAAAATGCACTTTATGACTCATCACTGTTCTCTACTTCAATTTCTAGTTCACTCTGTTTCTGAAAATAATTCATTAAAATAATTAGGTGGCAAATTTTAATTCTTAAAAGACTACTAGTCACTCGGAGAGAAGATAGACCCCTAGCAGTTCCCGTAGTCTCCAATCCAGGAGACTGGCATGAATTCATGATTTTTTTTATAGCACTGCGCAGGCTTGTACCACTTTACCCATAGCTATTCTGAGCTCTTTCTGAGCTAGGTCCATCGTATTTCCTTTGATGCGACTTCGAGTTCAGAATACAGAACGTTTTCCAGGTTACGTGATTAATTTCTCCACCCATTACTTTCCGTCGGTGCTGGCCTCGCCACCATCGATTTCTGGTAATCTTGGTTGGGCCGGTTCTTCCTCTCCACACCCAACACTCCACCTAGCACTATAGCGCCTACTTCTTACACCACATTCACACATATTACTTACCTGGTGTAGAGAGCATAATTACGTAACAAGGTAGCATTTTCTGCCCGTCGAAACGGGAAAATGGTTGACACATAAATACGGCCTCATATCCGAGTAAGAGTTTTGTTGGTCCTTATATACTATCAATTTGTAAAGGGGTCTCACCTCTTACCTCAGCTTTACCTACCCCAGGCCCCCTTTACCATCCATAGTATTAACTATGTTTTCTTCTCATTTCTCATTCCTCAATTCTTTTCATCCTTTTTTTTCTTTTGTTTAACCGATTTGGATTTCGAGACATAGTTTTATGCAATATGTATAATAGTGCAAAAAGTAACTTTTACATTTAATATAACTATATTGATGTTCAAGAAATAAGCTTGCCTTCAGAACTGAAGAAAAGATCGTCACGATAAAATCAGATCAACTATTCTCGCTTTTGTGTTTGCAGCATCTCGCCGCAATTACGCGACGGAGCAAATAATAAATAAATAAGTAAATACTTAGTGGCATTTGGGTGTTATTAGTGTGCAATAGTCAGTTGGTTCTCCTATTTGGCATATTTTAATTAATAACATTTTTCGGACTCTAATTAGGTTAGCACTCCCCACTAGGGTTAATCTAGTCCGTTGGCACTAGGGTCACGGTCGCCTTAATCCACGGTTTATCATGCAAGAATAAAATACTAGATGCACCAGCATGAAATTAGGCCTATTTAATTTTATTCATGCAGTTATGTCAAATTGGTTTTAATTAAGTGTGTATGTATTTATTTAATTCTCTAAATAGACTCGGGGATGATTTATTTAATTATTCTAGTATGGTTACAGAAGTTCTAACACGCCAGACTATTCGTCTAAAAGTACAGGTTTGATACACTCGAAAACTAACTTTTTACTAACAACACTTTATGATATTTTAACTTATTTCATTCTATAATGCACCGGACAGATTTTTGACTGCTTAGTCAAAAAATTACGTGGTGCCAACCGTTATTAATCTTATTACTATCCTATATTGATAGCTACAACATTTGATAATATATACTAGAAATTACATATTATCTTGAATTTTCGAATACCCTACTTAACTTTTTAACCCTAAATTCCTAACCCTAATTCTACTCCCATCTAATTTCTCCCATTCCTACCCCTCCTAATCACCCAACTGACCAACACACGCACAACCCCCAATCTCATTTGCTTTCTTCCCGAACTCCTTCTTCCTCTCCACTTCCTCCATGGCGCCCCTTCTCTTGCTTGGTCCGACTCTATGCCCAGCCACTGGCATGCCGACGTTGCTACCCCCGGGCCGCCCCTGGCCCGGATCCCTCGCTCTGTTCTCTGGCTTGGCCCGCGCCGTGGTCACCCTCGGCTCCTGCGCCACCACCACCAGCCCATGTCTTCCTGCTCGCCCGTGCGTCGTCGGCCCAACCCGGCTGCTGCCCTCTGGTTCCTCCTTCCCATGTCCATGCCTCTCCTCTTATCCACGCGCATGGCCCCATGGCTGTGGCGCCGGTCTTTGGGCTCTCCCTCTGGCTAACCCCCCTGCTTGCACGGTCCCGCGGCTTGGCCTTCGGCCGCCACCAGCCCACAGACCTACACCGCCTCTCGATTGGTTTCCTGTCGTCGGCTCACCGCCGTGCTCCTCCTGGGCTCCTAGCGCCGCCACCGCCTCTGGCCTCCCGGCGTGGCCTGGTGGCCAACACTGCCACTCGACTCTCCCTCTGGCTCCTCCTTCTCCTGGCTCCTTCCCCAGCTCGGTCCTATGGCGCCACTTATGCCCGCGCCCATGCGCAGCTTGGCTTGCCCCCCTCCCCAAGCATGGCACGCCACCTCCTGGCTTCTCCCCTAGGCTTGGCCTGCTTACTGATGTCGATTCATTTTGTTGATTTATGTTGGTTAGCTTACTGATGTGTGCTACTTCCATGATTATGCATGGTATGGTGATGGGGTGGGCTACTGGAGGCTTGGCTCTGGTGATGCGCAAAGGCTCTTGGTGTCCTATGGTCATCGAGGTAACTACTACCCTCCCTCTACTCTCTATCTCCTGCTCTGTGATGAAGAAACTGAGAGAAATTATGCTGCTACTGTGAGATGTTCTATGTGTATGTGTAGTGCATACTGAGGTGTAACTGGGTTTACCTCTTGTTGGGATTTGAGGTGGGGGAAGATAAACGGTCGACTATTGTTCATTAAATGTGTTTGTTATAGCCGTTACGAAAAAGTTGTGGTACTACCGCCAACTAGAAACCGGTACAACCGCTCAGTGGTAATACCGCTCGGCTAGATCGGTATTACCGATTTTCAAAGGATTGAAAAACTCAAGAAAACATCCTCTCTGGAAATAAAGTACCACCATGTAAGTCTTGGTACTACCGCATTCCGGTAGTACCGCTTAACATATGCGGTCATACCGTTTTTAGGTTTCAAGAAAACTCTCAAAAACATGTTTTTGGAAAATACATGCCGCCAACTAGAATCTAGTACTGCCGACTTGCGGTAGTACTGCTCATCAAATGAGGTCATACCGATTTTGGGATTTCAAGAACACCTTCCAAAAACAAGCACTCTAGAAAATACATAACACCATATAGATTTTGGTACTAACGACTTGCGGTAATATCACTTATCACTTGCGGTCATATCGATTTTTCTGAATAGTTTTCTAGAAGCAAAGCAAATGCAATGCATGACTTCTAGTTGATCAAGATGACACACAAATAGATACTCAAGTTACTAGTCATGATCCCTCTTTATAGTACGGCATCTAGCCTACAAATCCGATCTTTTCTCCAAACACCGAAACCGGTAAAATACTATAAAAAGATTCTTAGGCTATATGATACCTTTGCCTTGAGCCATGTTGATCTTTATCACCTTTACATTGCTTATATCCATATCAGCATTCAAGTTCTGGGACTAAACCTTTAAATATCTTAACACATATGTTAGTCCCTTAACACATTGTTGACATTAATTACCAAAATTATTTTTAAGGGCCTAGGTTCTTTCATTGTCGCAACTCAAAATTGAGCATATGTGCATACAAGTCATTGAGCCTGATTGGGTCTGTGCGAGTGGATAGAGATGCAACTAGTGGATCATAGTCTGCATCGAGTCCACATAGCATATAGATGATGACTTCTTCTTCAAGAGGACGTCTAGTAGATGTCAGGGCATCAGCAAGACCTTTTACCTTGTTGAAGTAATCAACAATAGAAAGATCTTTCTTCTGGATGGTAGCGAGTTGTAGCCTGATTTGGATCATCCATTCTCTGGATTGTGACACGAACATACATTCAAGTGCCAACTAAACTTCTGCAGCCAAACCTATAAATAGCACGTGCGACAGCACTTCTGGCGATAATGAAAAGAGAAGTGTGTTGAGGACCACCTGATCTTTCTGTAACCAAACAATGTATTCTGGATTTGTGATATGCGTAGCACCTGCATCAGTGGTTTGAGTTAGCATCATTGCAGGAGCACATTGTGATCCATCTACGAAACCCAGAAGTTATTGGCCTTGGAGGTACGGGAGAAGCTGTGCCTTCTAGAGGAGATAGTTGTCTCACGCCAACTTGATGTTGACAACATGACCGAAAGAGGCCGGTGATGAGAACATCCCAGCGGTGTTTGTTGCGTTGATCTGAGAAACGGAGGAGTCTGAATTTGAGGAAAATATGCTTGGTGACGTCATGTTAGAAGAGGTGGCTCTGATACCATGTAAAACTATTGGTGACCTTCCACACATCTCAATGATGTCGGGGGCATATATTTATACTCAGAGATTACATTCAGTTTCAAGAAAGAGTAGAGTCTGGAAATTGTCGGACTGTGAACAGTACACACATTGGACAATGCATAGTAAAGAGGAAGAACTCTGACTCTCTCAAAATTGTCCAGTCTGTATTGTATTACAAGACACGATGAATTCGGTAAGCAAAAACGAACATCTACCGAATATACAATAGATCAATGATCTTAACAGGACGAAGGGTTGTGCCACTTCGATCACATGAAGGACGTCTACAGGGTCGAACACGACGTCAAGCACAATGGCTGCATCGCCGACCTCCTCGGCCAGTCAGGGAAAATCCGACGTGCGCTAGACTTCATGTGTGACATGCCAGTCCCTACCGACGCCAAGATATGGGCTCATTGCTCAACGCCTGTCGCAGCCACGGTGATGTGGACACGGCCGTGTTAGCCGCCGAGTGGCTCGTCAAGCTGGAGCCGGACGACGTAGGCAACCTCGTCACACTGACCAACGTGTACGCTGCGGTGAGGCGGTGGGGCGAGGTCGCGAGCATGCAAAGGCGATAAGGAGCATGTAATAACCCCAAATTATGGGACCATTAAATCCTTCACAACCACCCAGAATGTGCAGTTGTGAAGCAAGTAGCGTCTCAAGCAAGCCCTCGATTACAACAAGAACTAGACTTTTATTACATAAGGTTAAGGTTTATCAACCTATTTTAACACTGCCACGGGCATCCAAGCCCAAAGTTAATATAATACATGACAAAAGACCTTCTGAATCATAGGCACGCTTGAGCGCGGTCGAGACCTAAAAACAGCAATCATCACCATCTCGTGATCTTGCCAAAACCATCCACATCAAGATCCTCGAGGTTTTCCCAGATTTCCTCTGTCGTTGATATTGCAAGAATGAGTACACAACCGTACTCAACAAGCCACATGGAAAAGCTAATTAATTACATACTAGGAGTTCAATGGATTGTTTAGGGTTTACCATATCAGGCATATGTGGATGCAATTTGAGTTTAAAGCAGTTTAACTTTAAAACTGAAAAACAATAATAAATATAACAACAGGGGTTTCTCAACACTTGTAATTACCAGCTTAACATCTCAAAATCTCTACTTATGCCATATGTACTGGAACAGCTTCATTAACCGGAAGCACGACGTATTCGAATAACTTTAATTATACTCTGCAGAGTTGCCCAACTTTACCCACAAGATACCACAAGCTCATACTGTGACGCCATAAATACGCAACATGTTAGTGGGCGATTGAGCTGAGATAACAAAGCCTTTTCACTGCTCAACCTTTTTAGTCTCTACCTGGTAGGTCCTACTCCATATAGCCCCTCGGGAGACCACCGGCCAATAGTGGAACTTGCGCCCTGATGCTAATAGGTCCATACCGCTGTGTAGACCAGTGAGTGTCCCTACCGGCCCACTCCTGTCCCACCCCTATTCCGTGTTGCTCTCTCACACAAGAGCACACGTCTTTCTTGTAGATATTCAATTAGAAGAGCAGTGTACTAAGCCAAGGATTAATGACCACACCTGCGGTCGAGCGGTTTTCTGTGTCTGTTACTTGGCACAAGGTTCTTATCCTTACTTGTCATCTAGTAAGGCGATGGACCAACACCAACTCGTGGTCATCCACCCTCACCTTCGACTCACTTTTATCAAGTCTATTGGGTTGTCCAACTTCCTAGTATCAACCCTCAACTATCCACCAAAACAATTGGCGATCAGTCAATACTTCTAGCATGTATAAACATTTTTTGTGACATAGCAACTTATATAGCTATTATTTTATGTAGTCTAAACTTGTCAAGGTGAATATGGCCTACAAGAGCTAGGTGGGTTTGTATGTGGGGTAACAGGATTTATCTATTTATCATGGCATTCAAAAATATTATTTCAATATTTAAAGTAATTGGCACAAATACAATAATAAAAGTAATAATATAAATACATAGAATATTGGCTCAAAATGATCAAAGGAATGCGACTTGCCTCCTTGCATAAAGTCTTCAATTAACTTGTCTTGTCTGGTGTCTTCTAGAGCATGGTCGTCGAAGTCGTGACCTAACGCGGAATAAAATAAAATAAACCAAATAAAATCCAACTCGATAAGGAATGAGCTGGGAACAACATGCAAGTAAAGAAATTCGAAAAGAAACATAAAGAAAGGTAGTGTGGGATGGTGGGGTTTTATTTGGTGTTTAATTTGGTAAAGCAGAGTTGAGAAATGGATTCACGGGCTCGAAACGATCGAAATAGATATAATATATCGAATTAGGGTTTTGGAGGCGAAAAGTGTCGGACGATCAATAGTGCTACTTTTACTATTCATGTACGAAAATGGTTAGCGAACAGTAATTGTATTCGCTGTTTTTTGTATGAACAGTAATCAGTGTTTACTGTCTATGAAGATGAATAGTAATAGTTTTCGTTTGTGAACAGCAAATGGCTTTTTACTATTTTTGGCTGATAATGACAGCGCTAATCCATTTTCAGTTGGTGAACAGTTTTTTGGTTAATGGATAGTAAAAGGCCGAAAAATGGGTGAACAGTAATGGGATGAGCTCATCACTGTGGTGGCCCAAAGCCACTAGGCCAGGCCTTTTTGACCCGTTGCCGAAAACGGCTCTGAGCCACGTGGCCGAAGGCCAGCGCACAGACCCGAGCCGAGAGGGAGTAAGTCAGTTGTGCTCCGACGGCTCCGGTGGCCGGTGGCAAGGGTGAGTGGTGTGGGGGGGGGCATCTTTGAGACAAGGGGAACCCATTTTGGGGTTTTGGAGGAGCATAAGTGGTTCGGGGATGGGGCGGCCATGGTGGTGGCGCACGGCCGGATCAGGGGAAGTAGGCAGCAGCGTTATGGTCCCGCTCTGGCCAATTGGAGTGGCGCATGAGTTTCAGTGGATGGAGGGGAGCACGAAGGTGGTGGAATTGGTGCTCGGAGAGATCCGAGGCGAGCTAGCCTCGGCAGCCGTGGATGGTGCGGCCGGGGGACATGGTGTCGGCGAGGTTTCGACGAGGGATTGGAGTGGGGAAGGTGGGGGAAAGGAGCAGGGTGGCGAGAGGGAGCTACTGCCGGAGTGGGGAGGAAAAGGGAGGAAGGGAGGCGGCGAATTTACCTCGGGCTCACCGGAGAAGAACAAGGGAGCAACGGTAATTCTCATAAATTCGTCGGCCTTGGTGAAGAAGGGTGGTAGTGGGGGGGTTGTTGGTGCTTGGTGAGAGGATGGCGGAGCATGGGGGCGGCTTTTATAACCGATAAAGGCGGTGGGAACAGGAGCGTGGCTCGGGCGAGCGCGGCGCGTGGGCGACGATGTGGGCGACCGTGCGTGGTCGGCGACGGGAAAGGGAGAGAAGCAAGGCAAGGTAGCGAGTGGGGTGGCGACAAGCGAAGGTGGTGGAAGGCGCTGACGGGGGTGAAGGGGAAGCATCGAGGAGTGCGACGGTGGCGCGGTGTCTCGGGGAGGAAGACGGGGAAGAAGTGCCCGGAGAAGAAGCCATTTTCGGGTGAAGAAAACGGGTAGGCCGAAAAGGGAAAGCGGGAAATGGAGGGAGATTTCCGAAGTGGGAAAGAAATCCAAAATAGGCCAAAATTCAAAAAGTTTCAAAATTTGGCAAATTTTGGGTTGTTTCAGAGCAAGAACATGAGGAAGACGCCGGGGTGCAGCCTGATCGAGGTGAACAATGTGGTGCGGGAGTTCGTCGCCGGAAAGGACCTGAGGCCTGAATTCGGAGGTCTTGTTGGTGTTCTGGACATCCTGGCCTCACAGCTTGCAGACGATGACGATCTATATTTCGTTGAATCGGATTGTACAGTTGATGCGAATATGTTTTGCAAGTGAGTGATGAACATTGTACATGTGTTGCGCGAGCGAAAAGATGCTTGTGAGTTGTTGCTTCTTTCCTCCGGTGTTCTTCGAATTATGAAAGCTGCATTTGGAGTGTTGATAAATCAGAGCACTTTGAACTCTGATGCACTTCTCCCATCGCGAGAAACAAATCGGAAATCGGCCGAGACGTATAATACCGGCCCTTTACAAAGCGAGGCCCACATGTTGAAAGTAGGAGATATGACGGCCCATATTGTTCATTGGCTGGACGCAAATTGCTGTCACACTACACTACAGTATGGGCCTACATTGGTCCAACAGAAGCACAAAGATCCTTGCATAAACCCGAAAATGATTTAGATAGGTCCGGCCGTCTGGGATTTCGGAGGCATAAGAATTCGTACTCATCCTCTCGAAAAAAATATATACTAAGTAGTAAGTGAGTGAGGTTTTCTGAAATTTTGGCTGAATTGGCTTATTTTCGTCCTTAAAAATGGTCATTCACAGATTTTTTTTTTGGCAAAAATGATCACCTGCTACATGGCTACCGTGCGATAGGCCCTCCCCGCCCGCCATGTTGTCTCCTGTCGCACGGCCACTGTGCGGTGGATTGGCTTCTCTCTCTCCTCTCGGCGAAATTAGGGTTTCTGCAAATTAGGGTTTCGGTTCGATTTGAACGTTGTTTGTAGGAATTTTAGAATATTGTAAATGAGTTAAAAAAAATTATGAAATTTTATGTGGAGACCCCGACACAGTGTACTTGCTTATGTAAATTTTCCAAAATTTTATTCGTTTTGAATTTTTCTCGCAATTTTATATAAATGTACTATTTTGTACGAATTTGTAAATGTAGAAAATGAGCTTCAAAAATTATGAATTTGTTTTGAAGGCTCCTCACGCAGTGCAATTGATTGTGTAATGTTCTGACAATTTTATATGTGTTCTGGAATTGTCTAAAAAATTAAGGATTTAGGTCGCGAAAATTTGGATTTTAGGTTTCAGAAATTAGGGTTTCATGAAATCATGTGACTTGGAATGTATGAAAAAAAAGCTGTATTGCAGCTCCATTGGAGATGTCGATATACAATATGGTGTAGAAATTTCATGTTATGTTTGGATCATTCATTTTCACATCATCACGAAGTCCAATTTTTGTATAAGGCTTGGAGATTACAAATGTACTTGTGCTGATGAAATCTTTCGACCGAAGGTAAAGTGCAAGGCATGATAAGGTTTGGATCATTCATTTTCACATCGTCACGAAGTCCAATTTCCTATAAGAGAAGATGAAATTTGATTATTTTTTAGTTGCTTTTAATTAGAAAATCTATAAGTGATTTCTTGGATTATGATAAGGTATTAATTTCGCAGAAAATATTAACCTTCATTCTTTAGCATGTCTTAGCCTCCTATAAAACATGCACCAATATGCAATATACAGTCATTAGTTATTTGAGATTTGCTAATGTTTCAAAGGAGGCCTTATTGTTTATTAGTTACTATATCTTCTATTAAACAGTGACAATGGACAGCTTTCTAGAGACGTGCTTGTATATAAACATCATGGGTTACATTTTGGTGATATACATGTCTTGACAGCAAGGTATATTAGCGGTCTAGAGAATGTTGTGGGATATTCCAAATATGCTATACTTTTCTCTACTTTTGGAAAACGATCTTTGGCCGATGAGATGACGGCGACATGTACTGGGTCCCGAGAAACCCAAACGTCAGTTAATTGCTAATCGACCGAAGGTAATGTGCGAGGCACAGAACTAGATCTACATTAGAGTCCATAGACAGAAGCACGTTACACGTGGTCACATGGCATGATGGTTCAGCTAATTACTTACGCATCCTCGCTACTACTACGGTACACTACGACACAAGCATCCGGACCATGTAAGTATACATGCATTCAGGAGATAGGAATAATATGGCGAGTAGGACGGGGGACTACTACGGAATGGTCCGACTTACTGCGTGGACTAAGGCCATTTGCCCTTCCTTGTGAGCTCGGTGTTGTACTCCTCGCCGGCCACCTTACCCTCGGCCGCCATTTCCCTATTTTTCTCGCGCTCTCTCTCGCGAGCCTCGCACTCCCTATGCCTGCACGCCTCGAGATGAGCTTGTGTCCCCTGCCGGATACACTCGTTGTGCTCTTCGTCGCCGTGCTCCTCCTCCCTCTTCTTGCGGTGTTAGATCGAGGAGGCCGACTAGAGGGGGTGAATAGGCGGTTTTAAAAAACTTCTTTGGCTAAAAACCAATTTCTAATGCAGAATTATAAATCAATACGGTTTTGCACAATTAAAACCTAAATCAACTAGTCTCAACTAAGTGCACCAACAATATGAGACTATAGCTAATGAAAGCATTCATACAAAGACAAGTAAGCAATTTAATTCTATGAATGTAAATTGCAATAGAGCAAAGCACAAGAATGCAAACCACAATGACACGACGATGTTTTACCGTGGTGTTCGGAGACTTACCGGTCTCCCCTAATCCACGTTGAGGTAAACTTAAACCAATTGGACCGGCTCCACAAATTAAGCCAACACCTCCGAGGTAAGTCCAACCACTTGGACCGGTTCCAAACCGAACCAACACCTCGCTCCACTAGGGTTGCTCTTTCCTCCACTCTAGAGATGGTGAGCACCACACCACTCACAAACCGTCGGGCCTTCTCACAAGCTTCTTTGAGAAGATCATCGGACCACGACTCTTCCACGCCGTCTAGGTGTCGGCAAACACCAAGAGTAACAAGTCTTAGACTCTCACTTCAACTAATCAAGTGTCTAAGCTCAAGTGGATACACAATCCACTACCTAAGGCAACACATGCACTTAGGGTTTGTCTCTCAAAGCTCACTAAATGCAACACATTCACAAATGAGTGTAGAGGGCATGCTCTTTGCTCAAAGGAATGTCTAGGGCACCAACAACACTCCCACAACTGGCTAAGGTGGGTATTTATAGCCCACACACAAAAACTACCCGTTGAGATAAAGTCTGCTGAAAAATCAGCTCGAGCAGTAGTACCGCCAACTAATGGCCGGTACTACCACACCTCCGCTGACACACAGCAACGGCTGGAAAACTAGCCATTGAAAAGGTGGTGCGGTACTACCGCCAACAAACATGCGGTACTACCGCTGAGGCCGGTTGTACCGCTCACGGAGCGCGGTACTACCGTTCGCAGGATTTCCAACTCAAGCCGAAAAGACGCTTCTCTAGAAATTACGTACCGCCTACTAAGAAATGGTACAACCACAGAGCAGTACTACCGCCACGAAAATGCGGTATTCCCACTTGACACGGGACCAAACTTGCCACGTGGATGGCTCAGATGAATTGGGCTTTCGGACAATCCGATCGGCACACTGCAGATATCGCTCAAGAGCGCCAGATACTATCAAGAAGACGGTCGTCTGCCAAGACACGCCGGTACTATCGCAACGTTAGCTGCATTCACTCAAGACATGCGGTACTACCGATGTTCCTGAGAAAACACAGATTGCAATCGCTTCAACTCAATTTGCAAAACACATTTGCCAAATTGATACGTGATGCAATCAAGACATGAAGGCAAGATTCTCAACAAGTTGCAAAAAACATTTGCCAACTTTTAGAATCAAAGCCACAACTAAAAGGTACATGGACTTAACACATTTGCAAACTAAAGTCCCATGCTACAAGGATTAACCATAAGCCTCACTATTTGCAAAACACATTTGCAAACAAATAGCATCATACTTCAAGGATAAGGTATATGGACCTAGACCATTTGCAAAATGCATTTGCAAACTATAGTCACATGCTACAAGGGTTATGCATATGCCTCAACTATTTGCAAAACACATTCGCAAATAATTGCATCATGCCAAGATGAGCTAGAGCAAACACAATGAGCTATCAACACATGACTAACTCAAGCTACTAGCCAAGACCCCTCTTAATAGTACGGCAACCTATACTAGCAATTCGGTCTCCAACCAAACACCAAGACCGGTAAAAGACTAGGAACACATCCTTAGCCCTAGTTAGTCATACATTTGCCTTGCACAACCTCTTGAAGCTTGATGACGCACATCCTTACTTCAAGTCCGGGTTCTTGACTAGATAATCATCAACACATGATGATTTTCTTCTTCTTGAACATCATGAACACATGATGATTTCCTCTTCTTCAAGAAACTTGATATGATGCTCATCAACACATGATGACATCCTTTTCTTGAACTTGGCTTGATGATCATCAACACATGATGATCTTCTTCTCTTCGGGATCTTGATACGCATCAACACATGATGCATCATTTACTTCAAGCTCTTGACTTGATGATGATCAACTCATGATGTCATCCAAAGTCTTCATCCTCATAGAACATAACCTTTTTCACCAACTCATGGAAAATATTAGTTCCACAATATGATTATCATTAATTACCATGACATACCATTAACTCATAATGGTGGGACAAGATACCACAATCTTTCCCTCTTTGGTAATTGATGATAATCACTTCAATTTGCAAATAATTGAATGTAGATTGGTATGAGTATATACGAACTACACAAGTTGCATATACTCAAAGAATATATGAGCATATATGAACTACACAAGTCTCATATACTCATATGAATATATTAACTGCACAAGTTATATATACTTAAGGATATGTTTCAAAGTAAAGATCCCAAATATATGTAGACAAAGGAATATGGATCAATACTAATGAAACCACAAAACATAGAGTGAACCCCCCTAAATGTGTGCATACACAAATGTGTAATGGGAATATATGCACATATTCAAGTTAACTTTTGGTAGAGTTCATCCTATATTTTAGATCCGAGGAATGCAACAAGATATAAGAATATGATGTCGAATGCATACCTCTTTGATTTTCACCTTTATATCCAAATGAGACTAAGCAATAGGTAATCAATAGAAGTGTTAGTCTCCAAGTAGATTTGTCATTAATAACCAAAATTCTCCATTAACACATAATGGCGGGTCTAGATTCTTCACGCGGTCCCTCTTGGCATCCCACTCCTTGCAGTCGAGACACCACTGGTCGCGTGGGTGGATCCCTTGGTCGATCCACTTACGGTAGCCACATAGCGGATCCGGAGACTACGGGTAGACGGGAGGAGTTGTTAGTGCGTACTTTGAAAGAGACATGGTAGGGGAACATACTGTAATTGGTCCTTACCGACTACCGATAGCAGTCCATGACGAGGGATTGTTGACTAGTCAATTATCCGGATATATCTTTATTTGCTTATTTATAGATAAGCCAGATTTTTGCTAGGCCTGAGTCAGTTTTCTGGGCCCAAGATCAATTAAACAGTCAGAAGGTGGGCCTAAAAAGTCTTTTCTTTGACTGTTCCAGAAACCTCTTCCGGAGGCCCAGTTGGACCTCCTCTATGGGTTCCTCTAGGACCTCTCCAAGACCACTCCAGGACCTCTTCCCCGCAGAGGAGGTCTTAGAAAGTGGTTACCCACATGTGGTTAATAACAGCTACACGTGGAGATATCGGTGATAACGGTCATCACGAAGAGACGCGACTGTTGGCTCGAAGAGACGCAACCCTTGGGTGAAGAGGCACCACTGTGACAAACTGCCAACGTTTGTAAAACTATAAATAGTCTGGCCTATGTGCCCTTGTAACATAGATTCACATCCAAGCCCTAATCCACGTATATTCACAGCCACTTTCTCTGTAATCAGAGCATACTCTTCGCAATACGCATTCATCATTTTGTGTCTTTTGGTGAATAGATAGTAATCTCTATGTTTCCTTTATATTATTGTTTTGTCTGTTCTGGGACAAGAGTCCCAGACGTCGACAGCTAGCGCCGTCCGTGGGGTACGCTGTCATCATCTTTGCCTACTCAATTCTGGTAATGTGTCCCGCTCTTTGCTAATGAATCACAATTTGCCTGCTTGGAGAGAAGAAAGTATCCTTGACATTTTCGACTACGATGACGACACGGAGGAAAATTTCGTCCTCGTATCCGGCAACACCCATGGTTCCTCTGTGGCCATTGCAAAGGCACCGTCGCCCACCGAGTCCGCATCCGCTGGATCCACACCGGTCGTGCCTTCGTCCACAAGTGCCGCAGTGCACGAGTACTATCCCGAGCCTGTCTCCCTTGGAAGAGGAGATTCGGAAGGTCCCTGGAGCCCAACAAACCATGATGATCTCACTAGCAGCCTCTACACTGAAGGCCTGGAGAGAACATCTGAGGAGAATCTTCTATTCACCCTACAATACAACTCGTCCTCTTTCTCATAAGACGATGGCATGTTCACCCCTTCCGCCTGTTCTGGCGGTCGTCAGGTCGTCACCGTCGGTGACAATCAACCCAATCCCGATGATAATCCCCAAGCATCAGGGCAACGCTAGGAGCAGGAGGAACGGGAACGCCTCCAACGAGACGAAGAGGCCCAACAGGCCGAGATACGTGCCGCCAGACAAGCGCACATCTCACAGGTTCGTGACCACTACTACCGAGACGACCCTGGCTCCTCAGCGAGGGCACCGCCGCCGGCGATGCATACGCCACCACCATGGGCAATCATGGCAAGAGATCAAAATACCTTACAAACCCCTATGCAGAAGGATTCCTCTGCTGAGCACATTCGCTACTTAGTAAGCGCCATGGCACGTCCTCTAGAAGGATTAACTCTGGAGCAAGGAGTGCAAGTAATACGTGCAATTGCACAAGAGCTACAGGATGCGGCGGAGAATATTTCTACCCGATCGCCTACTGTGCGTTCTCAGACGGACTCACACCTAGAAGGGTCCTCGATTGGATGCCGAAGGCAAAACCGAAATCATGGTGCTCCTGGCCGTCACATTCAAGGCCAAGGTGAGCATGACACCCATTTTTGGGGACGTAGTAGACGTCCCAGATCTCCTTCTAGTCATAATAATCGTCGTAATACACGACAATGTGTTGGACCTTATGCAGGTTGTAAAGCTTTTTCTCCCGGATTAAGAGATGTTACCTGGCCAAAGAAATTCAAGCCAGTGAGTATGGAGACTTTTGATGGAACTCAAAACCCATCGAAGTTCCTCCAAGTCTACACTACTAGCATTCAGGCCGCTGGAGGTGATGATAAGGTAATGGCTAATTATATGCCCACAGTTCTAAAAGGTTCCGCCTGGACCTGGTATTCAACCAGCCTGAGGGATCCATATATAACTGGTAGATGCTTTGTAATGCATTGTAAAACAACTTCAAAAGTTGTTATGCAAAGCCGGGGATGGAGGATGATTTGCATCGACTCCGCCAAACTCTCGAGGAAAATTTACGACAATTTGTAAAAGTCCATAACACTATCCCAAATGTTTCTAATGACTCTGAGATTTGAGCTTTTAAACAGGCAGTGAGATATCGAAGGTTCACAGAAGACCTCAACATCAATCCGCCCAGGTCCGTGTCAGAACTCTTCGACACAGCCGACCGGTACTCTGATGCCAATGAGGCAATAGAGTGGAACCGAATGGTGGATAAGGGAACCACCCCTCCTCAGCCAGGCCTCGAGGATGTCAAAGAAAAGAAATCCAAGAGGTCCGAAGGCTCCACGAGCAGCAGAGGAAAACCTAAGAAGAAGAAGGGGTGGTCCAAGCAGTCCACCAGAGAGGTCGCAGCAGTTGACCAGCGACCACCCTACGATAAGAACAAAGGTCCTTGGACAAAAAGGAGGCTAGGAGGTCGTTCAAATGACCAAACTGCCCCACGATCTGCGAGTACGTCTAGGAGCAATGAGCATTGGTGCCCATTGCATAAAGTTCATGGTCATGACCTCCACAACTATCATACTTGGCAAAAGCAAATGGAGGATTATTATGATGGGAAAGGTCTAATGCCAGTCCCACCAGAAGATAACGGACCACCGGTGGTCCAAAGCAATGACAAAGACACGAAAATATCGTTTCAAAGGACGGACCACCACGTCAATGTCATTTACGGGGGTTCAGCTGCCTACACCTCTTTGGATATCATGGGGATATGCTTATGATCTTAGGATAATGAAACAATTGGCAATGGTGTTTTTGGTTTGAAGTTTCAAGTGTTTTCGACAAAGTTTCAGATTTGTCAGTCACAAGGCCCCGACCGCTTTTGTGTCAATGTTGATTTAAGTGGTGATTTGATTTTGGGATAGGTCATATCCATATTTGTTAATGCATATATGTTGCATGATGCATGTTTTCACTAACGTGGGTCAAGTTGTGAAGAACTTGTTCCGGATTCGTGTTTGCTTGTCTATTGTCAGTCAGTGGGCTTGGAGGTCAATGACGGTCAACGGCGAGGAGGATCGGACTAAGCTTGGAGAGCCGAGGTCCGAAACGATCATGGATGCCGGTGAGGTCAAGTGACTCAGCGTGGTGCGAATGGACAAGGATGACCGAACAAGGCGGTTGGCGATTGGTTGGATCAAGCGGCGAGTCGCTGTAAGTGTTCG
This sequence comes from Phyllostachys edulis, assembly GCA_036346405.1. Lineage (NCBI taxonomy): Eukaryota > Viridiplantae > Streptophyta > Magnoliopsida > Poales > Poaceae > Phyllostachys > Phyllostachys edulis. The sequence goes on from CM070554.1 coordinate 22,427,929, forward strand.
GTGGTGCCGGTGGGATCCGGACGGGAGAGACTTGACGACATGGAGCCGTTGATCAACCTACACGTGGCGAAGCAGGCGAGTGCTCCGCGCAGGTGGACTCGGTCTTTTGGAGAAGGATCGAGAAGGGGTATTTTGGTAATTTCACCAAATACCGCCTTGGTGACCTTTTGACTAAGCCGCGGCGCGGGTCGGCGCATGGTGAAGCGGTTTAGATCAATCGACGATGAAGACGGCGCTTGAGATGCATGCGTGTGTGTTCCGTAGATGTTGGAACTTAACGGAAGCCCATTAGGTTTAGCTCTAATTCTAAAAGGGTTTTAGGGTTAAGAGCTGTCATATAAAAGGAATAGGAGATGGGATATTCTGGTGGTGCTTTTGGAGCCAGTGCGGCGGCGCCCCTCCTTGAAAAATGTAAGAGTCATGGAGAAAAATCTGGGCGCCCAAAATGCCCCAACAGAGAAATCATGAGCCCTATGCGGCTGCTTTATAGATCCTGTTTTTGGCTGCTATTTCCATGCGTCTCTGCGTGCAGTGAAGAATCCTTGATTTCGTTTTGAAGTCAGCAGTTTGCTAGCAGTGAGTTGATTTGTTTATTGGCTAGCTGTTGATTAGATTAATTTACTGCCTAGCTTGTTCGGTTTTGATTGGCGGCGGATTGACATCCCGCAGTAATAGGATTGATGCAGCTGTAGTTCATGGTTGTTCTTGCTCCCTAAAAACATCTGAGTCCTTGGCGGCCTGTGCTCCCGAGAAAACCAGAGCCCCGCAGAAACTGGGTCTTGCCAGCGGCATGTGCCCTCGGAGAAATAGAGCAGCCCTGGAGAAAAACTGAAGCTTGCGGTGGCTGTAGTCTTGGCGTTTTTGCTTGTTGCGTGTAAGAGTTTCATTCACTGTTTGATTTGATGTTGCATTAAGTGTTGTTGGTTGTTCTCTATTTTGAGCCTTTTCATTCGGCTGTCCTCAAGGCTGTGACTATTCCTTGTCTTTAAATCATCAAAGGTAGAATCTTGATGTGACCGCAATCGCTAAGTTTTATATTGTTTGGTCTCACGCCTTCATTCATTGAGCTTTTGCCTCTTGCGTGAGAGTGGTGTCTTGCGCGTGATGCGCCCATAGAAAAATTGAGCTCAGAGCGCCTAGACCAAAGAAATAGAGGCGGCACGGCAAATACCAATTAGGACCCCGGCGGCGCCTGTGAAAAGTGCTTGGAGTGCCCGTAAGAACCAGTTCCTAGGCGGTGGCCTCTCTGTTCCGCAGAAAAGCCGAGTCCTTCGGTTTGAATGCCAGTAAATCCCTGTTTTAAGATCTTTTATTCGGCTGCCTCACTGATGCTTGTATTTGTTTATCGCTTGGATGCTTTCAAAGATCCGTGTGTAAGAACAGAGACCAAAGAGAGGTCAGTGTGTGTTTGCCGAAGAAAAATCCTGTGATGGATTTCATCCACTAGTTTTTGTTCTAGTCATTAGTTTGTTACTAGTTAGTACCTCCTTGGTTTTTGCTTGTGCTATGCCGTGAGAGGGTGCTTTGGATTTTGTGCATGCAGTTGTGATATGGTTTTAGTCTTTTGCTTCGGGGTTTGATCGGATTCAACACAGGTCATCCGCTGTGCCTATATACAGATCTTCATAGCTTTTATAGCTATTGGAGTGAAAATAGTGTTGATTTCGATCGAGGTGAAAAATAGAGAAAGCGTCTATTCACCCCCCCCCCCCCTCTAGTCGCCTTTCCGGTCCTACAATTGGTATCAAAGCCAAGTTTGCTCTTTTATGATCTTAACCAATCTTTGAACATGGCGACAAATATGAGGACTTGTGAGCGCTTCCTTGCATCTTATCGTGGTTCTTTTACCAATGGTGTTGGTCGTAACAAGATATTTGAATGTATGATAAGTCTAATGGCGATGGAGGAGGAAGTCTCCTGTGATATCTGTGGTAAATCCTTTTGTTTTGATTGTCCTAGTTTCAGGGATGAGTCACTTTTAGAGCCCGAGGAGAAGGAGCCCATTGGCGTATGTGCAGCAGCGATTGAGGATGAGAATGATGAAAAGCATTTTGAGGATGATCATGATGACTCTTTCGAGGACGATCCCCTACTCAAGCTAAGCAAGGTGAGCAAAGAAAAACTCATTGATGGCTTGATTTCATATGAATACAAATTGCATGCTCTTAGGAAGAAAATGAAATTGCTGAAAAGAGAAAAGAATGATTTGTCTCATGAGCTCTCCAAATTGAAAACCTCCATGAATGCTTATGATTCATTACTTGTAGACATGGAGAACTTGAATAACTCTCTTGCATGCCTAAAATCTGAAAATGAAATATTGAGATTAAATGCTTCTATGCCATGTGATTCTTGTGTTGCCTTACATCATGAGCTTGACAATGCTAAGTTAGAAATAGGCAATCTTAGATCTATGGGTAGAAATGATTGTGATTCTTGTGTAGGCATGTTTGCTGAAATTGAGAAGCTTAAATTGACTAATTCCATGCATCTTGAGCAATTAGAAAATGCTAGGGCTGAGATTATTTAAATTGAACCTAGGCCTTGTAGCATGTGCTTAGAACATGAAAAATTGCTTAAGGATGGTTTAGTCTCTTGCAAGAATTGTGCTTGTTTGGAAACTGAAATTGATGCTTTGAACTGCATGCTTAATTCGAAAGTATCATTAATTTCTTGCACATCTTGCATTTCATTGAAGAGCGAAGTTGAGTCTTTGCGCGATGATTTGAGTGCCAAATCTTGTGACTCTTGTATTTGCCTTCACTCCGAAATTGATGTTCTTAAGATTTCTCTTACTTCTTTGCATTTGGAGTTGAAGTCTTCTTGTGGTAAATGTGAGTCACTTGATGTTGGTTTTTGTGGCATCGCTTTGGATAGCTCTTCTTTGGTGAGTTTGACTCTTTCGGACTCTTCTTGTGCTGTCCAACGGATTTCAAAAGACAAATGTGCTTCTTTCTCAAATGGTACTAAATCTTCAAAAGAGAAGTACCATTGCACATTTTGTAAGAAGAATGGACACACTCTTGGGTTTTGCTTTCGCCGCTTGAAACATGAGCGCCGAGTGCGTCTGTCAGATTTCTAGGAACACACATAGCCCTTCTCATGGCATGTGTGGGTCTAGTGTCGATACGAGGACTAGTCATGATGCTAGTTCTTCCAGACTTCTTCTTTGAGCCATAATGGTGCTTCGTCCTCTCTGACCGTGTCTACTAGTAGACCTTTACACCATTGCTCATTTTGTGGGAAGAATGGACATCATGTAGATTTCTTTTTCGGCAAAATATTTATGTCGAGCTCATGCTTCTAAGTCTCCTAGTGGGCATAGTCTTTCTCATGACATGCACACTAAAGAACCAAGCACTAAGACTCGATTTGTTGATGGCTTCTTTGACACCTTTTCTAGTGGTGTCGAACAGCACCGTGGACATGGTTTGCATAGTTTTGGTTTTGGTCCACGAGCTGCCCCGAGGCAGGATTTCCACCGTCTTCCAAGTGGTGGACCTCGTTTTGTTCATCGAGGTACACACCCACAGCGAGGTTGTGTGAGTTCTTTTGATGCTTCTGTTGGTTCTCATCTAGGTGCTTTCAAGCAAGGCCATCGCCGCTTTTCTAGAGATGGATCTCGTTTTCCTCTTCGAGTTGTCCACTCGCGGCGTGCCTCCAAGAATGAGATTGGATCTTCTTGCATAGACCATCATTTGCATCATGCTAACTCACATAATGTTTCGACTGCTTCTGGTGGTGATGTGTCCAAGGTTTGGGTTCCCAAGCATTTGCTCTCTAACCCTTCGGGACCCAAGACTTGGACGCCTTGCCTTTCTCATGTGTAGGTATCAAGAACGCGGGTTGGAGAACATGAACTTAAAGATTCTGATCTTTTGCTTCATCATATGATCGGGACACTTGATGGTTCTCCACCTCAACAATGGCCTCCGAGAGGCATGTGCTTTCATGATTAGTGCTTTCACATGTTTGGTGAGCTATCTTATACCTTCATGCATTTACTTTCGTGATTATTCAGACTTGGCATGTTGTGCTTGTCTTTGTGCTCACCTGTACCATATTGGCATGTTTTTCTCTTATGATATCTATCATCATGCCTTTTCCTTTACCTTGCTTGTATATCCATGAATCTCATAGTTGTTCCTAATTTCCATGGGTATATGAGCTTGGTTTTGTCAACATGAGCTTGTGCTGTCTTGTTCCTTTATTATCTTGCTCATGATTGATTCTTGCTTATATATCCTTGTATCATTTTGTAGTTCTGAATTTCCATGGATGTATAAGCTTGGTTTTGTCTTCAAGAGCTTGTACTGATTTCATACATTTATCATATTGCTCTTATTGATTTTTGTCTTATGTATCCACTTGTTCACTTGATATCCATGTCTTGTTCTATAACATGCTTTATGCTTACATGGTTATTATGTCTTACTATTAATTGTGGATGCATGAGTCTTGCCATAGCTTTCACTAGCTTGCTTTTGACTGTGTATATGATGGGTGATATGCTATGTGCTTGTTTGCTTGCTCCTATGCCTTGTTGTGGGTTAAGGATAGTTTGAGCTTTATCATATCTTGGATAGCATGTGCTGAAATTGTCTTGTCTATCTCCATGCTCATGTCTTAAATTATTGATTATATGGTTTTATGAGTTTTGGATCATTTGCTGCTATCCTTGCTAGTCATGTGTCTTGGTACTGTTTCCCTAGATATTGTTTCACTAACCCAAGACCAAGGCATAGACTTTTTTCTGCTCTTTGGTGTAGTCTTTCACCGAGAAGAAGAACATGTGGTCCAACAAGTGTTAACACCTCAACCTGTTGGTTCTTCTTCATTTGTGCCTTCAATGATGGCTATCACTTCTCGGAGACGAAGAAATTTGAGATGAGGATGATGGGTGAGCGCAACTACCTTCTGAAGCTTCAAGGATTGGATCTTCATCTATCATGGCTACATCTCACTGCCAAGCAGTGCAACTCAGGTTCGAGCTTCTATACCTTACTTTTATGTATGGTATCCCTATTCTACCTTGCATAGCATCTGGTTTGTGTCAGGTGTTGGGCTTGTTATGTTCAGGGTAGATAGGAGGTTCTGTTCTAGCACGTGTCTTTTCTAGACACTCTTCTTATCCCATGTTTTCGAGGATGCACTTCTCTCACAGCCTAGGTCGAGCTTGTCTCCCAATCACTAGTCTTAGCAGGTTTTTGAGTTGCCTGTAAGCTTTTTGGTGTTGGTGTTTCGCTCCCTAGCTTTTCGAGTTGCTATCCCTAGAGATCTTGTGGTGTTTGAAGTCTTTGTGCTAGTTCTTGCGGAGTTTCTAGCATTTTTGGTAGGTTTCACCCCTCAAAGCTTTTTGACCCAACAAGGTTTGCCACCTTGAGATGCGAGTAAGGGATAATTTATCCCTTTGGGTTGGTTTGAGGGGGAGTTGGTTCTTTTCGAAACTTTCTTAGTTCTTTTCTGAACCTTTCTTGTTCATCTGAACTTTCTTTGTTCATGTGAACTTTTGTATGGATCTTTTCTGATACCTTCTTCAAGTGGTATCTTCTTTGGATCTTTTTGATCCTTGTGATCTTTTTAGGCTTTTAAGTCTTTTGTGCATCTCATTGTATCATATTGCATACATATGGAAAATCCAAAAAGATGCATTGTTATATAAGCTTTACCGTTTCTTTCTTTTAATTAATGAAGCTTTGCTTATTACCCTCTTGAGCTTTAGTATTTCAAATTCTTGCTCAAGATCGTGTCTAGTTCTTTGACTTGCTAGAATTATCATACTTTCACATGTGCAGCAATGTCTTTGCTATATGGGCTAGAACTGTTAATTAACTTGAACTGAAAATTGCAATTTGTGGATCTTTTAGCTAGTTGCACAATTAGTGATCCTTTTGTGACATTGGTCCTGTCAAAATTACTTTGTTAGCTCTGGAATCTAGAAGTGAACATCTTTGAGCTTTCAGTTCATTAAAGAATCTAAAACAGCCCTTGCGCAAAATGAAAAAATGATCTCATTTGTGCGAAAAAACTAATCTCACCAATTCTTTCTCATGAGACGGCTTGCCATTGTACTAGGCATGAACTTAGGGGGAGTTTTGGATGACCTAGACCACTCTTTTAAGCTTTTTGTGCTTGAGATGGTCGTGGCAAGGCTTGAGATCTAGCACATGGCTGAAAATGCAATTTGTCAAATGTGGTTGAAGCTTAGGAAGAGATTGTGGATGGCTCCTAGTCCAGGATCTTCTTTACTAAAATAGACCTTTAATCAACTTGAATATTCATTGCAAATGAAGAACAGTTGAAATTTGGGCTTTTTCACAAAAACTTGAGCAAAATGATTCATTTCATGACATTTTGTCTCTAAGATGGTCTTTGCTAGCTTCTGGATCTCACATTGACATTCTGACATGGCCATTATCACTTTAGGATAACTGTTATTGAACTTGCTAATTTTGACACATTGCTTATTTTAACCCAACAACATGTGATATATTGAGCTCATTAGCCTAGCTTTGCTTTATATGTCTTAACATGATCTTGCTAGCTTTGTCAGGCTTGTTGTATCTTGAGTAATGGTTGAAATGCTAGCCTGTTCAATTAAGTAATCTCCAAAGCTTCTTTTACCTTAAAAATTGAAAAATCAAAACAAAAATGAAGCCACTCCATTGCACTTCATGCATGCTCCTTCTTTTGCTTCTTTCTTGCTTGTGCATTTGTCATCTCTGGATGAGAGGAAGAGATGATTCCTTGATGAATCTATTGTCAAAGGGGGAGAAGATACAGCAAAAATTTAATATAATAAAGAGCTTTTTGGTTATGAGGGAGAAGTTTTGTAAGGGAGATAAATGGAGAAATTGAAATTTCATATTCTCTCTTTTAAAATGATGATCATAGTGAGGGGGAGCATTCATATTGCATTCTTTTGGTCTTATTGCCTTTTCTGAACTTGAATTGCAAATCTTGAAGCCTCATAATGATCTAAGGTCAAATAGAACAATTGTTCTTTCATATGGACCTTAAGTGAGATTTTTGGCTATTCTCTGGAAATAGAAGCTTTCCTGCTTTCTTTTGTTCTATCTCACTTGCCCGTGCTATTTTGAAGCCAGCTTAGTCTTTTCCATTGCTTTCTCTTGCTAATAGACCAAGTTGAGCCTTTGTGCGAAAACTGCGAGTTTTTTACTTTTCAAACCACAAACTTACATTTTCTGAGAGATTGCCAATGTGTTCATCAAGGGGGACATTATGGATATCATGGGGATATGCTTATGATCTTAGGATGATGAAACAATTGGCAATGGTGTTTTTGGTTTGAAGTTTCAAGTGTTTTCGATAAAGTTTCAGATCTGTCAGGTCAGCGGCGGTCTGACCGGCTTTTGTGCTGAATGTTGATTTAAGTGGTGATTTGATTTTGGGATAGGTCATATCCATATTTGTTAATGCATATATGTTGCATGATGCATGTTTTCACTAACGTGGGTCAAGTTGTGAAGAACTTGTTCCCGGATTCGTGTTTGCTTGTCTATTGCTGTGCAGGTGGCTTGGAGGTCAATGACGGTCAACGGCGAGGAGGATCGGGACTAAGCTTGGAGAGCTGAGGTCCAGAACGATCATGGATGCCGGGTGAGGTCAAGTGACTCAGCGTGGTCAGTGAATGGATAAGGATGACCGAACGGCGGTTCGGCGCATCGGTTGACTGCGGCGAGTCGCTGTGAAGTGTTCGCAGGTGCCGGTGGGATCCGGACGGAGAGACTTGACGACATGGAGTCGTTGATCAACCCACACGTGGCGGCAGCGAGTGCTCCGCGCAGTGGACTCGGTCTTTTGGAGAAGGATCGAGAAGGGTATTTTGGTAATTTCACCAAATACCGCCTTGGTGACCTTTGACTAAGCCATGGCGCTGGTCGGCGATGGTGAAGCGGTTTAGATCAATCGACGATGAAGACGGCGCTTTGAGATGCGTGCGCGTGTGTTCCGCTGATGTTGGAACTTAACGAAGCCCATTAGGTTTAGCTCTAATTCTAAAAGGGTTTTAGGGTTAAGAGTCATATAAAAGGAATAGGAGATGGGATATTCGTGGCGCTTTTGGAGCCAAGCTTGGCGGCGCCTCCTTGAAAAAATGTAAGAGTCATGGAGAAAAATCTGGCCCAAAATGCCCCAAATAGAGAAATCATGAGCCCTATGCTACCGCTTTATAGATCCTGCTTTTTGGTCGCTATTTCCATGCGTCTCAAGGCAAAGGAAGAATCCTTGATTTCGCTTTTGAAGTCGCAGCTTGCTAGCGTGAGTTGATTTGTTTATTGGCTAGCTGTTGATTAGATTAATTTACTGCCTAGCTTGTTCGGTTTTGATTGGCGGCGGATTGACATCCCGCAGTAATAGGATTGATGCAGCTGTAGTTCATGGCTGTTCTTGTTCCCTGAAAAAATCTGAGTCCTTGGCGGCCTGTGCTCCCGAGAAAACCAGAGCCCCGCAGAAACTGGGTCTTGCCAGCGGCATGTGCCCTCGGAGAAATAGAGCGACCACGGAGAAAAACCTGCTTATGGTGGTCAGTAGTCTTGGCGTTTTTGCTTGTTGCGTGTAAGAGTTTCATTCACTGTTTGATTTGATGTTGCATTAAGTGTTGTTGGTTGTTCTCTGTTTTGAGCCTTTTCATTCGGCTGTCCTCAAGGCTGTGACTATTCCTTGTCTTTAAATCACTGTGCGGTAGAATCTCGATGTGACCGCAACTGCTTAAGTTTTATATTGTTTGGTCGGCTGCCTTCATTCATTGAGCTTTTGCCTCTTGCGTGAGAGTGGTGTCTTGCAGCGTGATGCGCCCATAGAAAAATTGAGCCTGTAGCGCCTAGACCAAAGAAATAGAGGTCGTGAAAAGCAATCAATTAGGACCTCATGGCGCCTCATTGAAAAGTGCTTGGAGTGCCGTGAAGAACCGGTTCTCGGCGGCCTCTCATTCGTTAGAAAAGCTGAGTCCTTCGGTTTGAATGCTAGTAAATCCCTGTTTTAAGATCTTTTATTCGGCTGCCTCACTAATGCTTGTATTTGTTTACTGCTTGGATGCTTTCAAAGATCTGGTGTGCAAGAACAGAGACCAGCAGAGGCTGTGTGTGTTTGCCAAAGAAAAATCCTGTGATGGATTTCATCCACTAGTTTTTGTTCTAGTCATTAGTTTGTTACTAGTTAGTACCTCCTTGGTTTTTGCTTGTGCTATGCCGTGAGAGGGTGCTTTGGATTTTGTGCATGCAGTTGTGATATGGTTTTAGTCTTTTGCTTCGAGGTTTGATTGGATTCAACACAGGTCATCTGCTGTGCCTATATGCAGATCTTCATAGCTTTTATAGCTATTGGAGTGAAAATAGTGTTGAGTTCGATCGAGGTGAAAAATAGAGAAAGCGTCTATTCATCCCCCCTCTAGTCGCCTTTCCGGTCCTACAACCTCCAAGCGGCAGTACAAGGAGGCATGGAGGGACGTCGATAGCGATGAAATCCCACCTGGTCGTCCAGAATACCCCAATTGGTCAGAGACCTCCCTGACCTTCACTTAAGGAGGACGTCCCTAAAGGTATGTCTACTTCTCGTAAATTACCATTAGTAGTTTTCCCTACCATAAGTAATTGCAGAGTAGGGAGAATATTAATAGATAGTGGTAGTTCTTTAGACCTGTTATTTATTAACACTTTAGATGAGATGCAAATTCCTCGTTCTAAGATTAAACCAATGACAAGTTCCTTCTATGGGATAGTGCCGGGTATGTCTGTTACACCAATAGGGCAAGTAGTTTTACCAGTAACCTTTGGTACGGTTACTAATTTTCAAACTGAGTTAGTCACTTTCGAAGTCGTTGATTTTGAGTTTGCCTATAACACTATTTTGGGAAGACCGTCTCTAACAAAGTTCATTGCAACTACACACCACGCCTACCAAAAGATCAAGATTCCTGTGCCAAAAGGCGTGATTGTGGTGCAAGGTGACCAGGCCATCGCGCTTTCATGTGATCGTAAGTCGTTAGAACTTGTCGATCAATTACCTCTAAAAGACCTTACTTTAGAGGATACAACAGGGAAAGCCGCGAAGATCAAAGCTACTCCTCAGCCCAGTGAGGAAGTAAAGGTAGTACCACTTAGCCCCAATGACCAATCTAAGACAATTCAGATTGGCGTGGAATTAAGTGAGAAATAGGAAGACAAGGTCCTCACCTTCCTCCAGGCCAACTCAGATGTCTTTGTGTGGAAGCCGTCTGATATGCCCAGAGCCCAAGGGAGGTGATTGAGCACAGGATAGCCATTCAGCCTGAGAAAAAACCAGTCAAACAAAGACTGAGATATTTCGCCTTGGATCGTCAAGAAGCCATCAGAGCAAAGCTCAATAAGCTCCTTGAAGCTGGCTTCATTCGGGAGATTGATCACCCCGAATGGCTTGCGAATTCGGTCCTGGTCAAGAAATCTAACGGTAAGTGGCGCATGTGCGTAGATTTTTACCAGTTTAAATATTGCTTGCCCAAAGGATGACTTCCCTTTGCCTCATATTGATCAATTAGTTGATTCTACTACGGGTTGTGAACTGATGAGTTTTCTTGATGCTTATTTCGGATACCATTAGATCAGCATAGTGAAAGAAGATGAAGAAAAGACTGCCATCATCACACCCTTCGGCGTCTACTGCTATGTCAAGATATCGTTCAGCTTAAAGAACGTTGGAGCCACGTACTAGCGTTTGATACAAAAAAAAACCTTCAGCAGTCAGCTGGGGTGTAATTTAGAGGCCTATGTAGATGATCTCGTTGTGAAAAGTAGTACCAAATATGACAATTTGAAGGATCTCGCAGAGACCTTTGAAAATGTAAATAAACATAGAATAAAGCTTAATCTTGAAAAGTGTACTTTTGTGGTTAATTCTGGCAAGTTGCTTGGTTTCCTTGTTTATTCTCGTGGGATTGAAGTTAATCCTGAGAAAATTCGAGTCATTGAACAATTGCGACCATCTTCTACTGTGAAGGAGGTCCAAGCCTTAACTAATCAAATGGCAGCTCTTAGTCGTTTTATTTCTCGATCAGGAGAACGTGGTTTACCTTTCATTAAGGTGATCCGCAAGAGTAACAAAGAGTTCCAATGATCCAAAGAAGCTGACAAAGCCTTCGAAGGCTTAAAGGCTTATCTTTCAAAACCTCCAGTATTGGTTTCACCTTTAGAAGAGGAACTTTTACTAGTTTACTTGGCAGCAACGCCAAATGTGGTTAGTGCAGTACTTATCGCAGAAAGGGAAGGATCTCAACGACCCATCTACTATGTAGGTGAGGTCTTACACGGACTAAAGGAAAGATATCCTGAGGTCCAAAAACTAATTTATGCTCTTCTAATGACTTCCAGAAAACTGAGACATTATTTTTAATCTCATAAAATCACAGTGCCCTCATCATTTCCTCTTGGAAATATACTTTATAACCAAGAAGTATCTGGTCGCATAGCCAAATGGGCAGTAGAATTTGGGGAGTTTGATCTTCATTTTACTGCCCAAACAGCCATAAAAAGCCAAGTCCTGGCTGACTTTGTGGCTGAATGGACAAACACTGAGGATCAACCTCAAGAAAGTCCAGCACCGAACGATAATTGGACACTATATTTTGATGGCTCCTGCGAACTTAAAGGCTTGGGGGCTGGGATTTTGTTGATAACACCACAAGGTGATCAACTTCAAAGATGTCATACTGCTGCTTCTCGCCACTAACAACGTGGCAGAGTATGAAGGACTTCTAGCCAGGCTTCGAGTAGCCAAATCCCTCGAAGTCCGTCGGCTTTTAACGAAGGGAGATTCGCAATTAGTCGTAAACCATGTATCAAAGGAATACAGTTGTTCCGATGAGATAATAGCTCAATACCTGGGTGAAATGAGGAAGTCGGAAAAACACTTCAAGGACTTCGAAGTCCAACATATACTGCGCAAGGAAAACTCCTTAGCGGACCAGTTATCGAAATTGGCTTCCTCACGAACACCTGTTCCAAAAGGTGTTTTTCTCGAATACCTTACAAAACCTTCAATAGAAATGGGTTCGACCACCTCAGAGGTCGGGGTCATCGAGCAAGATGCAGAGTGGATGCAACCATTGACCACTTATCTTGCATCAGGGACATTGCCCGATGATCCTCAATAGAAGGATAGGTTAATTCGAAGAGCACGTATGTACAAGCTGGTCGAAGGATCATTGTATAGGAAGGAAGCACATGGTGTTCTTATGTGTTGCATATCCCAAGGCTCCAGGATAAAGTTACTAAAATAAATCCATAGGGGCTTGTGTGGTACACATGCATCCTATAGAACATTGGTTGGCAAAGCTTTTCGCAAGGCTATTACTGGTCCACCGCTCTACAAGATGCCTTACACCTTGTTAAGATCTATGAGCAGTGTCAGTTCCATGCCAGGCAAGTGCACCAACCATTTTATCAATTACAGACCATTCCCTTGTCATTGCCTTTTTCAACTTGGATCATTGATATATTTGGACCACTACCGCAAGCACCCAATGGGTATAAATTCTTGTTTGTGGCCATCGATACATTCACTAAGTGGATAGAAGCTGAGCCAGTCTGTCACATCCCCAAATAAATAAAAAGGATTACTGTACATCTCTTGATAATCTCAAATTAATAAAGCTGATTATTATGCATCTCACTAGCATGCATCATGATTTCTAGCATTTACATTGTATATTGCACTTGGAAAATCTGTGAAAGGGATTAAACTTATATTGTAAATGGAACCCCAAAAGAAAAACCAGAACAAATGCTACTAAAGTTTCCTTGAAATAATTTATTCAAATACTATATTAATTATCATGAATTAATATAATTTTTCCTAAATTTTTGGAACAAGTTTAAACCCTATTAAAATTCAAACCCAATTTTATAACCTACCTTAAGTTTGAATTTATACTATCCAAATTATATCATGAACAGTATAATATTATAATTTTTATAGACACTAGACCTTCCCAGGAACCTATGTGATTTATTTCACAATTTTAGGAATTTTATTTCTATTTTTAGCACCTGGTCAAACCGAGGATCAAATTTAAAGTTCTCGTCAAACCCTAAATCCAAACAATTGGTCATCGTTCTTGGGCTCGAGCCCAACGCAGCGATCGGACTCAGCCCAACCATCTTAACGCACCTCCACATGCAGCCGTTGGATCTAGGTTAGACGGCCCGATCTCTTTTCTGAGCCGAACCTTTCATCCATTCCGAGCCGTGCGATTGAAAATCGACTACCAGATTGTGTACGGAGAACTACACGCCCCTTTCTTATCTCAAGGCCGTCCATCTAAAATCCAACGGCCATCGCATCACTTAAACTCGCCAGCGTCAAGATCGAAGTCGGCCGACGTCCCACCTCGGACCGTCTCCTCCTCTCTCACGGGCGCCTTACAGGGAGTTGCGCCACGTGCTAAGCGAGGTGACGCACTGTTCGCTCGACCGCTGCGGACCGCACCGCATCCGCTGGCCTATCTCGAGCTCCGTCGCTGCCTCGCCTCCGCTCCGCCATCACCCCGGATAATACCCCTCTTCACCCCTTTCTTCCTCACTCTTCCTCTCGGTGGTCGAGGAAGGAAGCTCTCCCAGGATATCTCTCTCGTAAGCCTCCTCCGGATGGTAGCCCTCGGTTGCATACTCCATGCCTTCTCCATTTGAGCTAACCTCGGCTCCTTCGATGCCCTCAGAGCTCCTGCACCAAGGTGGTGCCATTGGAGACCTTAGAAGCGCTCCCGAGCAGCCTCTTCGTGCCTTGTTGTTTCCGTGAGTATTATGCTCCTCTTATGCGTCACCTTGCGCCTTAGGACATCATTGAACTAACCCTCAACTGGATTGTGCAATGCACTAGCAGATTTATCTAATTTGAAGAAATCACGGTTTCGACCTAGAATGCCCCTTCTCCCTCCCACTTCGGTAAGCCATTCTTCAATTCCTTAGTCCTCAAAGATCCTTGTTTAGTACTTAACCTCTTGCGACCACTCATTGTCTCTCTCGGTTCACCAGATCGAGCCCTCACGCTGAAGCTTGTCGTGCCGTCGCCTTCTTCGACTCGGCAGCTCGCCTCCAAAGCTCAGGCGCCTCCCAAGCACCCTCTCCACGCAGTAGTTTTTTTTAGCCCCTAGGACCCTGTGCACTGCTTGTATGACGCTGCGGAGCTCTACTTGTGCATGCATGCTTGGCAGAGCTTCTAGCTCGCCAACTCCGGCTCGCCGCCGCACGGCATGGACCGCCTCAGCGCCAGAATTCACACCCATTAGACGCGCAAGATTATTGCAAATCGTCTGACCCTTGGCTCCGCTAGTGGCCTTGAGACCGCGAGACGCCGGAAAGCCAAAGACGGTGTTGTCGGGCCGTCGACAACATCAGAGCGTAACGCTTAGGATTAATGACGTTGATTATGTAAATAATCGCTGTCTTAAGGAAATAAGTAGTCACTTACATGTGGGGCGCATGTAAAACCAAAGACTTAAGTATAGTAGCCGAGAGATCGACGGTGGGCCTAGCCCTTAAACCCGGCGCCACGCTGCGTGCAGGCGTGGACCAGGTCTCAGGACGGTCGGCCGGCAATGGGACCCACTGTCGAGCGACAATTAAAATCAATTTAAATCGAAAAACGCATGCTTACGGCCCCATTGGCTGTCAAGGATCATGCTAGAGGCACGCCTTGCAAGAAAAGTATTAAAAGATTTAGAAAAATCAGGAATGGTTTATTTACACATTGAAAAGTATGTATAACTTCCAAAATACATAACTAATTCATATTAATTCCAAAAACAAAGGAAACTAATTTTGTTAATCTTGAATCTAATCAACTTTATTATAAAATTGGTTTCACACACATCACTGTTCCAGAGAAAGTGTTTGGTGGAGGATAACCCCAAAACCCAAATTATTGGTATACTAGAAAATGCTATTAACTTTAAAAATGCATAATAAATATATATTAACTCCAAATGGATGAAACCACTTCTGGTAATTTTCATTTTTATTGAACTTTATATTAAAATTGGTTTCAAACTTGTCTCTGTAGCAGAGAATATTATTGTGGAAATTGATCCATTAAAACTATTATTTTTACAAAAGGAAATGCTGATAACTTTAGAAATTCAAAACTAAATCATGAAAACTCCAATTGAGGCAAACTCAACTGATTTAGTCTTATATAAATATTCTAAATTTATCCATATAATCCTTATACCCTCTACTGCTCTACAAATTTTGACCCCATAATTAAATTAATTAAAAAGGGCATATTGAAAGCTGAAATTCAAATCGTTATAACTCTCACATGCTAAATCCAAATGGAGAAATTCTTTCACCTAAATTCATCTAAAATCATGATTTACCTACTGTAGAAAAATCATGCATTTTTGAGTACTTTGGATTTTTGAGTATTTCGCTATTTATTCTTATTGTATTTATCTAGATACCGAGCCTATTGATATCGATCTTTACGCTACTGAGGAGAGCAGCTTAGCTACCAGCAAGGCAAGCATCATTTGAACTTTCTTTTGCATCATATTTGATCCTAGTTTTGTTAAGTTAAGTGCAATGATAATTGCTTGCATGATTATTTTACAAGGTCGCTATTTTTGTGATGTGTAGAATAGTTATATCCAATTGTTGAGGATTATCTTGAATTATGAATAACTTCAGTACCACATGCTTAAGATAGGTTGTGTGAATTATCTATGGGTTGGGTTTGCTTAGCCATGCAAGTCTAGAACGGTAGATTGATTGTCGGGATTAACCCGACAATTATGGGATGAACACAACTTTCTATATGCCTTTGTTTCAGATCTTCGTATCTGTTTTATAAGTTAAATTTTATCACTTTTAAATGAACTTATGGTCTGGACAAGTGATGGTTAGTGATGGTGCCTCCGCACGAGACTTGGGAAAGTGGTAGACTTGTTCAGACAATTAAGGACCGAACTTTGGTAACATCTTTGATTCAAGTAAAACTCGTCTTTGCCACATGCGTGTATGGGCACCGCTTAGTTAAGTAAGGGGTTGGTATTGTTGAGTTGATGACTGGTGGTGTGAGGGCATATAGGCGTTCTATCGCATATATGATCCATAAGGGTGCCAATTGCAATTCTTTATAGTGAGGCAAGCCCTATTTAAGCTTTATTTAATTGGGTTGGCATTTCCGACACAACTTATGCCGTTTAAGGTAGGAGGCTAGCCTACACTTAAATGGGATTACGTCGCATGGGTGATTCAACTCAATGGTATCAACTTGCTGAAAAATACTAAGTCTTGGTTTATCTTACCGCATACCATAGGAAGTATGCTATATTCGGAGGCATCCGGAGGCTTACGGGCTAATCAAGTCATGTGGGTAAGTAGTACACCCTGCAGGTATAAATCTATTCAATAGCCGTGTCCACTTGTTATGGACAACACTTGAGTTACATGGTTGCTATTGTTAGATATGGAAATTAAAATTGTGGTTATAACTTGGTTCGTCATGAATGGGTTATTCATGTTGCTTTATACTCAAAGTGGACAGCCACTTTGTCTTTTGTATGATTCATTTGTTACTTATTCTTGTACTTTACTCCTACTTCAAATCTGTTTATAAAATTGCAATTGAAAAACTAGTATGTGTAGGTTGTTAAAATTGTTGCGCCCTTTCGCAAAACTAAGCCAATATGAGCCATCCTTTGGAACAGCCTCTATGCATAACTAATTTTTATTTGTGTAAGACTTATGTAGCACGTTTGTACTCAACCGGTTGCTACAATTTCAGGTGAGGAGATTTGTGAGTTCGTCGATCTCGTCCGACAATGACGAGTAGTGCTATCTTTATCCCGATCGATTGCCGATGGGTTATGGGCATACTATGCTGGACTTTTGGTTTATTTACATTGCTTCCGCTGTTACTTTATGATATTATTTCAATTTGGCGATTGGCCACTTGTAATAGTCATACATTTGAACTATTATGTTGTATGTCTTTTGAATTGTGAATGTATGATTGTTGTATGGATGTGATCAACGTTGAATGAGAGTATGGGCATATTGGTCATACTTGGATCATTGATATATTTGGACCACTACCGTGTAGTGGCTTGCAAGCACCTCAATGGGTATGAATTCTTGTGCTTGTGGCCATGATCGATCTAGTGTTATTCACTTAAGTTGGAATCCATTTACTTGAGGCTCAAGGGTTATGTCCTTAAGACCATGCTTAGTCTCGGTCTTACGGAGATAATTCGGGGTCCTCACACGATGGTTAAAGATAACGCCTACAACAAAGAAAGAAATTCCTTATGTAGAACGTTGTTACAAGATTTGGAGTATCCAGTCGTCTTATCACAAACAATGGGAGCCAATTTATTAGTGACATGTTTCAAGATTATTACGATGAAATTGGCACTAAAATCTGCTTTGCTTCCATAGCACATCCATAGAGCAATGGAGCAGTAGAAAGGGCCAATGATCAGATTATGCAAGGTATTAAAAAGAGAGTTTTTAATCGCCTTAAGGCATACTCAAAGAGTTGGATGGAAGAGCTTTTCTCTATCCTATGGGCATTGCGTACTATTACCAGTAGAGCACCTGATGAAACACCATTCGCACTAGTCTACGGTGAAGAAGCAATGCTACCTAGTGAGATTCAGCTAGGGTCCACGCATATAGACTTCCTAGATCAAATAAATCAAGGAGATTTGCATGAAGATGGTGTCAATATGCTAGAAGAAAGACATGATCTCGCACTATTAAAATTAGCTACCTATCTGTAAGGGCTGAGACGCTACTATAATAGAAGGGTTCATCCAAGAACACTTCATGTGGGTGACCTGGTCCTGAGACGCATCCAGAACCAAGCCAATTTGAATAAGTTGTCCTCCAGATGGGAGGGTCCATATACTATAGTTTCTGTCACTAGGCCAGGATCAGTTAGATTAGCTATGGAGGATGGTCGTGTTTTATCTAACACATGGAACATTGAACATCTTCAAAAATTCTATGTATAAGTATTTTTTTCCTATATTATATAAGTTCAGTTGTTATTTTATTTTTAGTATTATATTGATTTTTTTGGTATAAATTTTTTCGTATCATTTCACATACATGATTACCATCTTTTGTAAGTGCCTACGGTTGACCAATTTCACTCATGGGTCATAGTGTATTTACTTATCAAATGACCATCGGTATACATTTGGGAAATAACAATTGTTTGGGACCTCTTCTACAAGCCAATTTTTATTGCAGAAGAGTCCAACAGTCTGACTTCATCGTTCTGAATACACACTGGTCCGGATCATTGGTTTTATAACAGATATACTGATCCTATCATAGTTGTTCACCTGAAACACTTCTCTCGTTGCCGGACATAGTGTTCCAGGCGGGGGGCTACACATAATAAAATATACGGCTTTCAATTTGCAAAACATAGTCAGTCAACTTTCGACAAATAATCATAATTATCATACACAAAAATTTTCATTATCCCATATAGTTTAAAACAAAACATCGGTATCATTACAATGTCATTTTTTGAACACTTGAGCCAAGAGCACTTGAGGGAAGGGCAGGAGCACTAGCTTCAATATTCCTAATGATCTCCGCCACCACTAGTGTGATCTTGGCTTGGGCCGCAATACCTGCTTCTTTTGTCTTGAACTTGTGCACAAGGACAAGCTTCTAAAGATCAACAAAATCCCCATAATGGAGATCTATCTTCAACAAGACTCAGTTTAAAGCTTGACTCATTACTCTCATCAAAGATTGATGTATGGTAGTCTTTATAGCAGGTATGTGTTTTTGAATATATCTAATTTGAGTATAAATGTCATTCGTAAGGTCGTCCAAGGTCATCTTGGTTGCGAGAGGAGTTATCGGAGCCTTCAGTTGCTCTGCAATTTCTCGTAGAGAAGCCGAGATCTGAGAAAAGCTATTTCCCGTAACCGTAGTAATTTCCTTGCCAGTCTTCATCAAGGTATCCACCTTCTTTTCAAGTTCTTGCACGGCAGTACGACTCCATTTCTCCGCTTCCTTCAAGTCTTGAATCTGAAGATCTTTGTTAGAATAGGTATTCTAAAGATCCTCTTTTGCCTTTTCTAGTTCTAAGAAAGAACGAAAAAAGGGAATAAAATTTATGCATTGCATATAAAAGGTCAAATGCTCTGTAAGAAATAAAGAGAGGTTCTTTACCTTCTTTCTTCTTGATGAGCATTTTGTTCTGTTCAAAGAGATCATGACTTTCTTTAGATTGTCTGCCCAGGATCTCTTGTAACTTTTCAAGAGGTGGATCTCTTTGGTCCTCTCTGCCATGACCACCGCACTCATCTCAGATCTTTTCTCCGCCTCAAATAATTTCAATATGAGAGCATGAAGTGCAGATTCAGCACTTTCTTGTCCAGCTTCGCTAGTAAGCATTCCCTTTGAAGTAAACAGAGGCATAAGTTAATTATTTAGTTAGAATCTTACGATTGAATAATAACTTCTTGTACTTACTTCTCTTTCTCCTTTGCAAAAGTCTTAATCTCCTCTACCATGTCAATGTTGACCCTCCAGCACCTTTTGACAGATGTCATGAGGTCATGGAGGTCCTTCTTTTCGATTTTGGTAGGAGAACTTCCCAGAGGAATTTCATCTTTAGGTTGATCCAATTGAACCAGATGAAAAACTCCTCTGGTTGGATCAGTACTGGTATTTTGCAGCTCCTAAGACACCTATGAGTTAGATTTATACTAATAAATTCAAAGAAAAATTATCAAGATAAAAAGCTTACCAAGGTATGATCATCTTAATCTTGAGTCTCGATGGTCTCATGGACCACCTCCTCTGAACGGGTGGTCTCATGGACCACCTCTTCCATCCGATCCTCCAGGGAGGTCCTCTCCGTTTGGATCTCCATGTCCAGCGGTGTACTTTCAAACGTCCCAGTAGTCATCGCTAGGACATCTTGGACCACTTCCTCAGTGGTCCTAGGAGGTTCTTCCATTGGCAGAATTTCCTCTGTTGCCAATACAATTGGTGGCGAAAATTATTCTTGAGCAGTCAATTGTCCCCTTTTCGGGTCTAACGGCAAAGAAAGGCTAAAGAGAAAAGAGAGGATTAGTCATTTTTAAGCCAAAATTATAAAATTATAATCGAAAAACATACTCAATCTCGAAGCTATTTTCGCTAAAAAGTGACATAAAGTCCTCATTTACAGTAAAAGTAGGTTCTCTCCTTTGCTTTGACGAGGAGGGAACCAAGGCCAGGGAGGTCCTTGGCCTTAGAACCCTCTGAAGAGGGATCTCCTCTTTGGACTCTTCTGACGATCCTTCACCCTGGACCACCCCAGCCAAGAAAGTTGATATAGAAGACATTGGCTGGGGGTTAGAGACATATCAAAAAATGGAAGTCTTAACTTTTGTTTTCAATACCTCATGGGTAGAAGGTCTCGAAGAAGTTTGGATTGAAGCAAGAGGTCTTGGGGAAACTAAAGCTAAAACCGATGTGGGTTTAGTCTTCTTTGGCGTAACAAGAGGTCTCGAAGTAATCCTTGCACTCTTAACTAAAAAGGAGAAGAGCTCGCACCGACATCTGAGATGGGACGTTTCTTTGATGTCGTCTGTCCAGAAACATACAAATTAGGCATGAGCAAATTTTCTTCTTATATCTAATTAATTTCTATGAATACTTACCACTGTGCGATCTTTCCTAAGTGATAAAGTCGCCCCCAATCAAGCTTGGGAGCTGCGCCTCTATATCGATCGGTTCCTTTTCTAGAACCCGATCCTTTAACAGGACTGAGGTCCTAGCTAGGACCTCATCATTTGAGAGAACTACAGTATGATAAAAAAATTACTTTACTTTAACTATGAAAATTCAGTTTGAGTAAAAAGATGAGTAAGATGTTACCATTTTCATGGACATCATGATTACAGGATGGTATTTCCCTCTTCTGAAGAGGGAAAATCTTGTTCTTGAGGAAGTCATCAACAAACTTTTGTCTAGTTAGACCTCTCTCTACCAGGTTGCTGATCACCAGAACCACTCTCTTCTCATCATTTGAGATCTTGATCTCCTTGTCAGCAGCTCGACTTTTTTAGGACCACTTCGGTGGTGCATTATGATTTAATTAATTCTACTCTCTTTCGGAACTTCGGAATAAAACCATTCCTTGCTCCATGTCTGGCTGACATCTTTGGTAGCCAATAAGGGAAATACCCTCTTGCTAGCATCTTGAAATTTGAAATAAAAAGAGCCCAAAGCACCAGCACCATTCTTGTTGCGGATGATTTGGTAATAAAACCTAAATAAACACACACTAGGGACTATCCCTAAAAACGCCTCAAACATGTGGATGAAAACGCTAAGTACCAGAACTAAATTCAGTACAAGATGAACCAACTCAATTCCATAATGATTAAGAACTTCAATCAAGAAATCACTCTCAGGCAAGTGGAGACCTGCCCGGAGGTAGGGCACGAAAAGTATCGTGAAACCGGCCGAAGGGTTTGGTTCAATCTCCCTCCCCGATGCACGCCACTTGATGAGAGCCTTCTCTGATAGATGCTCGTCTTGCTCCAATCCTTTGAGCTCCTCTGCGGATAGCATTGATGATTTCCATCCCGCCATTGCATCGGTTCAATGGCGGACTAAGGGACCCTTCACTTCGAAGGTTCATGGAGGACGAAAGGTACTCGGTGAAAGGGGAAAGTGAAAACGACTGGGGTAAAAACGTGCCTAAGGAGGGGTAAAAGATCCATATATATACCCTTGGTGCATTTAAAACCCACTACCTCAAGGATGTAATAACTGCGCCTCGATTAGTGGTGACACGACAACTCACGTTCTATCAAGGAGGTTGTTTCGCACGTCAGAGATGTGTAAAAAAAGGTAGTTGCAAAGTTTTTATTTTCTCAAAGTTATCTTCATCCCGTATCCATTGTAGGTGGAAAGGTACAAAACCACTTAACATAGAGGTTACCTCGATATACGTCTTCAAAGAAGATCACTTGATCATCGGGATTTCCTTCTATCAATCCCTTAAAGACTTTAATGCATAAAGCAAACTAACTATCTGACCACCTTAAACAAAGGTGGTTGAAAAGTCAATTTGGTCTTAGGATGTTGTCTATTGTATGTTCCAACCATAGGAAGAGAAATACCAAAGCAATATGAGTTCTTATTCATGAGAAGCTTTGAGGATAGAGATTTGATGGAAGTCTCCAAAGGAATGTTTCTTCTACTTGCCCTTCTGATGATTATTTATAGGACCAGTAACCAACGGTAGAATTAAATAAACCAGATGGAAGTTTAACAGATGGGATTTTATTAGAGTTTGTTCCTAATAAATCGCTGAAGACTAAAACGTATTTGTCCCTTCGGGAATTGCTTTCATAAATATATATGGCTGATGCACCTGCTTCTTAAGGGAAATAATTATTTATAACTCAAGTAAAACTATCTTCTTGACCAAGTCTAGTTCTGGTCAAAAACCTCTTCAAGTAAGTTATTTTCACTTGAAGTTAAGGGGCTAGCTAACGAGGATTGTTGACTAGTCAATTATCCAGGTATATGTTTATTTGCTTATTTATAGATAAGCCAGATTTTTGCTAGGTCTAAGTCAGTTTTCTAGGCCCAAGATCAATTAAATAGTCAGAAGGTGGGACTAAAAAGTTTTTTCTTTGACCATTCCAGAAACCTCTTTCGGAGGCCCAGTTGGACCTCCTCTATGGGTTCCTCCAGGACCTCTCCCCCACGGAGAAGGTCCTAGAAAGCGGTTACCCACGTGTGGTTAATAACAGCTACACGTGGAGATATAGGTGATAATGGTCATCACGAAGAGACGCGACTGTTGGCTCGAAGAGATGCAACCCTTGGGAGAAGAGGCACCACTGTGACAAACTGCCAACGCTTGTAAAACTATAAATAGTCCGGCCTATGTGCCCTTGTAACATAGATTCACATTCAAGTCCTAATCCACGTGTATTCACAACCACTTTCCCTGTAATCAGAGCATACTCTTTACAATACACATTCACCATTTTGAGTCCTTTGGCGAATAGATAGTAATCTCCATTTTTTTCTTAATATTCTTGTTTTGTCCGTTCTGTGACACGGGTCCCAGACGTCGACAGTCTGTGTCCCAACAGCAGTCGAGATAGTCACAGGAGTAGTTCGCGCAACCCCAGTAACGCAAGTTCAGGCTGAGCCACTCCTTGGACTTGAAGAACTTGCATGTGTCCCTGCACCAACAAAGGGACGGCGTCTCCCCCTCGGGCGGGTGTTGCAGTGAATGCTCGGTTGGAATGTTCAGGTAGGGGTTACTGCTACGGGGGGCGTCATTGCGGAGAAGTGCCCTCCTCACACGCTCCGTTTGTTCGCCCCGGGCAGCAACAGCCCTTGCGAGTTCACAGATCTCATCCCATTGGTTCTCCATCTGAGCAAGATTGTGTTGAAGTCCTAATGCAGGAGAACCAGCCGTGGAAGGGGTAGTACTTGTATGACGAGTCGGCCCTGCGTACGTGGCTGAATTGTAATTCGGTTGTAGGAAATTCACGTCCACGAGGCAGCAACCTCAAGGAGGAATCGTGTGGTCTTGTCGTTCTGAAAAGTTAGTGTCGCAGTGTATTGTCTTATCGATCTGCAAAAGTGGCAGCGTGTGGTGTGACAAAGTGCGGTCTTTTCGGCCTGAAAAGGTCACGTGGCGGAGTGTGTTCTTGTCAGTATGAAAAGTGTCTGTTTGTGGCTTGACAGGGGCCAGTCTTTTCGGTCTGAAAAGATCACGGGGCGGAGTGTGGTCTTGTTAATCTGAAAAGTAAGCGCCGTGGTGTGTTGTCGTATCGGTTTGAAAAGGTGGTGTGGGGAGTCCCGATGCTGACTCCCTTAGGATTTTTTTTTTCAATTTGTGAGGTTCAATTAAGCAAGCATTATTTTCATTAAGCTCTACCTACCCTACTAAGCTACCTTGCAATGGAGTTGCAATGTACATTTTCACACATAAAATTGACGACATTTGAAGCATTACATGATACACGTGCGGGTTTATTGTAGTCGGGATGAAGGAGGAGGGGGTATTATCGCATGTAACCCGATCAAATAGACACTCTTTGTTAATTTATCAGTTTAATGTGGATGATATTCTTTAATATTGTATTGTACTAGAGGCTACATAAGCTTGTACATGAACCAACTGAGGGAAATACGTGGCATGCAGATCATATAGCGATGTATCGTAGCCTCTGACTTGTGTGCGTTTCGAAGGCTACGGTACATCATTATATGATCCGCATGCCACGTATTTCCCTTAGTTGGTTCATGTACAATCTTATCTAGCCTGTGGTACAATACAGTGTTAAAGAATGTTACCCACATTGAATCGATAAATTAACAAAGAATATCCTATGTATCATGTATGCAATGATGTCTACAACTAGCCTCCGCGGCGCCAAAGCCACTACCTCTTCCATGATGTCGTAAGTCGAAGTCATCCATGTCCTACAATTTCATGATGTAAGTCGAAGTCGCCCATGTCATGCGATTCCTTTGAGTCAGAGGATCCTTCCCCTTCCCCTTGCCGCGGGACTCCCCACGTCGGTGTCGTAAGTTGAAGTCGTCCATGTCCTGCGATTCCATGAAGTAAGTGCATCGTACAGTGAAAAACATAACAAGGATGTAAATTTTGCTATCATAGAGGTTTTGTTGTGAGTGCCCAGGGGTTTTGCATATCCTGTACTTATTTGTGCGGCTAATCTTTGGCGGTACATTGGTGTCGCGGTTTGTCGTCGTCCCTTCCCTCGTTGTCTTGAAGGCCTTGGTATCCATGTTGTTTTGTAAAGTGTCGTGATAGCTTTTCTACCACGCAAAACCAGAAGCCATGCAAGTAGTCGTCCCTTCCCTGTTGTCTTGAAGGCCTTGTTTGGACCCCATTGCACCCTGTCCTGCCAAAGATCCTTGTGGTTTATGTCCAAGCATGTCGTAGTACTCTAAGTGTGTGACCAGGAGCTCCATGTACTAAATAGGTCTATGATATACGCATGTCATAGTACTTGGAGATGTCACGGCATAGACATTTGCCTCATTTCGAACTAAGCCTACTCATGTATTCGTCTTGTACACGTCGATCGAGTATCGATAGTATGGCTTGTGTAGGAGTTTTTGCTTGTTGCATGTGCATGTCACCACATCACCTAGGGTGCATGCCGGTTTCCTTTCCCTTATCCAACATAGCATGTGTCCATATTGTTTGACATATTTACTCGTGAAACATAGTCATCAACCAATACATATGCGTGATCTCGTACTTCCTCCTGAGGCGATCGATCACCCTAATATCGTGTGTTCGTGCCTTCTCCATCTTCTGGTCCATTTGCCTCTGCATGTTCTTGGACCACTGCTTGTCTTTCACCATCTGTCGCTTGGCTACGGTGGCTCTATTGACGAAATAACCAACAGTGTGAGTCCATGTCTCCTCGACGATCACGGTGATAGAGAGGCACCGCACACCTTTGACGACGCTGTTGTACACCTCGGACATATTAGGCGTCACAATTTCGTACCTCGCACCATCCATGACATAGAGAAGGGACCATTTCTCCTATTCAGGAGCGTGGCGATGAATCCACTCCGAGAAACTTATGGCACTATTGGATTGCTCTCCCTCCAGAGTGGACTCCCTTGTATGCCTCGTAGTCCGATATTCGACGTCTCTCCAGATGGACTCAAACTTCCGCTTCTGGTTCTATAGACACAATGCCTTGAACGTCTTCATAACCTCTTGACTACGGAACCGTGTGGACAAGTTAGATGCAAGATGCCTCATGCACCACCTGAATTACACGTCGTTCCACTAGTCAGGGGGTGCCATCCCATGTTGCATGGTGTTGATGGCCGCCAACAACCCAGCATTACAGTCTGTGATAAGACATATGTTACGCCGGTCTCCCACCACCGCCCTCTTTACGTTTGACAGGAACCACAACCAACTGGATGCGTTCTCACTCTCTACAATGGCAAATGCCACTGTGAGAAGTTGGTCATTCGCGTCGGCCGCCACTGTGGTGAGAATGATGCCCTTGTATCTCTCCACGAGGAAAATGCCATCCATCGTGAGCATAGGATGACAGAACTGGAAGCCCCGAACGGCTTGGGTGAAAGCCCCGAACGGCCTGGGCGAAAGCCTAGAACACCTAGTCCAGTATGAAGCAATTGGGCCTCCATTAGCATCTTCACTCTTAAGCTTGTTTATATACGTGTCGGGGTTTGATTCGGTAATCTAGTGAAGCAATCTCGACACAAGGTTGTACGCCTCTTCATATGTCCCGAACATAGACTCGATGACCTTCGACTTGGCTCGTCGTACCTTGCTGTAGCTGACTGGATAACCAACCAGATTGGCAACTTCTCACATCAGCATCTTGGGGGAGACGGACAAATCCGCCGCAACTAGGTGCCAGATGAGGCTTGCCACGTGTCACGAAGTCACGTTCGATCTTTGCCGCAGGGCTCACTAAGCTCATAAGTCGCGGTTGGTCGATGCCTTGGCCTCAAGATCGAAATAAGATCTTCACTCGTTGAGCGCTGATCTTGCTAGGACAGCCTTCCACTACGCACTTCCCTGCGTACTGTGCTGGGTTGGACTGGTGCACTCGGTACACATGTCTGATGGACAAGGCATACCGTGCTATAGCTTGTTGCATGGCCACCTTGCTAGGGAAGCACTGCCTAACTAAGAGGGTGTAGGCATCAAACCCCCAGTGGGAACCTTCTTCTTGCGGCAGTACGAGCGAACACACTGCGATATCATCAAGTCTCAATGCCACATAAGGCACCTCCGATGATATAATTCCCCCGGTTGGGCCATCGGCCTAGTGTGCGTCCTAGTCGCTGCCATCCGAGCTTGGGACGGTGTCTTCGTCGGACTCCAACCCGAGAGGTTGGTCCGGCAGATACTCATGGCAGTCAATGAGGGCCGACCACCACAATTCCGCCCCCTCATTTCGCACAAAATTATGCACGAGTCTTCCCTCCGAGGCAGCACATTCCGTGTTGTTGTCTTCAGGCTCGGGCTGCGTTTGCCAGCTTGTAGAGGCCCCGGCATCATCAAGGTTCCCCAGCACTCTGCGTGTGAAATCCATGTACACCATCGGCCTCCCATAAATGGCCGCCTTACGCTGGAAGACAATCTGCGTGTACTGGCTCCATGCTATGCTTCCATTCATCTTGACGAGCTCCCACACGGCATTCATGCAGGTCATCCCCTCGATCACAACTTTCTTCATCGTTGCCTCTGTGACGAACTCCCTTCGGATGCAGCTTCGAAGATCGTGAATATTCATCGCGTCGAGCCCCTTCGCTCGGACCACCTTATTCTGGCATCTCGACAAATCCAACCCATTAGGTCTGGCCCGTACGAGACCATCGCCATCAAACACGAACAAGTCTTGCATGTTCAAAATTACCTAAAACCACAATAACCCTATCTGTGGTACACATGTGTAATTAAATACGACAAATTGCATGCAAGTGATGGATGACATATGTGTAATAAAATACGAATAATTAATTAGTTGCCAAAAAATTCAGAAAATTGTTGGTAATTCATTATTACTGTGCTTACCACTATAAAATCACATGTTCACTGCCACTTAATTACTTACGACTAACTAATTTGCATTGAATGAGTTATGTCAAACTAATTGCTAATGAACTAATTACGACTGATTAATCACCACTAAATAAATTATGAGTAGTTCATTTCTACTAATTTAATATGCCAGACTGATAACCACTAAACTAATTAGGACTAATTAATTACCACTAAACTAATTTATTACCAGCAAACTAAGTAATTACGACTAATTAATTACAACTAAACCTACTAATTACGACTGATTAATTACCTCTAAACTAACTAATTACGACTGATTAATTACCACTAATTAAAATACCAGTACTTCATTTCCACTAATTTAATATGTTGCATTGATGACTACTAAACTAATTATGACTAATTAATTATCACTAAACTAATTAATTACCAGTAAATTAACTAATTAATTACCACTAAACTAACTAATTACAACTAGTTAATTACCACTAAACTAACTAATTATGACTAGTTGACAAAGACTGATTAACTGCGACTACGGTAATAATGACAAAAGCATCTGACAAATTACCTGCCCTTTGGAATAAAGCAATCAAAAAAGGCCGAACGACGAACGACGAGAAGCAAGCAAATGCTTAATCTCCCAAAAAAATTTATGTTATGTTCTCTGAGTTCTCAACAATGACCACTAGAACGAGAATCGAAACGCAATTGAGATAAGTGAAGAGCGACTACGAAAGTTCGGTATTTAAAGTTGAGCGAAGGAGGAGCCGCGGAGTTGGACGGGAATTCCAGAAGCCTTGGCACCAGGAATTCTGGATGAGGTGACATATGTGTGGAGGAGGAAGGACGAGTGGTGTGAAAGGTGGCCACCTTGTAGTTTTTTACTTCTCCGCGGAACCGGATGGGTGCGTGGCGGAAAGGGAGGGATGGCGGGAGGGGAGGGCTGTGCGTGCGGGAGGGGAAGGGCAGGGCATGTGGCGGCAGCAGGCCAGCCACC
The DNA here is from genome assembly GCA_036346405.1 of Phyllostachys edulis. NCBI lineage: Eukaryota > Viridiplantae > Streptophyta > Magnoliopsida > Poales > Poaceae > Phyllostachys > Phyllostachys edulis. The sequence goes on from CM070554.1 coordinate 22,456,514, forward strand.
ACATGGTGGTCGTGCGGTAGGAGGTGACATGGCGGCGGGGGCTGCCCTGCCGGTGGCCGTACGGTAGGTGGTCATTTTTGCAACAAAAAAAATCCGAGGACGGCCATTCTTGTAAATACGAGATGGAAAAGGGCCAATACAGCGAAAAATTCCAGTTTTCTCACAAGTACATAGATGTACATGTACATTATGCACCGTAGATGTGCTCCGAGGTTTATGTTGTACTTAGGGAGAAGAGTTGCATATTGCGAGATTTATCCTCTCTCTTTCATGTCTTCACTCTATCATCTCTCTCTCTCTCTCTCTCTCGTGTATTCTCTGGCGGGAAGTCTGATACCATATCCGTTGAGTGGCTACGAGGTCACATCCAAGTCCACTGATGGATGGTGGCGGCTCGGACGTTGTCTTTGTTGGAAATATGGACAATAATTTGATTCCAAATTTTATTATGAGTGAAAGATCATACAAAACTAGAAATGCATAAAGCAATACTAACAACAATCAACTCATTTCACTTCTAAACATACACAATAATAGGATTATAACAGAATAATTTGGTCGCACAACCAACTTACAATTGGGTGTGATGAAGAACAGGAAGCAGCATAGACTCAAAGCAGTGCAGAACGTAGATGAAAGAGCGTAGCGAGCGGTCGTACAGATGCGCTGTCCAAAAACCTTATTATCGCTCCGTGCGAGTCAACTATGCAACAATGGTTCGAAGATAACCGCTCACCCTCCTTCCCGGTGCACCCCGAGGAGAAGGGACTGCTTAGTTCGACAGCACAACTCTCCAGCGCAGTAGAACAGAGAGGAAGAAGAAGAAAATAGAAGTGAATCAATCTGTATCACAGGTCTGGACGTCTCTAGATCTTTTAAAGGTCGAGATAATTACTCTCTAGTAACTGCATAATAAAGCATATATTAAACCACTAGTAACTGCTAATTCAATATCAATTAATGGTAATTAAGCAGTGCTTATCAGTTCCTGATTACTCACTGGTCTACAACTTCGACCACTGGATCCGACTAGTGTTTTTTGACCACTGTGTTTTGACCACTTTATTTCAACCACACTGGTCTATAGATTCGACTAGTGTTTTTCGACCACTTTATTTCGATCATAGTGTTCCGACCACTTTATTTCGACCACACTTGTCTATGGATCCGACCAATGTTTTTCGACCACGGTTAAAAGGAGAGAGAGAAATGTATGGTTAGCAAAAGAAAGGTGGACGAGGTTCACAACATGTTCACGGTCGCGGTCACAAGTCACAAGTCACGCGATTGCCACACGAATATACACGCGTGCGTGCGTACGTGTGTGTGTGTGACTTTAGCTATAGTCCTCCTCGTGTCATCCCATGTCATGTGTTATATATTTCAAGGGTAGCAAGGACTCCACCTTATAAATTGCCCTCCTACCACTTGGCTCGACAATATGGGACTAAACCATGCATGCTTTGGAATTCCAGGAATGAATGGACATTTACACTTATGGGCCCAATTCTAACAATTCCCACCAATTCCAAGGCAAGCAACAAAATCTATGATATCGACTATTATGCTGAAGTGTTGTTAATATACCAGTCTTTTAGTGTAAGTCCTGTATGGATTGAACTTACACCTAGAATAACAAGATTCATCTTCCCATAGCTGATGAATGGACTATACCTTGATTTCATAGCTTTTCGTGACTAGATATCACTTGCAATCTCAACTGATACTAGGGCCCTATTTGTTTAGGCTTTTTCTTTGGCTTAAAAGAAAAAAAAAGCCTAAGCCCAAATGAAGGGGTGGCTTTTTCATCCAGCTTATAAAAAGCTTAAACCATTGTATATGAGTGCAAATCTTTCGAGGTTTTTTTCTCTTCCTTCCTTCCTCTTCTCCACCTGTTTTCCCCTTTCCCTTCGATTCCCACAGTCACTGCCTCCCCTCCCTTCCCTCGACGCCACCGCCTCCCCTCCCCTCCCCCGACGCCGCCGCTCCCCTACCCCAACACTGCCGCCTCCCCTCCCCTCCCCCAACGCCATCACAGTTCATAGTTCTCAACATTTTTAACTTATGCAGACATTGAAGTAGAGAGTTGCGAAGCAGAGAAATCTATTCTTAAGAGGAGACTTTCTGAATCAGCATCGGAAGTTGAGCGATGGGTGAGAACCTCACTTTAGAAATGTTGAGTACGATTCTTCTTACACAAACCTGAATTCAGAGACATATCCCTAGAGGTCAACTAATGTAACTTGCTTATGTTTTTGCAGAGAAGAAAATGCTTCGCATGATGCTGGACGGAGTTATGTAAGGTAATTTGCTTGTCTATTGATTTTAATATTAGAATAACATTTCACAATGTAGCAACTTGCTATTTGTGTGCAACAAAGCTGGAATGGAAATGCTATACACATGATATTAATACTGCTAAAGGGACTATCAGACCTTCATGTATTACCTTTGGTTTTGTCCTATTTGTCAGATGATTGATCAATTTACCAACTCTGATACCAAAAGGAACATTTTATTTTATTTTGGTTGATCAAGGGTGGTCTTGTTCATGTAACAAAGCTTCAGTGAAACACGAAGAATCAGCTTAGCTCAAACTTCCTTTTTGAGATATAAGTGAACCTACAGTTTCATCTCACACCTCTGTAGTATAGACTTCCACAATGTGCAATCTCACAACTGAGCATGCCAAATGGTATCTTGTTTGAATATTTGAATAATTAGTTCATGCACCTTCAAATGAGCATTGGTACCATGCCCGTAGTAGTTGCTAGTACAATCAGATTACTGCTCCTAATGATAATCTCGGACATGCCGGAGTGCGCTTCTTTGGTTTACCATTCTAGCCAATCTTGTACTGATTAAATTTAACTGAAATGAGATTTTTATTTAGTGATTGATGACTTTTTTTAGTGGCTGCTCCATCCTTGATTCAAGTAAAATGGGTGTTTCGACTGTTTTGTGCTTGTCTACATGCTCACTGGAGCATTATTAAGCTATAATCATGGTTTTTTTTATAAGTATTAGTACCTCAATTTGTAAAATACTGTCGAACCCGGGAAAGAAGAATCCCAGATTCTCTGTGTTTACAATACTAGTCCAGGAACAGCTAGTGTACACAGTTTACAAATATGGTAACAAGTCCACATCATGTACTTTATTCATAATATCAGAGTATTTATTACAAAAGGGCACTAGACCTAAAGAAAATTACAGCGGAAAGCAAAAGATAGTAGTAAGCCAAACGATACGCCACAGGCAATCTTCTGGGGGCGCAGCCTAGCCGTCCAAGTCCTCCTCGTCCACAAAGTACTCCTCCTCTGAGATTATTTGCAATAAGTAAGGATGAGCACAACTACCGTGCTCGCAAGTTTCACCCGAATAACAGAATTTAATGCATGCAAGGATTACAAAGGAAGGCTTATAGGGTTGATTTGCATAAAGCCATGTTTCTTTCAAATATTTATACTAAGTTTCAAGGTAGTTATTCTATAACTAAAATTCATTTTATGAAACTCAAGTTTTATAGTGGGATAACCTCCATACAAAGATGTGGAGAAGGATACCCTCCTATTTCATGGCTAACCACCCAACTTTCCAAATTGATAAACCATTTGTGTCAAATCCATTTTGAAATCAAAACCAAAGTCTAACTTTGAGTGGCAAATGCTAAACATGTCCATGACCGTGGACACGGCTATTCGAATAGGTTTACACTCTGCAGAGGTGGTACAACTCTACTCACAAGAGATAATCTGCTTTTGATGTCGGCCAATACATGCTTCCGAAGGCCTGCGACTAAGCAATTATCACAAGGCCGTTGCAATGCTCTACCCTAAAGTATTTATGCTCGCTAAGGTTTCACTTCCATTAGACCGACCATCCTCTGGAAGCCCCCTCTTGCGCCAGGTGGGAATACTGTCTGACCAACATCCACACAACACATAGCACGAATAACTGTAGAGTATTGCAAATTATTAAGTCTAGTCCTGCCCATACAAGACATGTGGTAGTACGGTGGAGTTTAACAAAAGCGGCTCTCAGGCCGGTCCTTATCTGACTTGGGCGACTTCCAATAAAAACCCTGAGCCTCAACCCTGACCAGGTTAAGCTCGTGTATAAACCTGCACCCACCAACCATCCATTTCGCCCAAGTACAAACCAACTTTTTCCTCTGAAGCCCCTCTTGCGCCCGGTGGGAATCTTGTCGACCAACACCCACACAACACATAGCACGAATAAGCGTGAGTATTGCAAATTATTAAGTCTAGTCACCTTACCATACAAGACATGTGGTAATACGGTGGAGTTTAGCAAAGCGGCTCTCGCCGGTCCTTATCGACTTAGGCGACTTCAATAAAACCACGAGCCTCAACCACGACGAGTTAAGCTCGTGCATAAACCTGCACCCACCAACCATCCATTTCGCCCAAGTACAAACCAACTTTTTCCTTTTTGCTTTTCAAAATCATTTGTAAAATTTTCTATGACAAACCAATGCCATAGACCTTTAAAACAGTAGTTGATCATTTGGCTAAACTTCCGCAAATCAAATACTTTTTGGTCTAAGCATCACTAAGCATAATTTTTCTCAAAATGATCCCAGTTCATACTATCGTATCAACTAGGTTTTATCTAGGGTGACAATATGTTTGATTCAAAATCAATATTGGCCTTACAAAGGATTTAGGCATAACTATGAATTTAAAAAAAACATTTAAATAACTAAATTTAAATAAGCATGCAGTACATAATTTAAAATAGAATTTAAATAATTTTAAATATTGGGATTCAAATATGATCAAAGAATGTAACTTGCCTTGCTCAAAAGTCTGGTCGTTGATTAATTCTGGTTCTTCGGATTCGTCAAAATCTATACGTGAAAATAAGCCAAATTCAAATAAAATTCAAAATGAACTTTAAATGAACTCCAAATGAAACAATTTTAGTTTATATAGTTAGATTATGATTTTATATAAATTTAGCAATTTGAATCACCTAAATCGGAGTTCGTATGAAGAAATACGAGCTCCTAGAAGTTTAAATCCTAAAGAAATCCTAAAATCTGATTTTCTAGAGTTATTGAATTATTTTTCTAAAGGATATTCTAATTATGATGTCAACATGCACAGTAGTCGCATAACAGTCTATGACATGTGGGCCCGCGGTCAATGGACCCGGTCCACGCTTGGTCAACTATCCACGATGAACCCGGTGCATGAAACAGTAAACGTGGGGGGTGTGCGGCTGTGTACGAGTTGACGTGGCACCACATAGGCAGCCATGTTAGATTGGTGCTGATGTGGCACTGATCTGGCATTGATGTGGCTGAGCCACGTTAGCTGACGGTGGTGAACAACCGGCGACGAGCTCGCCGGCGTTTTACGCCGAGGCGAGGAGTGTGGATGGTTGCAATAGAAAGATGGAGAGACAAGGAGTATGATGCGCTACCTTGGAGCGGAGGGGCGAGGTGTTATGGTCGTCGGCGGTGAGGTTAAGCCACAGTGGCACAGGATCGTCGACGAAGAAGGGGCTCGAGGATCTTCAAGGCAAATGAGTGCGCACTGGCTGGCCCTCGCGATGGTGCGGTCGGGGTGACGAAGCATCAGCGACGGCGGCGAATTTGGAGGCGGAGCGTCTAGGGCTCCGGTGGCTTCGATCTTCAATTCCGGTGGCTAGAGAGGGGTACAAGGGCTAGGAATTGGGGAAATGAGCTGCAGGGATGAACGCGAAGGTGATGCCCCCTTTTATAGGGCTCGGGGGTCACTGGAGCGGCAAGGACGTGTGTGACCGTTTTCATGCTGGCGTGGCGGCAAGGTAAGGAGAAATTAAGAAGATTTAAGGAGGGAGAAACGGGCACTTTGAGTGAGTCAGAGATCGTGGAGTTAAATGGCATCAAACGCGCGTGAAAAGGGGGAGTAACGGACGAGATTAAGAGCTCGGGTGCGGGCGTCAATGGCGGCGGCACGAGGTAGAAGAAGGAGCGGGGACGAAGGCACTGTAGCGGCGGTCCCACCGGTCAGCGAGAGAAAGGAAACAGTAAAGTGATGGGTGGTCTTATGGCCGTTTGATCTGGATCCAATGGTCAGGATTGAACCGGACGTTCGGACATCCGAAAAGATCACTGAGATCTGACCGTTCATTTTTTATCCGACGGTTGGAACGGATTGCGCGGGCGAGCAGGCCGTGTGCGCGCGGAAAAAGGATTGGGTCGGTGAAGATTTGGCCCAAACACTATGTAGGGATTTTTAAAGGTTTAACAATTTAAATAATCCTGATAATTCAAATAGGTTTTATAAAATAGCAAATAAAATCCAGAAATTATGAGAAAATTCACAGAAATTCTCAAAGACATTCTGGACTTAAATAAAATATTTCCAACTTAGACTTGGTATTAGTTTTTGCAAATAAATTTGTTTTGGCTTTAAAATAATTAAGAAAAGCTTTTAAAAAGTCTAGAAAATCCAAGGAAAATAATTTAAGTTTTATTTGCCAAAAGGGAAAATTTTGGGATGTTACAAATACTAAGCTTAAAAGTTTGTGGACATCCTTATGAAATGCTGGCAGCAAAAGAACAACTCTTTTAACTTTGGATTTCCGTGAATTGGATGCATGAATATCATGGAATGCTTTTGATTGACATGTTTTATTTTTTCGCATTATATAATGTACATGGCATTGTGTCAGTGTCAGTGTCATTGTCAGTGAGGCACTATGTTTAGTAAGTTGGGTTTTTTTATGTTGTATATTCGTATTTGTAAATTCTTATGCTACAACACCATATGCTTTGTTGTTTAAGTAATTCTAGGATGATTTGGATCATTTGGAGGGTATGGTGTCAATGGATCAGCAATTGATGATGGAGGCATGAGTGTCTTTCGTGATAGTATTGCTATTTCTTTAATGGCCGCAAGAGGATAAATAGATTACATTAATATGATATGTACATGTTGCAGTGATAAGATAATTGCATCATTTATGATTGAATAAAAAAAATTTTACTGTGTTATTTTGGTTGGTTGGCTAATATTTGCATTTCTATATTAATTTGTTTCATTACGCAATGTTCCAAATTAATACATGCATGCACATAAAAGTGATATCTTGCTATGAATCGGTTGTCTATTATACTCCGATCTTCTTAGATATACATCTCCAATAGATGTCGATATTTGCAATTTATTTGGATATGCCATGGTACACACACACATACACGTACGAGCGAAATCTATTTTGTTTCATATGTACACTTGCACGTAACCCTAAATTTTCAAATCCCATGCAAAAATAAGTTTTAATACATGCTTAAAAATGTTCTTTAAACCCTCAAGGGTAATTTAGACTTTTTAACCTTCACACACAACTCAATAAGCCAATATCCTATAAAAAGCCATATTACCAAACACCAAAACTTGGCTTAAAAGCTAAGGGGCTTATAAGCTGATTAAGCTAAAAAGTTGGCTTTAAGCTATAAGCCTAAACAAACAAGGCCTAGGCTGTCAAAGAACCACATCTAAACGGAGCATTACTTGGCCATGCTCGCTTATCTGCTCATGAGCCTTCTAGAGAATGCCCTATTCTCATCAACTGTGACTTCACAGTTAAGCTCAAGTAGATGTATTCATTTTAGGTATCATGTAGGCTCATACTTGTTCCCTTCATTGAACATTAGAATATATTAAGGCTTTAAGCCACCCTTCTATACAGTTTTGAGTACTTTGTCTTTTAGGACACATGTACAGATATTATTGTCGAGACCCAAAAATGTAATTCTAAACCCTCTGTGTATACTGCACTAGTCCAAGATCACGCTAGTGTAACACCCTGGCTATTCGGAAGCCAAGATGTCACCTAAATAATCTAACATACAATCATAATGCGGAAGAATTTGAATGATATATCATCTAATGACATAAAGAGATCAACATTTAATAGAACTAAGGCATGAATATAGTCTGAATTCAAGCAAGTATATAAAAAGGGTGATCGAAGATCACAAGCAGTACTTAATCAACCATGACATAGAGAGGGTTATCAACCACATCTAACTTTATTTATTACAGTTCATCAATTAACGAATGAAGGATAGAACCAAGTCCTATTATTGAAATGAATTATGGTGAGGTGAACGAATAATGCGTGTCTACTCCCTCCCAATAGAGCCATCATCAACGATCACCTAAAATAAACAAACAAAGAAAGAATGAGTCCGAGACTCAGCAAGTACAGTGAATAAGTGGACATACAGCAAATATGAACATAGCACCGAATGAATATACGAATGAATGGATTGAATGAATTGAATGGACTGCACATATGCTTATACCGGTATAGCTAGTGGCACACCCGTCGGTGTTCACCTAAGCTCGCATTTAACAAAATACGGGGATCCAAATCCCATATGAATAACGTTTCATACGGGTGTCCAAATCTGCCCACATTGGAATGGTGGGTCTTACGTGCCCATACTGGAATTGATGGGTCTTATAATCCACTCCCGTGGAAGGAACATGAAAATGGATGCATGTATTGAAATATGAACTATGAAAGACATCATGTCTACACTTGGAATTAACACATAAGAAAGGAACATAAACTTTGAATATCCTCATGAATCACAGAAAAGTACAATACTGAGCGAAGCATCCAAAGATTCACTAATCATAAGAACATCAAAGTACTTGCCTTCCGCGATGCGACGCGTTAGTACGCAATGAAGGTGCTCCTAAACCCGAAGCCTCTCCGCCTACACAAGTATATACTCGAAATAAGAACAACATGGTATAGAAGACTACTATTAACATTCTACAACACCTTCCCGACAACCCACGAATTAACTAATTAGATCTATTCTGAAAACAGACAACACGATCACGGAACTTAATCTGGACAGCAGCACGGAATCACTCATATCTATCGATCTGGGACTCGGAACGTGGTGAGCCCAGATCCTATGGAAAATTAATGAACATAAACACAAAATCCTAGTTGGTGAGATAACCCAATTCGGCCAAAATAATTTGCTCACAGGTAGATGAAGATATAAGACAGTTTCTGTCTAGACGAAAAAGACAGCAGTAAAGAATATATCACAACTTTTGATCTACAACTCCGATTAAGGAGTTCTTTATCATTCTGGAAATGTTATAAAAATTTCTACAATAACCTAGTTGGGTGAAAACCCTGAATCTGCCAATAATATAATCATAATTTAGGAGACAACTTGACAGTTCACTCTCGTCAGGATTTCAGGATAGCGGTAAAGATCATACCATAACTTTTGATCCGTATGTCGGAATTACGTGTTCTTGGTGGCTACGGAAAGCTAAGAACATTATCTAAATATGTATAGGAGACAGACACCTCCAAATCTGCATCTAATAACCTGAAATATGCCACGCAAGATACTGGACAGAACTGAACTTACAACCGAACGAATTCGATCCAAACTAAATAATCTAATTTTGCATCTAATCAACATTAAACAGCAGGAAAACACCTCGTTACCCTTGAAGAACCCCGGAGAACGATGAACGATCCTTGGAGAAGATGATCCCCTCCTTTCTCCCCTCTTTTCCCTTCTTCTTCTTCTCTCTTCCTTGATCTTCCTCCTCGATTCTCCTTGGCAGCAACAGGAGGAAGGGATGCGCTATAGCAACCGTGAAGCTACAGTAGGTGGCACTACAGTACTCGTGCTACAGTGTTAGGGTTTGCCTCCCCCCACCCTCTTAAGTGGTTCCCTACTTGGGCCAAAAAGCTATGGGCCGAAAGCCCGAGTTCTAATACACCTTCCAAATTCTGAATTTTCATTTCTTTTCTAATTCTATTTAATTTCATTACTAATCACTTATTTGTTTAATTTTTAAACGGGGTATTACACTTAATTCCCCCAAACTCTGAATTTTGAACTTAATTTTGAATCTAGAATTTGGTTGAGTTTGAAATTGAATAAATTTCGCTTTCCCGAATGATATTTTCTCCAATAAATGTTTGGGGTATTACAGCTAGTGTACACAGTGGCAACATCAGTGAAATATCATTTTCATATACAAAGATGACTAATAAATAGGCAAATAACAATAAATATCAGAGTAACGACCTTAAGGTCAAAACTTACAATTAATGCATCAAAAGGCGAATAGCTCAAATAAGCTTCAGCGGAACGTAACGGAATAGTCTTCAGTGAAGCCCATCCATATGCCCACAGGCAATTGGCTGGGGTAGCGTGACCTAGTTCTCCATGGTCCTTGAAGTAGACATTGCTGACTGACGATTCCTCAACTTCTGTTGATTGATTATAGCAAGTATGAGTACACAACCGTACTCGCAAGTCATACCACATAATGCAATTTATAGATGATGGCTTATTCCAAAGGAATGGCTTCTGTGGTTCTTTTGCAAAAATGCAATATTTGTAATTGAATATGAATAATAGATTAAAAGCATAATTCAAAATAAATAGACAATATTAATTTATCAGTTGTTTTCACAAAGAACACAAAGTCTAAACAAGTTATTCACACAGCTATATGACTTAGATCACACAGCCCCCTTCCCAAATTTTATGAAAATCTAACCCTCGTGTGAAATCCCCGAGCATGTCCATGACCGCGGACGTGGCTATTCAAATAGATTGATTTAACACTCTGTAGATATTGTACACTTTACCCACAAGATGCATTCAACAGGATCAGAATTGATCACAACAAAACTTCTCAGAAATTTTATCTCAAACATTAACACTCCCGATGTGCTTTACCGCCTGACTAACCCACGGAGAAAGCCAGTCCGACACACATTGTTGGACCTGAAGACGGCGAACCGCTCATAAATGTGTACTAAGTGGTAGTCCACACCTCCACCCTTTCACACAGCCTAACCTACTACCTGAGTAATTAATGTTGAGAATTCATAACTTACTAAGTTAGGCCCATCCCATCAGGCATGTGGCTATACGGAAGCCCAATTCAATGGCGCACAAAGTTAAGTCCTTAATTGACCAAGGCAAGACTTCCAATTTCTAACTATGCCACACAGATTATCATTTCCATTCACACAGCTCCACCAATTCACACAGCTCCACTTGCCTCCATCTAAATCCTTTCCCACCCTATTGATTAAGTGCAACACATGCCACCAACGAGTAATGACACACAATGCACACAGTTTTATCATAAAGTTACATAATCACTTAGTCAGATTCATATTTGCAACTCACATGAAATGATGACTTGTGGCATGGCTAAGCAATCTACTCGTATCTAACCAACCCACATTGGTGCTACGATACTACCAACTAAATAATGAACCAATTTAGGGTGACAAAATATTATGACATAACAATAGACAGGGTGGATATAACAATTAGGATTAATAACTACACGTAAAAGCATTTAAATAAATACTTAAAGTAAATGCAATAATTTAAATCAAAGTAATTTTAGAAAACTAGGTTCAATATGATCAATGGTATAACTTGCCTTGATATAGCAACGATGATCTTTTTTTATCTTTAATCTTCTACTTCCTTGACCTTTCGCTCCTTCGAACGATTCCGGGACTTCAACGTCTAACGAGAGAGAAAGCGCAAAACAAACAAAATTCAAAAAGACAAATCAAATAAACTCCAAATTAAAATTGAATGGTACTACAAGATAGATAATGAATTTAGAAACTTGAATGGGTTCAATCGGAGTTCGTATGAGAAAGAACGGATTCTCAGAAGATTGAAATTCACATGAAATGATGAAAAAGAAAAGGGAGAAAGAAACTGATATGTGGGGTCTACGGAATATTCTCAGAATATTCTATTTCGAAAATATTGGAAATTGGCTAAGTGTATGACATATGGGACCTACTGATATTTATGGATTTCTAGAATTAAAATAATTCCATAAATAAGGTAGAGAGAGCGACAAGTGGGACCAATAAGATAAAAGGATTTTTCAAGAATTAAATTAATTCCCGAAAATAGGATTAGGGGTTGACATGTGGGCCACTGGTCTATGGACCAGGTCCACAGAGAGATGCTAGTCCACGGTGGACCAAGCTCATGCGCTAGGGTTGACCAAGAGTTGGCTGACATGCGAGACCCGCATGTAAGAGAGAGAGAAATAATTAGGGTTTTTAATTAGGAGGATGACATGTGGGGTCAACATGTAAGTGAGAGGAGATAATTATTCTCTTGTATGACATATGGGCCCATTCGTCATAGAGAGAAAAGAAGAATATATGTGGCTTAAATTAATTAGATGGAAAAGAAAGACAGAGAAGAATCTAGAGCTGCAACTGAACACAACAAGAGCCGATGGGCTTGTTCGGCCTGATCATGACAGCATGGAGTGGCATCGGCATGGCATTGATTTGGTACTTGAGTTGGCAAAGCAAAGGGGGATAATTTATTAACAAAGAGAATCCACATAGATCCGAAAGAACAACAGGGGAGAACAAAGGATCAGCACAACAGAGGAACAGAAGGGGTTGCTTCAACAGAAGCTACAGAATGACACTACAACCTGTTCGGCTCGTCCATGGTGGCATGGATTTAGCAACCATGTAGCATGAGCTAGAAAAGCAAAGAGAGATAAAGGATCAGAGACAAACAATAGAGAATTACGACGCAACAAATAGCAATAGAGAGGAGAAACGAACAGGGAACAGGGAGCTCCAGGATGTTTTGGGCGCAAGGAGGTGATGACAAATGGAGGCGAATCAGTGGCGGCGAAGGGGCAAAACGGAAAGGTAATGACGAGCTAGATAAGATGATGTGGTCGAATTTTGGAAAAACTCACCGAGGAAGTGAGGAGCTCGATGAACACGTTTCGGTTTTATGGCTTAACATGGCCGACAGTGCTCCGGCAATCTTCGGGCGAAGGGGAAGGAAGCATGACGTCGAACGCGACAACGCGAACCCAACACCGTAGACGATTCGGCCGAGGAATGTCGGATGAAGGCATAACTCGCTAGAGAAGACCTTTGGTTGGAGCTCGGTATTTTGCCGATGACGACGAAAAAAGATCGATTCGAAGGAAACCAAATCAGGGGATTGGAAGAGGAGATCAAGACAAATGTTTGGACGCGAACGGTTTGCTTTTATATTCACCATAGAAGGAGATATGATTTTTGGAAACTATTTGGTTGAGACATACAGGAAACAAGCTCTCGGTTCGGTTGGGGATTGAAGATGAACAGTAACCACGTGTGGTACTGTAGCAGCCGAGAGGAAAGAGAAAGGAAAGGATTTTCGGAATAAAGAAATAGCATAAAATCAAGGAGACCAAATAAATAGCAAAGAAATCCGAAAAAATCTCAGAAAATAGTAGAAAACTCCTTAGAACACAAGGAAGCCAAATAACACAGGTTTTTATTTAATTGATGTTTAGATTAGTCAAATTAAATATTTTGAACTTAGAAAATTCCCAATTAAGCTTTATTAATTCAAATAAAATTGGTGAAATTTTTCAGGGACCTAAACTACTCAAAAGATTTTTGAAAAGCCAAATTTTAGAACATTACAATTATCAATTGTACTCTCTTGTTACGATTTCAACTCTTTTTTCCTATTACCTAAGTCACGGGATCTCCGATCAAGAAGGTATGGGATACTGTTGAGTTGTAACTCCAATGGGCCACATTCCCATGTCCTTAGACACAACATATATGTTTATTCTTGGGGTGATAATACAATGAGTTTTTATGATCGCTGCTGTTTTATAACATTAATTGTGTAACAACGAAGAACCGTTAAAACGGTGATATATACATATACCATGCATACACCTTGGCTTCTTTGTTACCCTATTTTTAGCTTATCAAAAGCCGAGGATGGCTTCGTTTTCAAGAAGGGGGATGAGGAGGACATGACCCTATGGATACAACCATATTTGCTATGCTTGTTGTTCCAATTACAAGAGCTCGTACACTTCACTTAAATTATCAGGTGAGCTCATTTTTAGGAGTGCCTTTATATTATATGAACTATATGATATTGCCTAATAAATGTGTTATTATTTTCAGAAATAAAAGACAGAGAGTGGCTGATTTACAAGAATCAAGAGAATGACCACAAGATGGATCTTGGAGCCACAAAATAGTGATCAATGAAGATAGGAGCAGCAAGATGATCAAGGGAGGGAGAAAGAGAGAGAGAACCATGCTTGATGATTTCCTTGCTGGCTGAAATACAAGAGGAAGCCAAAATACAAGAGGAAGATGTCATCTAATAGGTCAAATTTATTTAATTATTAAAGGAGCTACGCCTCTAATGACTTGGGCCTTGGGCCTTGTAATTCAGATAGAAACCCTAGGCCCGTACTGTTCATGTGGTTACTGTTCATGTGTGAACAGTACCGCTGCCCCTTCCTTCTCCTCTTCCTCCTATACATAGTGGCCGCCACCCTTAGGATTTGGTTGGATCTTGTTTTGTTAAAAGTTAGCTACATTGCAACTTTGTGTATTGGCTTGTGTCAATTAGACTAACCATCATACCGCTTTAGAATCCCACCTTATTGAGTATTTCAATCCAATTTGCGATTTTATATTGCTTATTATTTTGTTCCTGCGTGTTCTTCGATTGCTCACAGGAATTGAACCTCGTGTTCGGGTCAACCGCGTTCTTAGCACGGTTGATAATAACTTGGAGTGTGGTTTAGCAATATCTAGGTGTTCTAGTCATGATCGGTTAGAAGCCTGCATCATCAAAATCGTATCTCCACAAATCAACGTATCATCCTATCGGAAGATCGGGACACCCATTGTTTCATCACAACACAGTCTTTGGATGCATACTGACCATACTGGTAGATCAACTCTATTATGTATACATGGACTTCAAGTCTGCCACAGTGTTGTGGGATGCACTAGAGCACAAATATACATAAGCTGAGGCTGGTCGTAGGCTCTACATGTGCGAGCAACTCTTCAACTATAGCATGAATGATGCTAAGTTGATAGTTGCACCGGCTCATGAGCTTCAGCTATTGGTCAGCGAGATTGCGCATTTGGGTTGTGTTTTGTCTCCTAAGTTTGTGGCTGCGGGCATTGTTGCCAAACTTCCTACTTCATGGCGGGATTTTGCCACTAGCTTAAAGCACAAGAGAGAAGAGATATCTATTGAGGATCTCATTGTTGCCCTTGTTGTAGAAGAAAAGGAAAGAGCAAAAGATGCACCAAGCACTTCCAGTCAGAACAATCAGATCAATGCAAATATCATAGAGAAAATATATGACAAGAAAAACAAAGGCTTTAAACCAAACAAGACAACTAGCTTTAAGAAGAAAACTGAGAAGAAGAACATGAGGAACGTCACCTGCTTTGTGTGTGGAAAAAACGGTCATATGGCAAAGAACTGTCGTTTTCGCAAGAGCAAGGATGCTGAATAGCCAAAGAAAAAGACTGTCAATGTGATCATAGGCGAGTCCTCAATAGGAGGGTCTGGTAATCCACCTGTTATTTTTTCAGCATGTCAATCCACTGATTGGTGGGTTGATACAAGAGCTAATGTTCACGTATGTTCTGATATTTCCTTGTTTTCTTCTTATCAGGCAGCCGATGCTTCCTCTATCCTAATGGGGAATGGGTCGCATGCTTATGTTCTTGGTGTTGGCATGGTGGATCTGAGGCTTACTTCAGGAAAGATTGTTCACTTGAAGAACGTGTAGCATGCGCCAACAATAAACAAGAACCTCGTTAGTGGTTCTCTCCTATGCAAGGATGATTATAAGTTAGTATTTGAGTCAAATAAAGTTCTAATGTCTAAGTTTGGTAACTTTATTGGTAAAGGCTATGAAAGCAAAGGCTTATTCCGCATAAGTACTTTAGAGTATTGTTATAATCTGAATGTTGCAACTGGTTTGAATAAATGTGAGGTCAATATATGACATTCTTGTTTCTATCATATTGGTTTTGATAGTATTACTCGAATGTCCATATTAGATTTAATTCTAAAATGTGAAATTATCAAAGGATCAAAGTTTCAAACTTGTGTGCAAGCTAAACAACATCGAAAACCCTTTAAGGGGTTACAGGAGGAAAAGAACTTGGCACCATTAGATTTAGTTCATTTCGACTTGTGTGAGATGAATGGATTATTGACAAAAGGAGGCAAAAGATATTTTCTAACTCTTATTGAGATACATCTCGATATTGTTATGTGTATCTACTAAAAACAAAAGATGAAGCTTTAAATTACTTTAAAATTTATAATGCCGAGGTTGAGAACCAACTAGAAAAGAAAATTAAAACGCTAAGGTCTAGTCGTGGAGGAGAGTACATCTCTCATGAATTCTCCCAATTCTGTTCTAAACATGGAATAGTCCATGAAGTTACACCACTATATTCACCACAATCAAACAGGATAGCTGAGAGAAAAAACCGGACATTAACAGACTTGGTGAATGCCGTGTTGGAGAGTGTCGGTATGCCTAAGATGTGGGGGGAGAGAAGCTATATTTATAGCAAATTTTATCCTAAACAGAGTAATCACTAAAAGGTGTGAGATTACTTCGTGTGAGGGATGGAAAGGGAGAAAACCCAATGTTAATTTTCTGTAAACTTGGGGGTGTTTGGCAAAAGTCAATATACCATTGAATAAAAAGATAAAGCTTAGACCTAAAACAGTCGATTGTGTCTTACTGGGGTATGTTCATAACAGCACGGCCTATAGATTTTTAGTAGTAAAATCAGATACGCTAATACAATAATGGAGTCCAGAGATACTTCATTTTTTGAGGATATTTATCCTATGAGAACTGCATACAGTACTTCTCGAACTGAGGATAACCAAACTATGAATAATAGTAATTTTGAACCTACCACCATCTCTAAACCACCAGTCTGTGATATTCCTAAGGAAGATAGCACTTTAGTCAAAGAGGCTCCTTGCAGGAGCAAGCGACAAAGGGTTGACAATACCTTTGACGAAGACTTTATTGTATACCTCGTGGATGATATGCCAAAAACTCTTTCAGATGCTTATGCATTACCTAATGCTAAGTATTGGTAAGAGGCAGTCCATAGCAAGATGGATTCCATCATGGCTAATAGGACTTGCAAGATCACTGATCGTCCTAGTGGATGCAAACCTGTTAGATGCAAGTGGATCTTTAAAAATAAAATAAGACCTGGCGGTACTATTGATAAGTACTAGGCAGAACTTGTGGCCAAGGATTATACCTAGAAAGAAGGTGAGGACTATTTTGATACTTACTCTCTTGTTGCCAGATTAACCACCATTCAAGTGCTCATCGCATTAGCTGCTTCCCATAGTATACACATCCATCAAATGGATATGAAGACAGCTTTTCTTAATAGAGAGTTGGAGAGAGAAATCTATATGGAGCAACCAGATGGTTTTGTGGTTTCTAGCTAGGAAAATAAGGTGTGCAAATTAATCAAATCCTTGTATGGCCTAAAGCATACACTTAAACAATGGCACGAGAAATTTGATAAAACTTTAACATATGCTGGTTTTGCTGTGAATGGGGTAAATAAGTGTGTATATTATCGTTATGGTGGGGGTCAAGGAGTGATTTTGTGTTTGTATGTCGATGACATACTTATATTTGGGACAAACACTGTTGTTATTGACGAGGTCAAATCTTTCTTATCTAGATGCTTTGATATGAAAGACCTACAAAAGGCAGATGCTATTCTGAATTTTAAATTGATCAAAAATGAGGATGGGGTCGCTTTGAACCAATCCCATTATGCTGAGAAAATATTGAGTCGGTTCGGCTTTGAGAACTGTAAGATTTTTCCAACTCCTTATGATGCTAGTGTTAAGCTGTGGATATCATGGGGATATGCCTGAGATCTTAGGATGATGTTACAATTGGCAATGTCGCTTACGGTTTGTCGAAACACGCGTTTTCGGCAAAGTTGAGAATCTTTGTCGGTCGGTCTTGATCGGCCGGCGTTGGTATGTGATCGACGGGCCAATGTCCAACCGACCATTTTGGCGGTCAGACCGGCCCTGCCTCGAGTGGATTTTTGGCTAAGTCCCAGGGGGCGGTCAGACCGACCAAAGTGGCGGTCTGACCGGTTTTCACTTGTTTCATCGGCCAACTGGTGGCGATGATTGTTGGGTTAGGTCAAGTTCATGGGTTTCATGGCATATGTGTTGCATGATGCATGTTTTGACTAACATGGGTCAAGTTGTGAAGAACTTGTTCCCGGATTCAATTTCTTTGTCTATTGATGTGCAGGTTGCTTGGAGGTCAATGATGGTCAACGACGAGGATGATCGGGACTAGGCTTGGAGAGCTGAAGTCCAGAACGATCGGGGATGCCGGGTGAGGACAATGGAGTCAAGCATGGCGCAAGAGGGACAAAGGTGACCGAACGGGCAGTTCGGTGCGACGGGTTGGATCAAGCGGCGCGGGGGTCGGACGGTCGGTGCAAGTGCCATGGTGGTTTCGGTGGGAGCCGGATGGGAGAGACTTGCCGACATGATGAGAGCCGCTGGATCAACCTACATGTGGCGAAGCATGGGAGGTGCTTCATGCAGTTGGGACTCGGTCTTTGCAAAAAGATCTAGAAGGGGTATTTTGGTAATTTCACCAAATACCGCCTTGGTGACCTTTTGCAAACTCACAGCGCAAGGTGGCGCAAGGTGAAGAGGATTAGGTCAAGAGATAAAGACGGCGCTTTAAGAGGTGTGCGTATGTATCCCGTTTGTTTTGGGCCTTAACGGGAGCCCATTAGGGTTCAATCTTCTAGAAGGTCTAAGACTCCACTATAAATAGAGGAGGGAGGTGGCTGCACCCCCTCAACCCTTTCATTGTGTTTGAAACCCTAGTTTGCTTAGGGAGAGGATTAGTGGAGGTTAGGGTTCCAGAGAGTTCGATTTGATTTCGTGCTCATGTATTGAGTCTTTGTCCTCCATTGATGGAGTGGCTGTAAACCAATACCATATCAAATCAATCCAAAGAAAGTTCCCTCAAAGATGAGTCTATTTGCTTTCTTTCTCTCTATTTGGTGATTTGTGGTCTTTCTTTGATCCGCGAGTTTTTGCTTGGTTTCTTGCCTTGATCTAACTTGCTGTGACATGTAGAAACCCATCTAGGATCATCTTCATCATCAATCACCCACAAGCAAGTCTTTAGAACATATTTTCGTTTTGACTCGGTTTTTGAACCACCTTCGTTTAAAATGAAAAAGATAGGAACTTTGGCTTGGATCTTCACGATCTCCGATTGGAATAGGTTCCAAATATCTTTGAGAAGGTGTGTGTCAAGTTTCGTGGAATTTGCCCTCACGAATCAAAAGTTAGATCGTTTTGAGGTTTGCGTTTTTGGGCTATTCTTCTGTTCTGGACAAAATCGGTCAGACCGAAGTTATAACGCCGGTCAGACCGCCCTCGGCTGACCAGCCCATAAGCCTTGATCGACCGCCCTTTAGGGTTTGAACCTCGTTTGATCTTTCACTTTGGGGATTTTGGTTTAGATTCAATACAAGTCTTCCACTGTACTTGTAGATTGATCTTCATAGCTTCTACAGCTACTGGAGTGAGATTCTAGTTGAATCTGACCTTCGTGAAAAAGTGAGCGTGCTCCTATTCACCCCCCCCCCCTCTAGTCGCCTTTTTGGTCCAACATAAGCTTCGAAAGAATCAGGGATTAGGCAAAGATCAATTGAGATATTCACAAATTATTAGGTCCCTTATGTATCTATCTGGTGCCACAAGACCTAACATATCATTTGTTGTGAGCAAACTAAGTCGGTTTACTCCTAACACAGGAGATGGCTACTGGGAGGCACTTGAGAGAGTGTTGCACTACTTGAGAGGCACAATCTCATAGTGGGTATCCATCTATATTAGAAGGATATAGTGATTCAAATTGGATATTTGATGCAGATGAGATCAAAGCTACAAGTGGTTATGTGTTTACCCTAGCAGGTGCTGTAGTTTCATGGAGGTCGTGTAAACATACCATATTGACAAGGTCAACCATGGAAGCAGAACTTGTAGTAGTAGACACGGCTACTGTTGAGGCTGAATGGCTTAGAGAGCTTCTGTTGGACTTGCCACTCGTTGAGAAACCAACACCGGTAATCCTAATGTACTATGATAACCAAACAGTGTTGATTAAGGTTACAAGTACTAAGGATAACATGAAGTCCTCCAAACACGTGAAGCGTAGGCTTAAATCTGTTAGAAAACTGAGGAACTCCGGAGTAATTACTGTGAATTATATTTGCATTGAGAAAAATCTAGTGGACCCTTTCACAAAAGAGCTAGCACGGAAGGCGATTTTCGTTGCGTCTATGGACATGGGAATGAGGCCCGTTGGAGTTACAACTCAACAATAACTCATACCTTCATGATCGGAGATCCTGTGACTTAGGTAATGAGAAAAACAAGTTGAAATTGTAACAAGAGAGTACAATTAATAATATTTGTACATGTGTCCTAATATACAAAGTACTCTCAACTGTATAGAAGGGTGGCTTAAAACCTTAATGTATTCTAGTGTCCAATGAGGGAAAAAGGTATTAACCTACAGGATACCTAAAATGAATAAACCTACTTGAGCTTAAATGTGAGGTCGCAGTTCACAAGAATAAGGCATTCTCTAGAAAGCTCATAAGCAGATAAGGGAGCATTGTCGGGACCCAAAAATGCAATTCTAGAACCCTCTGTGTATTTTGAACTAGTCCCCGATCAGTGGCTAGTTCACACAGGAAACATCAATGAAATACCATCCGTTTATCGATTTAACTAAAAAGATCTCAAAATAACAAATAGTAATAATAATTGGACCTTATGGTCAATGTTTACTTAACTTGCCATGCAGGGCTAAAGAAACAAATAAACTCTTTCAGTGGAACGGGAAAACTTGGAAAGGCCAATCAACATGCTCATGGGCAATCGAGAAGAGAACGTTTCCTAATTCGCAAAGTCTTCGTAGTACTCTTTCTCCAAGAACCCTTGAGCAGCTTGATATTCTTCAACCGAGCAGCAAAGTTTGAAGTTGTGAGTACATAAAGTACTCAACAAGTCGTAAAAAATTAGTATGCAATTAATATTCATGCAAAGCTTGAACAAATGTTAGTTGTATGGTTCTTTTGTAGAAAGCGGTATTGACGATAAATAGAATAAATAGATTGAAATGTGTAATTGAAAAAGAGTAGTAAATAAGTAACAATTACTTTGAAACAATCAGTGAACTTTCCATTCACTTCCCAACACAAACCACCAAGTGAATTACCTATTCACCGAACGAACATTATATTAATCAAGTGAACTTACCATTCACACTGCGACACATTTTATAAAGAAACTCTATCTCTCATGTGAAATCCCCAGACATGTCCATAACCGAGGACGCGGCTATTCAAATAGATTAATTAATACTCTGCAGAGGTTGTACACTTTACCCACAAGATATAACCAATGTAGCTAGCACCAATCATAACAAAATCTTTCAGAAATTTCACTTCGATAATTGACTCTCCCGTTATACATACTATCACCCCAACCTCACCGTTGGTTTGACGCATACCGTTGGACCTGAAGACGATAAAACCCTACCCATAGATGTGACCTTAAACAGGGTACACACCTCCACCCATATGCTACCTGAGTAGTCAATGTCAAAACTCCACAACTTACTAAGTTAGACCCGTCCCATCAGACATGTGGTTGTATTATAGGCCCAGTTCAATAGCGCACAAGATTAAGTCCTTGACAAGTTACTCGGGCGAGTCTACCACAACCCACAACGTATTATATCCACACCCAAGTGAAAATTATTTTGTTCAACCAAGACCAATGAGTACACAAATTTTAACAACTGTGGCTACCCGCCACGATTCCATATCTTATTAAGTCAAATTCAACATTATTTGTACATATGATAATGAACCCATCGCAACTAAGCTTGACTAAGCATCTGTATGATACCTATGTTGGTGATACAAATATGTCCAACTAAAATTAACCATGCTATGGTGACAAATGATTCATGGCATTCAAATATTCAATGGAGGCATAATGACAACAAGTGATAGCTAATCCCAAAATAGTTGATATAAGGATAACATGCAATTGATATAAAATAATATACTTTTGAAATCATAGGTTCAATATGATCAAAGAACTATGGCTTGCCTTGGCTTTGGCTTTGCTCAGTTATCACGTTTGGATCTTCAAAGTTTGCTTCTGTTCCTGCTCCGTGAAACATATCATCTAACGAGAGAACTAACTCTAAAAGAAATAGCTCAATTTTATATGAATTTAGGAATTTGAATGGACTAAATCGGAGTTCGTATGAAGGAGAACGGACTCTCGGAAAATTTGTCGAAAAAGAAATTGAGAAAGAAAAGAATATTCCTAGAATATTCCCTTTGGATTAAATTAAATATAAATAAATATGGAACTTACAAGTGGGGTCCACTTATAAGTGAGAGAGAGAAATAGAGAGGATGACATGTGGGGTCAAGGTGGTTGGAGAGAGAAAGAAAGAAAAAGAGAGAATGACAAAAGGGTCCCACATGTAAGTGAGTGGTTTACGGTGGACTAGGTTCATGGACTATGGGTTCGAGTTGACACATGGCATTGACATGTGGGCATTGACGGGTATGCCACAAGGACAAAAGAGCTGAGATGGCTACTTATGTGGAGAGTGAGGTGGAAACCACATCAATAGAGAGAGAACCAGAGAGGAAGGGATAGAGGACACTGGCCGGCGGCAAAGCTTACAACGGCGAGGGTGAACAATGGCGAGACAACTCCGGTGAAGTGGCAACATGGAAACCCGAGGTCACGGTGGTGCTCTGGTTGGTGATGGTTCGGCGAGACCGGTAGCTAAATGTCGACGGCAGCAACTTGGACGGCGGGGAGATCCACTGGTACAGCGGCGATGGCGGTCGAGTGGCTCCCGAAGAGAACTAGGGTGAGCTCTGGGACGAGGGTAACACAAGGAACGCAGGGATGAGCTCGAGATGACCGGAGGTTGACCAAGACGGCGGCAAATCGAAGATAACCAGAGTCGAAGAAGAAATGGAGTGGCGACATCTCGGCGGCAAAGAAGCAATGAGAAGATTGGGGATTGGATGAGTAGAGCCTAGAACACATTGTGACGTGCACGGAAAGTTTAAAGACTCACCGAGGACGTGGATCGATGTAGTGGTCGGTGATCAGTTTTGAGGACAAAGATGGAACCGGAGGATCGGTGATTCTTCGGAGAAGATAATGGAAGCACGGCGTAGAACGTCGCAACACGAACTCAACAGAGGAGGTGGCTCGGACGGAGAGGCATCAATGGCAACAAACTCCGACAAAGAAGACCACAGTGAAGGCTCAATTCTTCAGCTCAATCCGGCGCAAGGGAACGAACTCGGGGCCGAAGCTTAGGGTTTTGGGGAGAGGAGAACAATGCGAACAAAAAAGACATGGATGGCTCGGTTTATATAGTACCGGAGGAGGAGAGTCCACAAGGCAAGAGCACGGCAGCACACGAGTCCAGTTCGGGCACGGCTAAAGAAACCGTGAGGGAGACGATGCACTGCTGGCAACGCGGGCCCACGGCTAGTGAAAGGTAGAGGGAAGCAAAAGAGAAAGGAAAAGAGAGGACTGGGCTTCAGCTGGCTGGGGCGCGAGAAAGAAGGAAATGGTGGGCTGGGCTGAGAGAAAGAAAAAGGAAATGGGCCAAAGAAAAGGATTTGAGCCCAAGAGAAATTCTAGAATTAAAAAGGATTTTCGAAATTCAGAAATTGAGATGAATAAAACTGAGCTCAGATAAATAGCAATTAAATCCCACAAATTCCTAAAAAATTTCAGAAAATTCTATGGAACACTAGGAACCCAAATAAAACAACTTTTAATTTAATTGAAGTTTAGATTATTCACATTAAATCTTTTTTATTTATGAAAATTCAAATTAAGCTGGAACTTTAACAAGAAAATTCAAATGGTTAATTTTACTTTTAAAGCTTCAAAACAAACCAAATTTTGGGATGTTACAAGCATGACCAAATAATGCTCCATTTAGGCGTGGTTCTTTGATAGCCTAGTATCAGTTGAGATTTCAAGTAAAATCTAATCACAAAAAGCTATGAATTCAAGGCATAGTCCATTCATCAGTTGTGAGAATATGAATCTTGTTATTCTAGGTGCAAGTTCAACCCGTATGGAACTTACACTGAAAGACAGGTATATTAACAATACTTCAGCACAATAGTCCTTATCATCGTTTTTGCTGCTTGCCTTGGAATTGTTGGGGGATTGTTAGAATTGGACCCATAAGTGTAAAGGTACATTTATTCCTAAAATTCCAAAGCATGCATGGTTGTCCCATATTGCCTAGTCAAGTGGTGGGAGAGCAATTTATAAAGTGGAGTCCTTGCTACCCTTGAAACATGTGACACAGAACATAGGATGACATGAGGAAGACTATAGCTAAAGTCACATGCACGCACGCACGTGCACGCGTATATTCGCGTGGAAACCACATGACTTGTGACGCACGACCGTGAACGCATCATGAACCAAGTCCACCTTTATTTTGCTAACCGTGTATTTCCCTCTCTCCTTTTAGACTAGTCAAACCAGTGTGGTCGAAACACAGTGGTCGAAACAATGTGGTCAAAACACAGCGGTTGAAATAGTGTGGTCGAAATAATGCGTTCGGAGCCAAAGACCAGTGCGGTCGGAATAAAGTGGTCGAAACACTATAGTCGAAATAAAGTGGTCGAAAAATAGTGGTCGGATCCATAGACCAAGTGGTGAAATACCTTTGGTCGGCGTATAGACCGATGTGTGTCGGGATCAATAAACCTTTGCTAATTATAATTAATTGGTTTTGAATTAGCAGTTACCGGTGGTTTAATATGTGCTTTATTATGCAGTTACTAGAGAGTAAGTGTCTCGACCTTAAAAAGATCTGGAGACGTCCAGACCCGATATGATTTTGATACACTTCCATTTTCTTCTTCCTCCTCTCTGTTCTACTGTACTAGAGAGCTGTGCTATCAAACCAAGTCGTCTCTTCTCCTCGGCGTGCACCGAGAAAGAGGGTGAATGGGTATTTTCAAACCATTGTCGCAAAGTTCACCTGCACAGGGCGGCAATAAGGTTTCTAGGCAGCATGCTTGATGTGCTGCTTCATTTACGTTCTGCACTGCTTCGAGTCTACGCTGCTTCTTGGTCTTTATCACGCCCGACTGTAAGTTACTTGTGCAACCAAACTATTCAGTAATAATCCTATGTCGGGACCCCGAGTATGCAACCTCAGGACCCTCTGTGTATTCTGAACTAGTCCCATGATTAGTAGCTAGTTCACACAGTTGCAACATTAGTGTAATCATATCCACACAACCAAACTATAGATGAAGCAGACAAATTAATATTATTTAACAAAAGGACCTTATAGTCAAGTCTTACAACGTTTACCACACAGGGCTTAACAACAAAAGGGGGCTTGTAGTGGAAACCAAACATCCGGTGGAGGTCACCCAATATGCCCACAGGCAATCGAGTGGAGGACGCGACCTAATTCACATAGTCTTCAAAGTAGTCTTCCTCGAAGAACTCGGTGCTTCCAGGTTCTTCTTCAGCGACTGATCGACCAGAGGGCATAAAGTCGTGAGTACTTTGAATGTACTCAGCAAGTCGCAGAGAAATGTATGCAAGTAATATTCATGCAAGGTTTGACAAGGATAGCTTTATGGCTATTTTGCAGAAAGCAATATTTGACATTAAATACAGTAATTAGATTGTAAAGCATTGTTTTAAAAGATTAATACATAAGTAATCAATTTTCTTTGAAACAACTAGTGAACACCCTGTTCACTTCCCAACCAACAACCAACATCCACTACTCAAAACCCTTCAACCCATTCCAACATTTTTGATAAAAGTCTACCCCTCGCGAGAAATCACCAGGCATTGTCCATAACCGGGGACACGACTATTCAAATAGTTTTACACTCTGCAGAGGTTGTACAACTTGACCCACAAGAGATAATCATCTTATATTGTCCGTTTAACACACTTCCGAGGTGTGCGACTAAGAGATTATCACAAGGCCTTTACAAAGTTTTATTTTGACCCGGTTCTGCTCACTAAGGTTTCACCATTCCAGGCCCCCTCTTGCACCATAATCAACCAACACAGAACCGACTCAAAACATTGCTAATTAGTTGGCTAGGTCCACCCCATAAATGGACTTGTGGTTGCACGGTATGGCCTAGATCAATGGCGCACAAAGTTAAGTCCTTAGTGGTTACTCAGGTGAGGCAACCTCATCCCAAAATCATCCCCTTTACTGCACGATCACTCGCCCGAGTATAAATCATTTGGGTTCAACCCGGCCAAATGACCACCCTAGTCATGGCACAACATCTTTTATCAATAGTGGCTCTGCCACAGTTCTATATTTCTTTTAGTCAAATTCAATCATCCTTTGAGTATGTAATCGTGAATCTACCGTATAACTAAGCATTGGCTAAGCATAATACGATACCTAGGTTGGTAGTGCAATAATGTCCAACGATTACTTAACCATCCTAAGGTGTCCAAGGAGTTATGTCATTCAAGGATACATGTCATTTACAATTTATCAAGGAGGTATAATGGCAATTAGGTAATTAACTAATCCCGAAACCATTTATTATAAAATTAGCAATGCATGTTTATATCAAACAATATAGTTTTATAACATGGGTTCAACATGATCAAAGGTATACAACTTGCCTTCATTGAAGAGTAGAGATGCTTGATTAAATCGGGTCCACAATTAATTCGTCTCTAACACAAGGAATCTATCGTCTTGAAACAAGCTAAATAAATAAAACAACTCCAAATAAAATCAAAATAAATACTAAATAAATACTAATAGGAAGACAAGGAATTTAGATGAATTTAGAAATTTGAATCACTCGAATCGGAGTCCGAAGGAATGAGGAAGTTATGGCCTTCGGAAGTTGAAATTGCATAAAATGACAAAAGAATTGGATTTTCGGAATTTCCGGAATTATTTTTAATTCCGAAAAATCCTTGAGCCGCTGACGGGTGGGGCCCGCGACATCATCTTAAGACCACGCTGCAGCGAGCAGCTGCAACCACGCCAACGCAGGCCGAGGTGGAAGCGAGTGGAGGCGAGTGGCGCCGAGTCAGCGCTGTGTCCAGGCAGTGGCGCTTCGAGGCGGTCTGGCTGGCGGCTCACCGACTCCCGAGCCGTGGTGAGCCCAATGTGAGAGGCAACGCGAGAGAAGCGGCGAAGCGGAGTGCGTCGCAGTTTGAGATCTGGCGGCAAGGGGAGGCTACGACGAAGACGAAGAGCGGCGGAGGCAGCGGCTCGAAGGCGACGACGAGGTTCCGGTGGCCTCCGGGTGGAGTGAGAGCGTGCACCAGGTGCGCCACGACGAGGCGGTGCCAGCGGCGAGGTTGATGGCGCCGGAGGAGGCTCGACGGCGACGGCGAGTGCGGCGGAGCGAAGCTTGGCGGCGACGGTTGAATCGCAAAATTCGGCTAGCTCGGAGGGAGAGAGGGGGAGTGAGGTGAGGGGAAAGAGATAGGAGAGGGAGAGCTTCACAGTGCTTGGCTTAAATAGGCGCGGGGGAGGCGAGAGGGCGAGATGGGCGGTGGCGTGTCTTGGCGGCCATGGCGGAGCTTCGGCATGGGCGCTGTGAGCGAAGCGGGGCATGGGAGGTGGAGTGGGTGGCGGCAGTGAGCACGAGGTCGTCGCCGCATTGAATCTGGCAACAGAGCAGATCTGGCCGTGGCGGCCAGCGCCGCCTGCAACATATAGCATGCATCGGCCGACGACAGGAAGGAGACGACGAGCGGTGGTGGTGACAGGCGAGCCCCGCAGTCAACGAGGAGAGGGCGGAGCAGGGAAGCGGTCGGGGATCGAGCCGTCCGATCAAAATCGGACGGTGTCGATGGAGAACCTGACAGCTGCTTGGAAGCGGCCTACGAGGTGGGTCATCTTGACGAAAGAAGCGGGCGAAGAAATTCGACCCAAGATGAATAGGAAGGATTTTTTAAGGATTTTGATTAAATAAAATACCAGAAATAGAAAAGCATTTTTAGAAAATAGCTTAAGCCGTCCAAAAATTCACAGAAATCTCTTGAATTAATTAGAACTTATTAGAAATATTTTCAGCTTAACTTTTGCTTTTAATTTTTGCAAATAATTATTTTTAACATAGGGCAAAAGGAAAAACCAATTCTAAAATCCAACAAAACCAAGAAAAGGCTTAAAATAACACTTTTGATTTTTAAATCCAATAAAATCCAGAAAGCTCAATTAAACCAACTTTTGAATTAATTGAAGTTTTAATTAATTCAAGTTAAATTGCTTTTAAATTCTAAATTCCAAATTAAGCTTTAGCAAATTAATAAAACCAAATGGTTATTTTTAAATTTTCAAAATTTTCAAAAAAAAACTCAGAAAATTTGGGATGTTACATCCTATTATTGTGTATGTTTAGAGGTTTAGGGAGTTACCTGTTGTTAGTATTACTTTATGCATATCTAGTTTTATGTGATCTTTGCCTCATAATAAAATCTGGTTCCAACAATTGCTACACTGTATAATTCGACAGTGAAGTATATAAGCATCAAACACGTGCGACTTGCATGACAGGGCAACGCGTTGGCACAAGGTAAGATGTTCTTTTTCATGCTTTTATTCCTTAATCTAGATAATCTTTGTTCCTACAATAAGGTGATGAGTTCAGTAGATTATTGATAGGTCAACAATATATAGCGAACGGTTTGATTTCTTCCCATCGAGTCCATGTTGAACAAAGATGATAGAAGCCATGAAATGTTTGAGTCTCCAGCAATTACGGCCTATTTTGGGACATGGAAATTTTTACAATGAAATAGAGTAAAGAGTGATTACCATATTGCATTTTATTTTGGACTTAAGTTGTACTATTTTATACTTCCCCGATCACAAAAGAGTGATATTTTTTAATTTTTAAAGTCAACAAGACGCTCCTTTGATCACTAAATTCTCTTATCATGTATTTGAAATTAGTTGTAAAAGTGCAATATTATGAATGTATTTTTATGACAAATTCACTCGTATCATTTTCATATATCCAAACTATATGTTTTGAACAATATCTTTAGTCAAAATTAATAAAGTTTGACTACACTCAGGGCTTATTTGATTCAAGGCATGAGAGCCGTGTTTGAGAAAAAATGGTGTATGAGAGTAGCTTGAAAAGTAGATGATTTTTGTCTGATTAGACAAGTCTAAAGATATAATATTTGGTTGATGATACATGCCCAAAGATTAAAAAAAACGTTTAGAACACTTATTTTTCAAAGAAAAGAGAATTGCCTAGGTCAGACGTTTATTTTCTACGCCTAAATATGATGACACCGCCTGGCTCACGACCAAACAAGACCCAGCAGCCAACCAATTGCTCCTAGCCAGATCTGCTTCTCGTCATGTCTCAATCCAAACACCCCTCATTGTAGTGTGTCACTTTTTATGACTAAAGGAAGCAATAAAGATGAGAAATCTAGCCCCGCGCATTTGCGTGGGCACTCTTCCTAGTTGCAAATAAAGAGAGGACTACAGCCGTACCTTATGCGTACTCGTGCTTGTAATTTCGAGGTCGGTTTAATTTGGCTGGTCACTCTTAATTTCAGCCAGAATACTTTTTTTATACCATTTCAGCGAGAATACTTGTAACAGCGGTACAGAACATGCTAGAAGCTAGCACTGCATGTATACTGGATGTGTTTGATTACCTCGTAGAGAGTTAGCTCGTATGAGTAAATATAAATTTTTAGGTGTTTAATTATCTGGTTAGATAGGTGAGCCTAGTTAGGTGGATACAAGATTCTCTCTCAGACTAAGCCAGAGGAAAACGCTCGATTTGAGCTTCCTCCTCAGCCAGGTTGAACGCATAAAGGCTAGCTAACGCTTGTAAGTCCGTTCACCTTCTCCTGCGTCGGATACAGGTAGCCAAACAATATCTCATCGTAGCTTGGCTCAACAGAAACAGACAACCAAACAACTCATTATTACATCCACTCAATCTAATTAGATTCATTTTGAATGACACATACGAGCTAACCTAGGAATATATATGCAACCAAACACATCCATTGTGTTCCACTTTGCACTTGCATCTGCATTGCCAACTTCCTCTTCCCGCTTTTATCATCGAATATAAAATGCACGTCGACTAAGAGATATGCATAACCGAGAATATATGATCGGTATGCATGGTCCATCCGGATAAATTTTTTGTGCCGGCATGGGGATTAGATTACTTTTGGTGCGCTCTACGCTGTTCCGCAACGCCACTGGCAGATGTTGATGTGTCACTGCACGAGTGGTTACCGGGGCCGTGTAATCTTAGCTGACATGGCTGGGAGTTGGGAATAAACAGTCTTGCTAGCTACTTGATCAAGTAAGAATGAAATATGAAGCTATCGTAGCAGAAAAGATCAGACATTAAGAGAAAAGAGACCTCCGGTATCCGAGTGGCCGAATGATCCTCGGATAGAGGACTAGTATCAGGAGAAGTATATTATATTTAAATGTCTCAAAAAAGCCTATCCTTTTACACGGGAAGGGGGAGAGCTATTTATAGCCAGCTAACAGGGTACATGAGATTACATATCTAACCCTAGGAAGGTACTGTCCGTACAGGGACAGTAGGGTCCTTTCCTACCCCTATGCATAGCTTCGGTCTATGGTGGGCTCCTGTGGACCTGGCTCACCTAGCTGGTGTACCTGGTCCACCTGTTTTCTCCCTTCACTCCTAGCAAGACAGCTTTGGCCACCCTTCAGACGACCCTCGGACACCCTTTGAGTCTGCCACTTTGTGCCCTTCACTCATTACGCCCGAGTTCTTTGGGGCGGTGGGCTGCCCCTACGACAAGCCCCTCACGGTCGATATCCTGCTTTGCCATGGCTGAAACCGCACCTTTATCCTGGAGGGTCCAGGCACACCGTCCCCTTCAGCCTAGCGAAGTGTTTCAACAAGTTTTGGTGCTAAGGGGGTTTGCCTCCGATTCATCATCGGGTGGTGCTTACCGGGTGGTTGATGGTGTCGGCGTCTGCTCGGGCCCTGTGCGTCGGTTTTTCAATAATGGTGCCCCCTTGGGGAGCATAACGTAGTGGGTGGGTGTTGCGTACCATAAAGGTGGTGGTGTTTGCCATGTGTCGCCGTTGTATTGGGTCGTGGCTCTTCGGTCCCCCAATTTGTCCGTTAGTGTTCCTGGTGGGTATAAATAAGTGTGCCCCCCCCCCCTGCTATCCTCTGTTGTTTTCTTGTTTCCTTTGCGGCGCTTTGGCGAGTTGCGAGGGTTCGATCTGGAATCTTCGAGTATGACGAAACGTAGCAAGGATGGAGGAGGTGAACCCGTGTACACGAGCGACTTGGGGAGGTCCACCGTGATGAGCCTTGTTCTTCATACGCTCATAGGTGAGGGAAAGCTGGAGAATCTGTCGAAGGTTCGTGCTCTTGGGTCGAAGATGGTGCCTATGCCCCGGGCTGACGAGGCAGTCATTTTTGTTGCTTTCCTCGATGCGGACCTTCGGATTCCTTGCGTCGAGCTCGTCTCCGAGGTGCTGCGGCGCTACGGAGTGGAGTTGGCGCAATTTATGCCCAACTCCATCGTAAAGCTTGGTGTCTTCGAGTGGATGCTGAGGTCCGCCGGAGCCAGCGTCGAAGGGGGTAAGGGGTGCCTGTTTGCCTATGTGGATATCATGGGGATATGCTCATGATCCTAGGGTGATGTTACAATTGGCAATGGCGTTATCGGTTTGTCGATTCACGCATTTTAAATCCAAATGTTGAAAAATTTGTTAGGTCAAGTCTTGGTCGAGCCGGCGTTCAAAGCGCGGTCGAGGCCGGCTGTGGTCGAACCGACCATTGAATGGCGATCGACTAATTTTGTGTTGTTCATCGGCCAATCGGTGGCGATGATTTTTGGGATAGGTCAAGTTCATGGGCTTCAGTGTATATGTGTTGCATAATGCATGTTTTCGCTAACGTGGGTCAAGTTGTGAAGAACTTTTTCCCGGAATCGATTTCTTTGTCTATTGTTGTGCAGGACGCTTGGAGGTCAATGACGGTCAACGGCGAGGATGATCAGGACTAAGCTTGGAGAGCTGAGGTTCAAAACGATTAAGGGTGTCGGGTGAGGTCAATGGATTCAAGCATGGCGCAAATTGGACAAATGTGACCGAACGGGCAGTTCGGTGCGACGAGTTGGATCAAGTGGCCCGGGGGTCGGTGCAAGTGCCATGGTGGTTTCGGCGGGAGCCGGACGAGAGAGACTTGCCGACATGATGAGAGCCGTTGATCAACCTACACGTGACGAAGCAGGCGATTGCTTCACCAAGTTCGGATTCGGTCTTCGGAGAAGGATCGAGAAGGGGTATTTTGGTAATTTCACCTAAATACCGCCTTGATAACCTTTGGCTAAACCGTGGCGCAAGACAATGCAAGGAGAAGCGGTTTAGGTCAGGTAATGTTGAAGACAGCGCTTTAAAATACGTGCGTGTGTGACCTGTTTGTGTGTGGGCTTAACGGGAGCCCATTAGGGTTTACTCTTCTAGAAGCTAGGCATCCACTATAAATAGGAGTGGTTGCTGTCCAGCACCTTTAAGCACTTCATTTGGAAAACCCTAATTTTGTTTTAGGGACTAAGAGAGGAAAGGAGAGGCTTAGGGCTCTAGAGAGATGAGTTGAGTGTGTGCTCATGGATTGAGCTCTTGTCCTCCTGGATAGAGTGGTTGTAAACCCTCTTCAATCTCAAATCAATCCATGCATGATTTCTCAAAGATGAGTCTCTTTGTGTCCTTCCTCTTTCTTTTGTGATTTTGAGTCTTTCTTTGATCCACGGGTTTTCTATTGGGTTCTTGCTGTGATCTAGCTTGCTGTGACATGTGGGAACTCATCTAGGATCATCTTGATCATCAATCACCCACGAGCAAGTCTTTAGACCATATTTCAATTTTGACTCGGTTTTGGAGCACTCTTTGTTCAAACTGAAAAAGATAGGAACTTTGGTATGGATCTTCACGATCTTTGATTGGAATAGGTTCCTAATATCTTAGAGAAGGTGTGTCTCAAGTTTCATGGAGTTTGGCCATGTGGATCAAAAGTTAGATCAATTTGAGTTTTGGTTTTACTATCTGTTTACATTTATTGTCGATCGGTCGAGGCCCATAATTTATCTGTTGATCGAGGACCACTGGTCGATCGCGGTTAAGCCGTCGATCAGACCGCACCTCGGTCAGTCCGCGCCATATACGTCGGTCAGACCGTACCCGAGGGTTTTGAGCTCCAGTTTTTGGTCTTTTGCTTGGGGTTTTGATTTGGGTTCAATACAAGTCTTCTGCTGTACTTATTTTTTGATCCTCATAGCTTCCATAGCTAATGGAGTGATATTGGTATTGAATCCGATCAAAGTGAAAAAGTGAGCGTGCTCCTATTCACCCCTCTCTAGTCGCCT
The DNA here is from genome assembly GCA_036346405.1 of Phyllostachys edulis. Taxonomy (NCBI): domain Eukaryota; kingdom Viridiplantae; phylum Streptophyta; class Magnoliopsida; order Poales; family Poaceae; genus Phyllostachys; species Phyllostachys edulis. The sequence goes on from CM070554.1 coordinate 22,489,956, forward strand.
ATTCGGTCCTACAGCCTATCTTCACGACGAGCGTTGTCCGGCCAAGGATGGTCTTCGGTGTCAGGGCGGACTGATACAGCTTACAGCCACCCCTGAGATTGCTCTTACCTCGAGAGAGGAAGCCCTCCTTCACGTCCTGCTGGATACAACGAGGCAGTTATCCACATAGGACCTCGTGGAGGAGTTCTACGCATTTAGGATTTGGCCCTTGGCCAAGGAGTGGAAGTTTTAGCTCGGGGCTCCGAAGTCCGGTCTTCCCATCCTTACCGTAGAGGACCGTGAAGGTATGGTTTCCCTTCCGTCCGGCTCCTTTTATCTTCTTGATTTAGACTAACCCGAGCGTGGTTATTATGATAGTCACACCCATCACCGAAGCAGTGCGCACCGCTGAGGTGCTCTTGGGCCCTTACACGGGTGAAGAACATGCCCGGCGTCACGTGGTTGTGAGGGAGTCGCGCTTGAACCGTGTGTACGATGCGTCCGTTCATCTGTCTGAGCGAGCTAACCCTGATGTAGGGAAGAAGAAGAGTGCCCGTGTGCCCATGGTTGAGGGTGTGGGCCCAATTGCGGTAGCTCCTCTTCGCGTCGCCTGCCCTTGTTGTGGTGTTGGTCCTTCGCGTAGTCTGGAGGACTTCGTGGAACAGCCGACCAAGAGGGTGGCCGAAGGCACCTCAGAGCAAATTGAGTGCTCCATGTCCAGTAGATCTTCCTCCAATGAGCGCGCCGCTTTGGTCATGGAGGGTGCCGAAGCGAGGGGCATCGGTCGCACTATGTCACAGGTGAACAAGGCGATAGGCACGATCGATGTAACGCGCCTTGCCGTGGAGGAGTCCTCCAGCGCCGGCACCCCGTCGCATGTTTATGGAGCAGATGCTGAAGGCCTCGGAGAGGTCCCTGCTACCTCGGGCCTGGCTGCTGGTAAGCCTTTTGTTGTTATTTAATTGTTGGGGAATGGTAGTTTGACTTTTGTTGGTGGCGCAGGGCTGAGTGATGGTGGTGGCAATGACGGTGGTGAGGTGGGTTCTGCTGGTCCCGCTTCAACGGGTTCTGAATTGGCGACTTCAGCAGTGCCTGCCTCGGCTGCTATGGGTGCGATGGACTTGGGTCTGCTGTGCCCCGCCGATTTCAAAGTGAGCGAGGGTGCCACGAGTGTTTGCGAGGCGGTTGCTGATTTTGCCTTCCCGCTGCTTGTGTGGGAACTCTTTCGGAAGGCTTCGCTGGAGGACATGTTTGCTAGCATCGAGGCGATCTCTGTGAAGGTTTGTTTCGAATGCTATGCGTGGGTTTTTTCTAACCTTTTGCTATGTGCGCAGACCTTGATGCTATCGCGGGCCCTTAATGCTGACATTTCTCATGGCTACGCTGAGATTCAACAGAGGGTCGATGCGGAGCATGCCCGGAACGAGACCTTGAGCGCCGAGCGCGATTCTCTTTTCGAGAGGGTTAAGGTCTTGGAGGCTTGGGTGGCAGACCTAGAGGCGGAGCGCACCGCACTTCAAGGTGATGTGGCGGATTTAGATGCGGAGTGCACCGCCCTTCGGGATGAGGTGCAGAGTCTACGGGGCGTCTGGGCGTCCCTTGAGGAAGAGATCCGCAGAGCGAGAGCTATCGACCACCGTTGGTCTCTCCGCCTAGAAGGCCATGGAGGCTCTGGAGGACGCTATGACGGAGCTCGGCGCTGTCCCCCCTGCGAGGTACCACCGTCCGGCCGAGATGGACATAACTTTGGAGCGTCTTCGGTGTGCCGACGAAGTTTGCCTGCATTCGACTCACGCATACGGTGATTATTGTGCGAAGGCCACTTGGTTGACGACCCTTGCTTCCCTTGACAAGGCAAGGTGCGCTCATTTGGATACCCTCGCCGCCCGGTCTGTTGCTCTGTCCACTGCTGAGGAGGTCGCCGCCACGCATCACCGGACACGGAAGGCTAGCAAAGTCCTTCAGCAGGACTTCTAGATGTTGCGCGGCCATGAGGCTGCAACGGAGTCCTTCCGAGCGGTTCAGGCCCAGTAGGCGAAGGGGAAGTCTCCGATGGAGGATCCTGAAGCTGGCAAGCGGGGATCCACCCATGGAGATAAGGTGTGAGCCCCCTGCTTGCTGTTTAGGAAGCTAGGGTCGAAAAAAAAATTGTAGTTTGTGCGCTCCACTTTTGTTTGTTGTGCCTCTGAGCGCTTGCTTTTCTTTTTTTTGTGTGTAGAGGTTGACTCTTTTTTGTGTAATAGCCTCGATTTTTCATATGGTGGTTGTGTGCCTAGTTCTGGTTATTTATGCTTTCTAGCGACTTACGCAGGGTGAGCGGCGCCTGCTTAAATGTTCCGCCCGGCGGGGGCCCCGACGCCCTAGGGGGCGGAGGAGTAAGACTATGGCCCCGACACGGGGGGTCAAAGGAAGAACATAGTGTTATGTCTATTTGGCCTCTGCGAGTGTGCTACCGGCGTGGAGTATCATGGCGCCTGGTGGCATCAGTGGAAGAAGGCGAATCCGGGTGGCTCTATGGAGGATTTCTTGCTTTTTTGGGAGTGCAAGGTGGCGAGGGCGCGTGAGAAGATGCGTGCTTACAGGGGTTTGCCAAGCTGCAAGGCCGATAGAGCGCTTGGATGAGGACCTAATGGCGTGCGGCGTGTACGGAGGTGTGGGGCTGTTGTGCTGCGAGGTCTAGTTGTAATGTGCCTCGTATGCAGCGGGGCTGTGTGTCTGTAACGTATTTGAGTTGTATTTGTAATATGAATTGTACGGGCCTCGTTGTCTGGCCCTTGTATGCTGTGTATGTGCGGGGATGTGGAGAATAATGCGAGTGTTGCTTGCTATGTTGTTTCGGAATCAGAACTCCTTTTTTTTCAAGGGTTTAGATAGGGCTCAGGGAGCCTAGGCTGTTTATGAGGGGCGTGGCCTCGCCGCCGTCCCCATACTTTTTTAGATAGGGCTCCGGGGAGCCCTAGCTGTTTTTTGTGAGGGGGAGGCGGAGCGTCGCGCCATCCCCCATACTATTTTAGGTAGGGCTCCGGGGAGCCCTATCTGATTTTTTTTGTGAGGGGGAGGCGGAGCCTCGCATCGTCCTCCTACTTTTTTAGATAGGGCTCGGGGGAGCCCTAACTTTTCGGCTGAGGGGAGGCGGGCCTGCAGACCGCCCCTACTTTTTAGATGGGGCTCGGGGAGCCCTACTGCTCATTAGAGGGAGGCGCATGACCTTCGTCGTCTCCCATACTTTTTTAGATAGGGCTCTGGGGAACCCTAACTTTTTGTTGCGAGGGGGAGGTGGAGCCCCGCGTTGTCCCCATACTTTTTAGATGGGGCTCTGGGGCCCTAACTTTTCATTGCGAGGGAGGCGGGCCTCTGCATCCCCTACTTTTTTTTTCAGATAGGGCTCCGGGGAGCCCTAACTTTTTGTTACGAGGGGGAGACGGAGCCTCGCGCCGTCCCCCAACTTTTTTAGATAGGGCTCTGGGGAGCCTTACCTATTCGTTGCGAGGGGGAGGCGAAGCCTCGCTGTCCCCACTTTCTTAGATGGGGCTCGGGGCCCTAACTTTTGTCATGAGGGGGGCGGGCCTTCGTCGTCCCTAATACTTTTTAGATGGGGCTCTAGAGAGCCCTACTGCTCGATGCGAGGGGAGGCGGGCCTGTGCCTGTCTGCCATACTTTTTAGATGGGGCTCAGGGAGCCCTACTGATACGATCTGAGGGGGCGGAGCCTTGCGCCGTCCCTCCTACTTTTTTAGATAGGGCTCTGGGGAGCCATAACCTTTCGTTGCGAGGGGGAGGTGCAGCCTCGCATTGTCCCCCATACTTTTTTAGATAGGGTTCTAGGGAGCCTTTTGTTGCGAGGTTTTGGTGTGTTTCTTGCTCTCTTCTAGGCAGGTGGTGGACTGCCGTGGTGTGGTGTTTTAGTTTTGTCCTGGCTACCTGGTGTGGTCCTGGGTTACAAGGACAAAAGCAAGGTAGAGTTGCGTGCGGGAGTCCGGGGAGGCGAAGATGACAGCGCCCCCCCCCCGCCCGTGAGTTTGGTCTGGGACCTGTCGCGCCAGGGTTAGCTTTGTGCATCGCCAGGGCCGAAGGCCATGCGCGGTGTCTTTATTTATACACTCATGCCTGCGGAGGGCATCGGTGTGCACCGGAGCCGAAGGCCATGCGCGGTGTCTTTGTTTATACACTCATGCCTGCGGAGGGCATCGGTGTGCACCGAAGCCGAGGGCCATACGCGGTGTCTTTGTTTATACACTCATGCCTGCGAAGGGCATCGTTGTGCACCAGGACCAAAGGCCATGCGCGGTATCTTTGTTTATACACTCATGCCTGCGGAGGACATCGGTGTGCACTGGGGCCGAAGGCCATGTACGGTGTCTTTATTTATACACCCATGCTTGTGGAGGGCTTCGGTATACACCGGGGCCGAAGGCCATGCGTGGTGCCTTTGTTTTCGTTGTGACCTCTTGCTGCTTTTTCATTAAACGGGAGCAAAAATGCAACAAGTTATAGCTATTTTTGTACATGCCCGCTCCGTTTGGAAACGTTGGGGCTATTTACCGGGTGCAGTCAGTTTTTACAGTTCTTAAGGATAGTACTTTCGGAGACTCTTCGCGTTCCATGTGTGGTCCAATTGTTGTCCCTCTAGTGTGGCAATGTGGAAGGTACCGGCCCGAGTACTATGGGTGATGATGTACGGCTCCTCCCACTTGGTCTCTAGCTTGCCCACTGTGGTAGGATTTGCAACTCGCTTGAGGACCATGTCGCCTGGTTGCAGGGGCGGATCTTGACTCTTCGGTTATATGCTCGGGCGACACCTTCGCTGTACTTGGACATGGTTGCTATGGCGTGTACGCAGTGCTCCTCAAGGAGGTCAAGGGAGGTCTCTCGCTCCACCGAGCCGACTTGGGATGTTGCCCAAAGAGACTTGGCCATGAGTTCCCTTGGAGTCATGGCTTCATCGCTGAAGAGAAGTTTGAACGGAGAGAAGCACTGTAGCCCTTGTTGGCGATGTGCGGATTGCCCATAGAGCTTAGTGGAGCTCTTCAGGCCAGAGGCCCTTTGGAAGTCCTACAAGGCGTTTCTTCAAGCCCTCCAGTAGGTTGTCGTTGGCTCATTCGACCGCCCCCATTGGATTGTGTGTGTCCGACAGATGCGAAGCATACCATTATGCTTAGGTTTTGGCAAAATGCTCGAACGCGACTGAGTCGAACTAGGTGCCGTTGTCGGTAACGATATCCTGTGGTACCCCGTACCGGCATATTATGCTTTTTTCATACGAAGCGTTGTGCTACCGCGGCCGTAATTTTAGCGACCGGCTCGGCTTCGACCTATCTGAAGAAATATTCTATGGTGATGAACGCGAATCGAAGGCTGCATCTGGCTGTTGGGTACGGTCCGATGATGTCGAGCCCCCATCGTGCGAAAGGCCACACCGGAGGCAGGGGCTGCAGCGGAACTGAAGGTGTTCTTGGGTGTTGGCTGGTCCACTGGCATCCTTGGCAGCGTCGAACGAGATCCTACGCGTCCCGGAGTGTGGTTGGCCAGTAAAAGCATTGGCGGAAGGCTTTACCCACGAGGCCCTGGGGCGCTTGGTGCGCGCCGCAGAGGCCCTCGTGGATCTCCTTTAGGAGGGATTGGTCTTTCTCCCGAGATAGGCACCGCAAGAAGGGGGCACAGACACCCCCATTAAAGAGTTCCCTGCCGATGACATGGTAGTTTCTAGACCTGTTCTGGAGGTGCTTTGCCTTGGCTCCATCTTCGGGTTCTTCGCCTGCTAGGTATTTGATGATGATGCCTCACTAGTCTGACTCGGCTACCATGAGCACCGTGCGCGCATCCTTGCCTTGCCCGTTCAATCTTGATCATGACCCCTTGTGTTTGGTATGACCCCTTGTGTTGCCAAGGGTGCATTTAGTACTTCGTAGAAGACTTCGGGTGGGGGTGTTTGGCCTAAACTAGCCATTTTGTCCAGCCTGTCTGCCGCCTCATTGTTGGCCCTTGGTATCGCTTGCATGGTGATGCCGAGGAATTGCGTCGACGTTGTTCGTACCGCGGCTAGGTAACATGTCATTTCTGGCCCTCTTGCTGTAAACGATCTATCGAAGTGGGTGCGCCTCTGCGAGCACTGTCTTCCTCCGCCCAGGCGTACTCTTCCATCTTATCAAAGAGCTCATGCCGTCTTGACGGGCTTCTGACTAGTCTCTCGACGAGGGGCCATTTTGGAGCCCGCATGTGGCTGCGTTTATGATGGTGGTTTCATTGACGCCCTTGACCTGACATTTGATCTTCTCAAACTTCCTGGAGAAGCTGCGGAGGGATTCACCCATGACCTGCTTTATTGTGAACAGGTGCCCTGCGTCCTTCAGCTCCGTGTAGTTTCCCTGAAAATTGTTGCGGATGAGGTCCCGTAGCTGCTCCCACGCATATATAGAGGGGGGATGGTGAAGAACCACGTCAACGCCATGCCTTTGAGAGCGAGGGTGACGCTCTTTGCCTTTGTGGTGTTGTCGCCCCCGGCGGCCTCCACCGCGGTCTCGTATACCCGGAGGAATTCTGAGGGGTCCGTGCATCCCTGAAAGGGTGCGATCTCCGGCATCTTGAAGCCTTGCGACCAGCGGGTCGTTTCCAGCCCAATGCTCAACGGGGAGTTAGGGTCCCCTAAGCGTGAGCGAGGATTCGACCATCGGGCCGAGGCGGCCCAAACTATGGCGATTGGCGGTAGGGCGGGGCTGAGCTGTCTCTGGCGGATGACGGAGGCTTGCCATCTCCTAACGGAGATCCGACAGTTCCCGCTGCAAGGCTTCGTACGGCCCTTGGCTTGCGCCTGCTTCCCCCAGCGGTGGGTCAGGCTGCCGGGTACCGCTCCCAATGACGCCTTCGAGCACAGAGTTATTTGTTTCCTTTGTGGCCTGGGCGGGGGATGTCGCTACCGCAGAGGCTCTACTTCGCTTCGCCCTAGGGGTACTTGGTGTTCCGGCTGCCTCGGCTGCCGATGCCTTGGGATTGGCCCTCTTCTGATGGGCCATGCTAATGCTTCAGAGTCTGAGCTTCGTCTTGTCGTAGCTTTCCTGCTGGTCCCCGCGGATGGCGCCAACTGTCATAGCAGAAAAGACCAGACAGTAAGAGAAAAGGGGACCCCTAGTATCCGAGTGGCCAGAGGATCCTCGGAGAGGGGACTGGTGTCAAGAGAAGTATGTTATATTTAAATGTCTCAAAAAAGCATGTCCCTTTACACGGGGAGGGGGGAGCTATTTATAGCCAGTTAACAGAGTACATGAGATTACATATCTACCCCTAGAAAGTCTTGTCCGTCTGAGGACGATGGGGTCTTCCTACCCCTATGCATAGCTTCTGGTCCATGGTGGGCTCCTGTGGACCTGGCTCACCTAGCTGGTGTACCTGGTCCACCTGTCTTCTCCCTTCGCTCCTGGCAAGACAGCTTTGGCCACCCTTCAGACGACCCTAGGGCACCCTTCGGAGTACCGCCCGTACCCTTCGACTGAGCCTTCGGGGGCTTCGGGCCGCCTTCGGGGTACCTCCTGTACCCTTTGGCCTAGCCTTCGGGGGCTTCGGGCCGCCTTTGGGGTACCTCATGTGCCCTTCGGTACTGTTCACCAGGTTGCTGGGGCCGGTGGGCTACCTCTATGACAGAAGCATTCGCTAGAGCTTACTGGTCTGTAAGGATAAATATGTCAGTATCTTTCTGTTCCTCGTCAACCATCTGATCATGTGATAATGAATCATCATTGGAATCTATGCTGGTGATACATGATCAGTCTCGTGGCAATATGCCATACTTCTATATGTTCTTTTTTACTAGCATACGAACAATATTTTTTTATAAATGTCCTATTGTATTAAAAGTAACACAAGATTAAAGTAGATAGATCTTTCATATTGAACACTCTAGATGAACAACTTGTTACCACCACTAATCCCGTAGCCAGGGGCGAAGATGGGCCTCAGTCCGGTTGGGCAATGGCTCGAGGCCTGGAGAGAATAGTAGTGGGAATTTTTACTATGTATACATCAGTTTTTTAGTTATCAGTGGCGGGCCGAGACAAACATCGCCAGCCCAACTCCCCAGCCGGCCCAATCGAGCAACCATGTCTCCCTCTGTGGCTCTGCGGCTCTGCCCCTCACGTAGCTGTAGCACGCCAGTCTCTAGCCTGCATACTAGCCCTAGCCGCCTTCACCTTCACTTAGCGCTCCTCTCCACCGTCGGACGCCCCCCGCCTCCTCTCCACCATCTTGCCCAAGCTCTGTTCATTGCATGATCGCCCCCCCGCCTTCTCTCCATGCCTTTACCGCCCCTACCGCCTCCTATCTTCACCCAGAGGCCAGCGCCCCCCCCCCCCCACCTCCTCTCTACAGCTCCACCACCCAGCACCACCCCCACCGCCTCCTCTCCTCACCCCGAAGGCTGGTGTCGCCCCCAGCCTCCTCTCCACAGCTCTATTGCCCAGCGTCGCCCCTTGGAACTGGCTGGTGTCCCCTCGTGAGGAAGGTGCAGTGGATTTGCTCAAGGACGAGATCTTCGTGCTGAGATGCTCGTCGGAGGACACGTTTTGGCGATTCTCCCCCAAGTGCATGGGGTTGTTGCCTGTTGGGCTCATCGGTGCTTGGTGGTATACTAGATTTTGGCACACCGATGTTGAAAATGTCCGAGACAACACCGTCATTAGGATTTCTCCCCGTGCAGAAGACACCGAGCACTAGTGACAGCATTAGCCCCTTCTGTCGTATTGTGAAGAGGGCATCACAGTCCTCTAGACTAAGGTTTTTGTGTGCCCAGCAAGGACTAGACAGCTACCGCTATGGCTCAGCGGCGGATCTGGCACCAATTTTCGGCGAGTCATGGCCTGAAAATGTCAGCAACATCAGCATGTGGCTTCAGCTCTGTTGAGTTCAATTGTAGTGGTGGTGAACTGAATAATGACAATAAGCCCTCTCAAAACCCTATTTCAGTTGCAGAATCTATGAGAGCAGAAGGATTTGAGCTTGTATCGTCCGATGACTCGGATTGGACTCTCTTCTACAAGAATGACTTGTTTGAACGATGAGCTTATCTGAAATGGAGTGGGGGTTTCTTTGTTTAGATGTTGTGTACTAATTGTACCATGAGAACTATTGCAGACATAGGAGTTTGTGTTTGCCCCCGAATTGTACCTTTTTCGGCATATGAAGTTTCTCTTTATATTCTTTGGTTGCACATGTAAATTATGTGGTAGATAGATTTGTTTCTGGAATAACAAATTATGGTTCCTTTTTAATCCAGTGGTCACAATTCAGAGCAACATGAGTATTGAAGTATTCATTTTTCGTTCGATGATATCCTAAATAACTCCTACTGTCGAGAAGCATGAAATCAGAAAGTTTCAACTGTTAGTGCTGGTTAGTGATACTGTAAACTACTGACATTTCATAATTTGCATTAAAAATAACGTTGTGGTCTTGTGTCCCTAATTTACATATGCAATTTCATCTTTGCAGGTTCTGGTTCTTGTACTATTGTTGATGAAGATATGATAGGCTCAAATGAACCAAATATTTGTAAATTAAGCAGAAATTACCTCATGCCAGTGGTATGTTACATTCTTTTTTTTTTGGCTATGTTTTATATATTTTGTTGTATCGTTAAACATGGAATTCAAATTTTATTTCGATTGTGCATTTGTGTTATACTTTTGTTATGCATTAATGTTGATAGTATTCGACGTTAGTTATAGACTTATAACCCCTTAGTTTTGTGCCCGAGGCTTTTTGAAATCTTGGCTCCGCCACTGCCGTTCGACCGTTCCTAAGATCAACTTTGCTGATACATCCGGTTACTCTGGTGAAGTCAAAGGTTCAAATTTCGACACAAGTAAGAAATGGAATGCAAGTTTTTTGGTACTCTGATTTCTCTCTGTTTTTCCTTTTGAGATTACGACGCATCACTTACACTCACGCCCGTCTCACTCACACCACACCCCACGCACACATGCGTGTGCATCCTACTGAAACACACGCTAGGTCTCAAGCGGAGGCACGCACGCGTATGCATCCTACTGAAACACACGCTAGGTCTCAAGCGGAGATTGCTGAATAAATCCAGAATTTATCTAGTACCTCACGGAGTACGGGCATATGCTTTTCCCATTGAACGCATACGCGTGTTTGAGGTGAGATGCATCAAGCTCGATCCAGGGATCAAACCAGGCTGGCTGCTTGCACGACGGCAGAGCTAGCCACCCGAGCAACCATCGGTCCTCCTGATTTCTCAACGCCACCAAAGATAGTCCATCGGAGGACCAAGCCGTAGCTCGGTTGCCTTGATGCGAGGTTGTTCGCTCTGCCCATCCGGGATCGATCCCCTGGGATCGCACCCGCATGCCTCACCTAAATAAATTAGAATAGGGTACACACGTATGCGCATTCAGTGAAAAAGCGTGTCTCCATGCTCCATGAGATCCTAATTTCTCTGCAAAATTCACAGCATATGTAAAGAGAAGGCACACACGTGTGTGCATATGATAGGGTGTGCGTTGAGCTTATGCCTGTACCCTTTCCAGCACAAAAAAATGGTCCATCGGGTAGAATTATGGGCCAAGTGTGCACGGCCGCCAACGCAGCCCAGCCCATTCTAGACCACGGAGCGAACAAAGCGCCGGGTGGCCGAAGGACACGGAACCCGGAACTCCTGGTACAGACACGTCGGACGCCACGTGGAATGACGTGACCTGGACGAGCCACTCGCCTGTTGACAAGTCACCGCCGCTTTGGCCGCTTCACGGCTACGTGCAATCCTCCGGTGCGCCTAGGGGTCGCAGTTAGTGGAGGCCCCCGCGAACCCAAATTGCCGGCTCCTGATGGGTTCTTCTGGTGTCCCTGTCCTTGTTGGGCACATTCGAATATGGGGGAGAGATGGGGGTTAAGATTTGGCCATGGGAAACTCTAGTTTAAGCATGTTGCTTTATGACAAACGTGCCTAGCTTAGTGACATTCGTTTGACATTTCTTGTTTTTAATTTGCTAAGCAAATTGTAGGCTTGTAGCCTAACCGGTGAATCATGAGATCCCTCTCCTACAGTTGTTTGATTCCTACTCTATATATGTATGCTACAGTGATATCTCACGGGATAGATGGACAACTATGGGAGAGGAGTCTCACGGAGGCCACATTTTCTGTGAATCACCCCAGTTTCTGGTGGAGGAGAGCAATTGTGAGTTTATTAAGTCTAGTACAGTAGGTGTTTGCCTTCTAAAGTCAATTGTGCTTCATCAATTTGTTTTCCGATTAGTAGCCGGTGTGTGTGTGTCTGTATTCCTCCATCCCCTTCACCTGGCTCACATAATCGCATGTTGCTGCACCTTGACGTGCGTCTCTCCCCTTTCTTTTCCTTTTATGCCCCTGACGTGCATCTTATCTTCCCCACACTTGTAACCACACAGCATTAAGATCATCTTTAATTTGCCGACTAATAACTAAACCAGACGTGCAAAGATATCTCTGATTAGTTTATCCCGGCCCCTACCATATACCCCACATCGTAAACCCGTACTCCTCCTGTCACATTCTATATATGCCTGTGCTCACCGCTCCCGGCATAACTCTCACTCCCACATGACCACTGTTTGGCGTCACACTCGATCCGTCATGGAAGCGCGGCTGCACTACTCCAGGACACTCCTCCTCCTGGCGCCAACAGCGAACCCATCGCCCGCCCCGGCGGCGCCCGGCATTCCCGACGCTCGGCCGGCCGCTGCCGACGCCGGGCGCGCCTTCACCTGGCTGAACACCAACGCCATCGTCGCGCTCGCGCTCCTCATCTGCGGCGTCGTCGCCGCGATCGCGCTCCACGTCGCGCTCCAGTGCGCGCTCCGTGCCACGCGCCGAGTGTGCTACGGTGCTGGGGACGCGCTGCACGAGCCTCCGCGCGCGGGAGGAGGCCGCGCCCGGGGCAGGCTCCGCGGCACGGCGGCGGCAGGAAACGGCGGGGCGCGCTGGTCCAGGCGCTCCCGTGCGTGGCGTACTCGGCGGGGCTCGAGCTGACCGGGTCGTCGCGGTCGGAGTGCGCCATATGCCTCGGCCAGTTCGCGCTCGGCGAACCGGTGCGCGTGCTGCCGCGCTGCAACCACGGGTTCCACGCGCGCTGCATCGACCGGTGGCTCGCGGCGCGGCCGACGTGCCCCACGTGCAGGCAGGCGCCGTTCGCCGAGCCCCAGCACGTCCTGCCAGACCGTGCGGGGCCGGCCGTTGTGCCGGTGGTGCGAGTGATGGTAGATGATGGCGCGAGCCTCCGTGTGGAGCTTTAGCGTGCGCGGTAAAAGATTTGTACAGTAGCACCGTATTAGCGAATAGGCAGACGTTTTGGAAGGCGTTGAACTTAGCTGGGATACTGTCGTAATGACTAATGGGTGTTTAGTTTTGGACCTTTTGATCCTTTTCTTTGCGTGTTGTTGTGCAAGTCGTGCCGGGCCTACGCGTGTTGGCATGTGTTGCCTACACCCTACTGGGCTCCATATACGAAGACGAACGTGCGCAAGCTGCCGCTGTTCTGCGTGCAATCAGTCTCTGGCATGGCCCGTTTTAAGGATTACATTTGCCCTTGCCATATATGTACGTAGATTTTACATCTTAAATGTTCTTCTTTTGTAGTCCTTAGTTAACTCCTATCCTTGTACGAACTATGAATCCATGATATACTATGAAAAAAGAGAACTCATGGACTTACGTGTTCTCCTTTTGTTATCCTTGACTTGTGAACTTGCATGAACCAGAACCATGGTGTCAAGAAAACTACTCTCTCTCTTCCTTCATAAGTGACGTCACGAGACGTGACTTTGATGAATACTTTTTGTAACTTTATTTTATTATATATTAATAAAATTGTGATATTATGAAAATATTTTTAACAACAAATCTAATTATATATTTTTATGTAGATAATTTAGATAGTTTTAAATATATTAGTGATCAAACTTTAGCAAATTTGACGGCATGGATTCTAGCGTGCCACTTAAAAAAAGAACAGAGCAATCGAACTGTGGTATAAATGTTGTTGCGGCGCAACGTATGATTCGTCATATATGATATATGGGCTATCGCGCAATGGGCTGATATAGAAGAAAGCATAGACAGCAAATTCTTATTCAGGGCAGCCATTACCAAGGCCCATGAACTCAACATTCTTATTTCATACACAGGCCCAGCAGGCCAGCACTCTGCGCCTTCAAATCTGCGGAGCGCGTAATCCAGACGACGCCGGCACAACAATTTATAGGCAAATGCTACCGTCCGTGTCTCCGGATGAATCGGTCGGTTCACTCTGAAATTCACATCCTCCCACTTTAATTTGTCGAGCCCATCACCACCAACTGCTCTTCACGTCTTCTTTTTCTCCTGTCCTATCCATTACATCCCCTTCTCATCTTCCCTCTCTCAGTCCCATTCCCCATTCCAGACACACTTTTTCTTCGCCTTTTTTCTCTTTCTTCTGCCTCTCCACATGCACAGGCTTTCCCTTCACCTTTTTTCTCTTGCTTCTGCTCCCCACACGCACACCTTGAGCCCTTGCGCCCCGAGGCAGCCTATGGAATGCCCCCGAGCCGGTCCCCGCAACGCCCCTGAGGGCGTCTAGCGAGGCGTCACCGAGTGTGTATGGCGAGGCTATGCCCCCGAGCTGGTCCCCGCAACACCCTCGAGCGCATCTAGCGAGGCGTCCCTGAGTGCGTATGGCGAGGCTATGCCCCCGAGCTGGTCCCCACAACACCCTCGAGCGCGTCTAGCGAGGCGTCCCCGAGTGCGTATGGCGAGGCTCCGCCCCCGAGCTTGTTTGCGACCACCCTAAGGCCCTCTGTGCCGTCCGAAGCTCTTCGCACCACCCTAGGGTTCCTCGCTCCTCCAGCTCTTCCGCACGTCCCTCCTGCCGGTGTCGCATTCAGGCCTTCTTTGCAGCCGCAAGCCGCCCGCCTCCGAGGTTTCCTGTTTTTTATATGTTACGACCCGTTGAAAAAAAATATTGCGAACTGTTTTTTGATATGTTGCAACCCGTTGAAAAAAAAATGCTGCGACCTGTTTTGAAAAATGTTGCGACCGTCGAAAAAAATGTTGCATCATGTTTCTTGATATGTTACGACCTGTTGAAAAAAAATGCTACGACTCCAGTTCTTTTTTGTTGTGACTGTTGAAAAAAATATCGTGACCTGATTTTTTATATGTTGCGATCCGCTGAAAAGAATGTTGCGACCGTCGAAAACAAATGTTGCACACTGTTTTTTGATATGTTGCGACCTGTTGAAAAAAAAATATTGTGACTCAAACTTTCTCCTAATGATTCTGTTTTCTTTTATACTGTCTATGCTGCGCGAGATGACCGGAAAGGGGTTCGCTCACGTGACATAGATCGCTCCACTAGCTTCTGGCTGGCGATGATCGGTGAAATTTTTCATGGTTTCTGCGTCTGATTTTTGCTGTGTCGCCGAATTTCGATGTTTGATTTGGTGAGTCGGTGATCCCTTGCAGAGCGAAGAAATCTTCTGGGATATGTGGAGATGTTTATGTGCTAGTAGCGTGTTGATTGTCGTGATCGAATGGGCTCCCCTGGTGTTATGGCAATTAATCGCAAATTGTAGTCTTGTAGAATTTGCTTCTGTGCGTATTGCTTTCAGACGATGTACTAACTATAGAGCCGGGCAGTGGATCTGTTCGATTAGCAGCAGCAGCAAGGCGAAACTGTGTAGACACTAGACACCATTCTTTCTGCTTCCTTACTCGAAATTCTGTGTGAGCTGTGACATATATGTGCTCTATTTTACGAAATTGGAATCTGTCAAGACTCGAGAGTCCAAGTTTGTCTGACTCCGCATTATCAGTTTGGTACTAGATCCGGATCTCTGGTGTTTTACGAGAGAGTGAACGCCCTACAGCAAAATACTGTAGCAACAGTGGAAAAGTGCTATATCAAAACACTGTATCAATTAGTCTCGACCTTTCATTTTTTGATCGGATGATGGAGATCGCTTCTAATACCCTGATACTGTAGATCACATGTATTGACTCCTTCAATGTAGAGGACCCCAATCCTTTGGTACTTCAGCTGCTGCCAACTTTAATGTGATGTATGTTTGATGTTTGTCTGGCCATCCACACGACCGCTTCGCTAACAAATAAATTGAGTGCTTCAACTAGGATAGCTAGTATGGAACTATGATAATACTATGTTCAAGACTTTAATTGTTAAAGTGTGGTTTCGTGGTTTTGCCGGACACTGTGTCAGACGTGGCGTCGAGCGATGCATGTGTCAAGACGCGTCAGATGTGAAAATGGTCGGCGTATCCGACTTTGATTCGGTTTCCTTCTCCGTTCGATACTTTTGTTTCTTAGCCTATATACGTACCACTGTAGTTGCACGGTTTAGATACAGTGATGAATCCAGGATGAAAATAGAGGGAGAGCTCTACTGTTGAGACTATAGCACAACATAAGCATACCAAAGTTATATTTAGTGGTCTTTTGCCATTGGAATGACAAATTTATACATAAATAGAAAGAGAACAAATTGAAAATATACAATACAATAAATTTAGTACCTCGCTAATGGATAATGTACCCCAAATGTCTATAAATATGTTAGTATCGATATGTAGATGAGAAATATAAAATTTAGTGATACAATATTAAATTATGAATATTTATAAACATTAAAAATAAAATGAAAACATACCACTAAGGCACTACATCTGATTACGACGTAATTTCACTCTACGAGTTTTCATGTCTTAAAAGCGTTGAATGATTCTTTTATTATCAAGGCTTCTAAATATCTCTCGCTCAGTGTAGCACACCATCAAGTCATTGAGTCATTCATCTGATACCTTGTTGCGCAAATCTGTTTTAATATTCTTCATTACTGAGAAGATTCTTTCAACTAATGTCATTGCCACTAGAAGGATCAATGTGAGCTCGATGAGGCGATACACCAATGCGAAAGTTTTTTTTTCGGTTTCAACCATCTTTTGAGCAACCTTTGTAAGATCACGGCATTCACGAAATTCAACACTTCTTCTAACATTGGGAATGAATGTTTGAAGCTGATTTCCTAACAACAAATAGTCTGCTATGGTGAAATCTGCAGTATAAATCTCAGAAAGACGAACTAGCTTTTGCACATCAAACTTAGAGGAGTTGCTTGGATCAAGACATGCATACCAATAACTCCGAAGAAACGACAATCCATCTCTGCCAAAATGATATCAAGAGCAACATTGAAACTATCAATATGATAATAGTGAAGGAGAGTAATCTTATACTTCCGACGTGCATATTTACAATTAACTCCGATGTGATCATCCATACTTGACACATCAATCTCATTTGACCCATAAAAGCTTTTTACTATGTTGAACAATGGCTCCACCCATTGTTCCTTATGTCTTGCAAGCGCGTTTTCACATCCACAACAAGACACATAGCTTCAATAATATCTTGATCCCTTCTTTGCAAAGAAAGTGATAACTCATGTGTAATGCTCGACAAGTCTATCAAGAAATGCATGATGAACACAAATTCAAAGCTCTCTATCTTTTGTATCAAACCTGCTGCTCCACTATGACCTGAAGGATATGCTGCATCTTTACATATAACCTCTAACACCGTAAGCACTGACTCCCACATTTGGTATATACAAAGTAATGTTTTAAGATGTGAGCCCCACCTAGTATCTCTAGGTCTAGCTAGGCTAGTTGCCTGATTCAAGCATGTTCCTGTTGAAAGCACAACATTCTTCAATTTCTCCAATAAGACTTACTGATGCTTTTCCATCAAAGCATCCTTTCTTTTGCAAGATGCACTCACAATGGTCACTATCAAGGAAACATAGTTGAAGAAATCAGCAATAGCTCCGCTACAACTTGCAACAGTGACAACCACTAACTATAACTGGTGGGCAAAACAATGGACATAGAAAGCATGCAGATTCTCATCTCGTATTAATCTCTACAAGCCATTAAATTCTTCTCTTATATTTGAAGCTCCATCGTAACCCTGTCCGCTTAGCCTAGAAATAGGTAGTTCAACCTTAGCAAGCACACGAACCAAAGCTTCCTTCAGTGCAACAGATGTACACAAAGTGACATGCTCAATACCAACAAACATTTCCGTAATCTTCCTTTCTTTATTTACAAACCTACATGGTATGAATTTTACAAAGTTAAAACAAAACCACAATGCACAAATCATAAATCATACGACTAAAAACATTATATGTACAACCAACCTCACAATCACGGACATCTGCTCCTTTATTGATGAATCACGTGACTCATCAATAAGCACTGTGAAGTTCCTATCTCCAATCTCATCCTTGATCACCTGTGTGACCTCCTGTGCACAACATTTCACGAGTTCCTTCTGTATATACGAACAAAGCATCAAACAATTGCCACCACCCTCAAATTCAAAAGCATCCTCCACATCCGCCTTTTTATCTTAGTGTCAATCCACCAACTCTCTAAAATTACCCTTGTTCATGGAAGTAGAAGATTCGTCGTGTCCACAAAAAGCTTCACCTTACTGAATGAGATATCTTGCACAATCTAAAGAAGCAGTCAAACGCATCTTGTATGCAATTTCGGACTCCTTGCTATAAGTATTTAATTTATGATCTACACTTTCTTTTTTATTATGAAAATCTTCACAATCTAGCATTGCAATGTTGTGGACACTAGTAGGTCCACCAACATGTTGATGGAAAGATTCCATAGCACTTCTTCAATTCACATGCCCAACTTTTGTGAAGACATCCCTCCCAAAGCGAGTGGGGTGTGACGGTTTCTTAAAAAGAAAGCAATATAAACAAAAGGCAGCATCCTTTTCCACACTATATTCCAGCCAATCGAACTTCTTATATCTTGATTCTTGAAAGGATCTTGAAATTGAACCTAGCTAGCTAGTGGCTAGCTCTCGTCGCTCGCTGGTGCTCAGGCTTCGGTAGTGGGTACTAGCGGTACAGTGGTGGGAGGAGGGGGTACTCAAGCACCCACGGTGGACTCCCCCTGTTTAGATATGCTGAATAGTCTCGTGCTTGTAATTTCTCCTTATATAGTGAATTGTCTTCGTACGTCCGTATTTTTTTCGCAGATGTTTTCAATTTAAAATCTGTGTCTCCCGTTTCTTTGATCTTCTATTTTATCGATCATTTTATAACAAACGGTATCAGAGCTCCGGATTCAACATCCAAGCCGCGTCCTCTGAGGAGCTATTTGTACTCTCAGGGGTGGCCATCGCACGGTGTCAACACCACCTTCGTATCTAGGCGCAGTGATAAAAAAAAAGCATCTTCGTGTTTCTCCAATCCATTGTGACCTCGATATGTTCGGTGCTTCTTTGGGCCACGCAGTCCGAGGCGATTTCTACAACGCGCTGAAGCAAGTTGAAGGCGCACATCGCAAGTCCGACCATAGTCTTTCAGAATTTTTGGCAGTATTAACACTTTTTGGCATCGTGTGTACAGAAATGGTGGTGCTCGAATTTTTTTGGCAAAAATAGCACCGCATCCGCCATGGCCGCCATGCGAGATGCCCATACGCCCACGTCCATCTTTGCCACACGCCGTCAGGATGGCCCGCCGCCCGCCACGTGCCCCCTCGGTGCCGATTAGGGTTAGGGTTTTCGTGGATTTCGTAGCATTTTTAAAATATAGCAAATTAGTTCAAAAAATTATGAAATTTTACGTGAATACTCGTAACACGGTCTACTTTTTTGTGTATTTTTTCCATAATTTTTCTCATTATGATTTTACCTCACAATTTTATTTAAGTGCACTCATTTTATCCCGCCACGTGTTACCCCTTCCCCCTCCCACATGCATGGCCCCTCCGCCACCTGCTCTCCCTCCCAAGACGCCCCCCCTCCGGTGGCCATATTTTGAACCATCCATCCTCCCTCCTCTACACATCTGTCGACTCCTCGCGGCTGTCCCCCCTTGCCCGTAGTGCTGCACGTAGACAACGCATCTGAAATTCCCAACGCCGATGTAGCGACTCCTCCTTTGCTCGGCTATAAATACCGAGATGTCGCAGTCACTCTTCGCTCATCCCAATTGCGTTCCATTTCTCGTTCTGGTGCTCGTCGCTGAGAACCCAGAGAACTTAACATAATTTTTTTTTTTGGAGATTAATATTTGCTTGCTACTCGTCGCTGGTCGCTCGGTTTTTTATAGCTTACCCCGAAGGGCAGGTAATTTGTCAGATATTTTTATCATTATTACCATAATTAGTTAGTGTACTGGTTATTAATTAGTTATGAATTAGTTAGTTTACTGGTAATTAATTAGTTTAGAGGTAATTAGTTAGTTCGCTGGTAATTAATTAATTAGTCGTAATTAGTTTAGTGGTTATCAGTCCCGTATATTAAATTAGTGTGAATTAACTACTCGTAATTTATTTAGTGGTAATTAATCAGTTGTAATTAGTTAGTTTAGTGGCAATTAAATAGTCGTAATTAGTTAGTTTAATCTATGTTAATTAGTTTAGTGGTAAATAATTAGTCGTATCTAATTACACATATGTAATCCATCACTTGCATGCAATTTGTCATATTTAATTACACATGTGCACCACGGATTGGTTTTTTGTGGCTTTAGGTAATGTCGAACATGCAACACTTGTATGTGTTTTATGGCGATGGTCTCGTACGAACCAAACCCAGCGAGTTGGACCTGTCGAGATGCCAGTACAAGGTGGTCCGGGCGGAGGGGCTCGACACGATGAATATTCACGAGCTTCAGAGTTGCATCCGGAGGGAGTTCATCACGGAGGCAACGAGGAAGAAAGTTGTGATTGAGGGGATCACCTGTACGAATGATGTGTGGAAGCTCATCAAGGTGGTTGGAAGTGTAGCATGGAGCGAGTATATGCAGATTGCCTACTAGCCCGAGGCAGCCATTTACGGGAGGTCGATGGTGTACGTGAATTTCGTACCTAAGACGCTAGGCCACCTTGATGATGCCGGGGCCTCTACAAGCGGGCAAGCGCAGTCCAAGCCTAAATACGGCAGCACAGAATGTGTTGCCTTGGAGGATTGTCCCGCACATAATTTTGTGCAAAATGAGAGGGCGGAATCGTGGTGGTCGGCCCGTATTGACTGCTACGAGTATCTACCGGACCAGGCTCTCGGGTTGGAGTCCGACGAGAACACCGACCCAAGCTTGGATGGTTGCGATGATGATGCACACCAGGTTGGTAGTCCAACCAGAGGAATTATGTTATCAGAGGTGCCTTACGTGGCATCGAGACTTGATGATGTCGCAATGCGGTCGCTCGTACTAACACAAGAATAAGGCTCCCATTGGGGGTTTGATGCCGAGACCCTCTTAGTAGGGCAGCGCTTCCCTAGCAAGGAGGTCATGTAACAAGCTATAGCATGGTACGCCTTGTCCATCAGCCGTGTATACCGAGTGCACCGGTCCAACCCTGGGACATTACATAGTGAGGTGCATAGTGGAAGGCTACCCTGGCAAGGCCAACGCTCACCGAGCAAAGATCTTCGGCTGGGTAATCGCGGTCAAGGCAGTGACTAACCACACTTGCGAGCTTAGCGAGCCCCTGCGGCAGCATCGGAACGTGACTTCCGTATATGTGGCGAACCTCATCAAGCACCTAGTTGCGGCGGACGTGTCCGTCTCCCCCGAGTTGCTGATGTCGGAAGTCAGCAATCAGATTGGCTATCTAATCAGCTACAGCAAGGTCTGACGAGCCAAGCAGAAGGTCATCGAGTCCATGTATAGGACATACGAAGAGGCATACAACCTTGTGCCGAGATTTCTTCACTAGATTGTCGAATCAAACCCCGACACGTACATAAACAAACTTGAGTGTGAAGATACTGAGAAAGGGCTCAACCGCTTCATACTGGACTGGGTGTTTTGGGCTTTTGCTCAGGCCATCGGGGGCTTCCAGTTCTGTCGTCCTGTGATGATGATGGATGGCACTTTCCTCACGGGGAGGTACAAGGGCACCATCCTCACTGCGGTGGTGGCCGACGCGAATGACCAGCTTCTCCCTGTGGCATTTGTCATTATGGAGAGCGAGAACACATCCAATTGGCTCTGGTTCCTATCGAACGTGAAGATGACGGTGGTGGGAGACCGGCCCAACGTATGCCTCATCAAAAACCATAATGTTGGGTTGTTGGCGGCCATCAACACCGTGCAGCATGGGACGGCCCCCCTTACCAGTGGAACGACATGCAATCCAGGTGGTGCATGAGACATCTTGCATCTAACTTGTTCAAGCGGTTCCGCGGTCAGGATGTCATGAAGACGTTCAAGGCATTGTGTTTGCAGAACCAGAGGCAGAAGTTTGATTCCATCTGGGGAGACCTCGAACGCCAGACTACGAGGCATACAAGGGAGTCCACGCCAGAGGTACTACAAGGAGAGCAACCCCATAGTGCCATAAGTTTCTCCGAGTGGATTAATGGCCACGCTCCTGAATTGGAGAAATGGTCCCTTCTATATGACATAGACGGTGCGAGGTACGAGATTATGACGACCAACATGTTCGAGGTGTATAACAGCGTTTTCAAAGGTGTGTGGTGCCTCCCTATCACCGCAATCTTCGAGGAGACATGGACTTACACTGTTGGTTATTTCGTCAATAGAGCCACCGCAGCCAAGTGACAGGTGGAGGAAGGCAAGCAGTGGTCCGAGAACATGCAGAGGCACATGGACAAGAAGATGGAGAAGGCTCGGATGCACGACATCCGGGTGATCGATGGCCTCAGAAGGAAGTACAAGATCAGGCTTCAGCAGAAACACGTCAACAGTCATGCCAAGGGGGAAAGGAAACACGCGTGCAACCTAGGTGATGTGGCGACATGCACCTACAACAAGCCGAAGCTACTGCACAAGCCATGCTCGCACATGTACAAGGCGTGTGCGCAAATGAGGCAGATGCGTACACGTGTACATTGTACATCTCCGAGTACTATGACATGCAGCACCTTTTTGGTACATGGAGTGCGGAGTTTCACTCGTACGACCTGGAAATGAAGTACAAGGGTCTTTGGCCAGAAATGGTGCAATGGAGCCCGAACAAGGACTTGAAGACAACAACGAAGGGGCGACGGCAGACGCGACGCTTCCAGAATGACATGGATGCTAGCTAACGTACCAGTATTAGCCGCACAAGCAAGTACAGGATATGCAAGACCCCTGGGAACTCAGTGAAGGATTGTCCCAACAGACCGAGCTCGTCTGGTCGTTATTCGGTGTCGTAATGTAATGTTTTCTCAGCCTTATTTTCTTATGTACAGCTAAACTTGTACGAGTTATGCATAATTTGCATCCTTGCTACGTTCTTCACTGTAAAGTGCACTGACATCCTTGCTATATTTTTGTAATGTTGCAAGAAGACAACGAAGGTGCTACTAGCTTGAAGAGACTACAAACACCAATCAACTTATTTGAAAATGAATGTGCTTTCTGCCATTCATTTAGAATCAGTTAGGTAATACAATCAAAACTTTTGCATCTATCAAGTCAGAGGTGATCTATTGAAGCCTTCTTAGTTCTTACTGTTATGAACTTAGAGTCAGAAATCAATCGTACTTCAAAATTCTCTATTTCTCATCACTACTGTAATGTTCTAACATGCCTATTTTTTTATGCTATAGGATGATGGTCATGTTTTGTGCCCTGAACATGCATCGAAGGTGCTACTATGTGATGATGTGATCTCAGCAAGAAAAGAGATTGCCGTGGAGACTAGTTGCACACACCTATTTTTTTATGCTATAGGGCGCTCTTTGTTAATTTATTAGTTTTCTGTGGATGATATTATTTAATATTGTATTGTACCACAGGCTAGATAACATTGTGCATGAACCAACTGAAGGAAATACGTGGCATGCAGATCATATAACGATGTACCATAGCCTTCAAAATGCACACGAGTCGGAGGTTACGGTACATCGTTATATGGTCTGCATGCGACGTATTTCCCTCAGTTGGTTCATGCACAACCTTATCTAGCCTATCGTATAATACAGTATTAAAGAACATCATCCTCATTAAATTGATAAATAAACAAAGAGTATCCTATTTGATCGGGTTCATGTGATAATACCCCTCCTCCTTCATCCTGATTGTAATAAACCCGCGCATGTTTCTTGTAATGCTTGTAACACTTGAAATATCGACAATTATCGATATGAAAATGTACATTGCAACTTCATTGCAAACCCTAATTCATTGCAAACCCTAATATGCCTTTCACGTCTCCAGAAAGCAACAAATTGTATATCGATGTCTCCAACGGAGTTGTAATGCAGCTTTTTTTCCATACATTCCAAGGCACATGAAATTATGAAACCCTAATTTTTGAAACCTAAATTCCTAATCTTCGCGGCATAAATCCTACATTTTTTAGACATATAAAATTATCAAAACAATATGCAATCAAGTCCACTGCGTGAGGAGCCTAAAAAAATTATAATTTTTGGACCTCATTTCTACATTTAAAAATTCGTGCAAACAGTACACTTAAATGAAATTGGAAGAAAAAATATGAAAGAATAAAATTATAAAAAATTTACACAAGCAAGTACACTGTGCCGAAAGGCTCCACGTAAAATTTTATAATTTTTTTTTAACTCAATTGCTATATTTTAAAAATACCACCACCACAGTTGAAACCAAAACCCTAATCGATGTTAGGAGCATTTACATAAAATCAAAATGAGAAAAATTATGAAAAAAAATACACAATAAAGTAGACTGTGTTACGAGCATTCACGAAAAATTTCATAATTTTTGAACTAATTTTCTATATTTTAAAAATGTTATGAAATCCGCAAAAACCCTAACCCTAATCGGCACCGAGGAGGCACGTGGCGGGCGGCGGGGCCACCGCACGGAGGCCGTGCGGCAACCACACCACACAGTGGCTATGCGACAGCACCATCGCACGGCGACCGTGTGGCAACGGCGGCGTGGCGGGGGCAGGGCATCTCCGCTTGGCGGCCGTGTGGACACGGCTCTATTTTTCCCAAAAAATCGACCACCACTATTTTTGTACATATGATGCCAAAAAGTGTTAATACTGCCAAAAATTCTAGTCTTTTGTGTGCATGGGCTGCAGCACCAAAGAATCCGAGAAGTGTGGCATCAAGTTGCGTTTTGAAGCCCAAAGTGAAACACATCCAAATCAGCCTATTAATTCCCACGTGTTAAGAAATCAATGTTGTAGTCAGAAGACAACCAATCTAATCACACAATGGACATCAAAGAGAGACAATGTAGAGACACGATATAGAGGAGATCCAATATATTTATTCATATTGTGTACTTGTACATTGGGGGTCCTCATATTTATAGCCCAAAAGGGTGAATCCCTCCTAAATGTGGTTTAGTCTTTTACCAATAATTAGGTTTTGAACACTTCCGCTTAGGCAATAGATAACGATATCAAATGTCTCATAAAAAACTCATTCCAAAAAGCTAATGGGGAAAAAGAATGGAGAAAAGAGTACATTACATTCGTAAGTTGTATTACATTTGTTGCCTCTTTGAAAACCTTCGTGTGAGAAAACTTCAAAAAAAAACCCACCAAGGAAAAGAGTACAACGTTTAATCTTCGGGATCTAATCTTCAAGATTTTAAATAAATCCTTAGGATTTGATAAGAGTTGTGATATAAGGATTTACTCCCCCTGAACTTTGCAACTCTTTAAGCCATCTGATTCCAATGCCATGAATGCATCTTTAGAAACTAGATGTAGGCATAGACTTAGTGAATAAATTAGTTAGATTTTCACAAGACTTTGTTTGCAAGATCATTACCTTAATATTCTTCTGGAGTTCATGAGGACAAAAAAAATTTGGAGCAATGTGCTTCGTGATGTTGCTTTAGACATAACCCGTTTGCATTTGTGTAATACGGGCAATATTATCTTCATACATAATTGAGGGGAATTGACAGTATTAATGCCATAATACTTCTGGATGTGGTCAATCACACATCTGAGCCAAACACATTCAAGTGAGTCTTCATTGAGCTATAAGATCTGAGTGGTTGATAGAAGTAGTCACCAAGGTCTGCTCAGATGACCGCTAAGAGATGACTGTACCACCACAAAGTAATATAAATCAATTATAGGATTTTGCACAATAGCGATTTGACAAATAGTTAGCATATCTTCAGGATTTAGTAATGATCATCAAGATCTATGCATGATCTTCATGATTTTTGTATTTTCGACCAACCGGATCTAAATTGTTAAGTGGTAAAACTTTCAAGGTGAATTTAAACAGTAATCATCGTACCAACACCTTCTAGGCTTGACTAAGATTTTTAAAATCTCAAGTATGATTATCAGTGTTTAGCATATGCTCCCCCTGAAGACAACTTCTGTTGAAGTCTTGTTGCTCTAATGCCTTCCATACATTTTTTGAAAATGAATATATGCAAGGATATTGTGATCAAATCAACTGGATTATCACAATACAAAGTCTTACATACAAATATCCTATTACTCATTTGGAGATTTTAGGATAAACACTATTCAAGACTAACATGTGTAACTTAGCAAATATCACTATTGGATTGTGCAACACAAGTAGATTATCCTTGCAGAGGATCTGGGGGTAATATTAGTTGTAAAGTCGTATGTCTTTCGGATACATCTTATCAAAATATTTCAGGGTGTTAACATTTTGCAACTATCTCCAAGTGGTTAAAGTACAACCAATAGTCTGTTATGCAGATCTTAAAGGATGGTTGTACTACTCTAGAATAAATCTTAAAGTATGGTTGTACTACTCTAGAATAAAATAAAACCAATCTTAGTTTTGGTGTTTATGGGATTAATTGTCAATATCACCAATGTATGTTGTACCTTCATGGTACCAGCGGAAACCACCATTCCACTAACTTCTAGTGGAAGATGCGCTTTTTATAAGTGCTTGTGTGGCGCATTTCTGGTCTTTAGGTTCATTGTTGTATTCTTTTGGGTCTTGATGTGTCATTGTCCACTTCTAGGGATCATATGATCATTGGTGTGATTAAGAGGTTGACTGATAAGATAATTTCCCTTTAGGGAGATGCTCTTTCTTTCGAGAGATATTCTTTCTACAGGTAAGAAACTATTGGGTATGTGCTTCATATATATTGTGATTTTGTTTCTTTTCTTACTAGGAATTTGAGTCATTCGAAGATCTCATCAAGGATTTTCAGAACCCATTTACTCATATTTTATTTATTCATTCATGCCATCTGCTAGAGTTATTATGCAACGAAACATTATTTCATTCATAATAGGAGAGTAATGATCTCTACGTGGACCTTTAAACCATAGCGTTCACCACTTCATTATATTCACTAGTAGGGTGCCTGTGCGTTGCAACGGAATCCCAAAAGAGAGTGATACATATCAACAGACGCATAATAAATATCAATTTTCTTTCACACACATATAAAAAGAAACATTAACTACGCCTATTGCATCACCTACTATTGCTACTACCCGAAAATTAAAATTTGAGTTCATAGATTGTTTACCTTTGGAAGTTGAAGTTGATGTTGACTTTTCTCCCCAACGTGCTGCCCATTTCCAATCATTGCCGACTGACAAGGAAGAGGGCTACACATCGATAGCCACATTCTTCCACCCTAAACCCAAGTAGCCTTCGCCGAGCACATTATGGCGAGGAGGTGGGAAGCTAGGGAAGGAGGCAGTGGCGACGTTGCGGTGGTAAGCGAGGAGGAGGTGGCAATGTTTGCTCAGCCGACGCTGAGCAAGAGATGGCGGCAGTGCAACGAAGGATCAGGATGAAGAGGACATGGTGCGGTGAACTCAAGACGGCGGCGCGGCAAGGGAAGGGCGCCTTTGTCTCTGCCTCTTCCTCGTGCACCATCACTGTGTCCCCTCCCTTTCCTGACACCTCCAAGGTACAGCCTCCTCCTCTCATCCCTTCCCTCCCGGTGCCTTCTCCTATTCCCGATGCCGCCTTCCCTCCCCATACCTCTTCCTTTGTCGAAATGAAGCAAATATTAGATGGGAGCAGGTGGTGAGTCGCGGCGCGAGACAAGAAGGAGTGGGACAACGACGAATTTCAGTATATGCGTGTGAAGTGGGGGGCGACAGTTTGGATGGTTGCAGAAGAAGTGAGAGCATGGATATGTTCGCGAGTCGGGGGGGAGACGAGACCTTGTCCCTATCAGGTTGGGTGTACATGTTGGTATGCCTCGATGAGGAATTTTGGAAGGGGTGGGCGAAGCCAACCACGCGCATGGGAGAAATGACATCATCCCATTGCGCGGGGTAAACTCCTTCTTGTATTAGTTAAGACATCGCCAAAATATTCGAGTTAGTCCAAGTATCAGTGATTCAAAACTCTAAATCAAATTAGTTCAGAAGGAGAAAATGAGATTAGAGCCGAAATACAAGTTTATGATTGAATCAGAACTATACAATTTCAAAGGCACAATAAGATGCCAGTCAAGTTGGTGCAATTCTTTTATTATTGGAAAGTTTGAGAGTTGAGATTGATTTGATTCTGTTCATATCCCCTAATACGATGTAAACATCTTAACAAAAGCCCAATTAGGCCATTAGCTCATGAAAATCAGAGACAACCCAGTCGGCTTTCTCTGCAACCGCTTCCCTCATTTGCACTCCACCATAGCAGATGAACAAGTCTACTCCAATGGGTTGCCGAGTCTGCAAGAACATATGTGCAAACACAAGTTTAAGATGTATTTGAAGTTCCATACACAGGGTAGTTCATTTCGGTAGTAACAGGTACGCAATACAAAATTGTGAATCCATCTACTCACAGAGTTAGTTCTACATCAGGATGCTGAAAACTAGGCACCATTACTCCAGATTGCAAAATCAATATCAAAATGAGAAGAAGGAAGCCATGCATCTCGTTGATCAAAGTAATCAGGGTAGCAAAATTGCTTAACCCCTTTACCATTTCTTTACTATATGCACTGAAAATACAAATGCAACTTACTAACATTTATCTTCTTTTGAGGGAACATTTATGTTTTTCTTTTGAAGCAGCAATTTACTCCCATTAATCATATGAATAATATGATTAATCCGATGATTTCCAAGGCTCGGTTACGTGAATAAGATTCATGCCTCGGAAAAAGTTTTCGAGAGCGCTGCCCCTTCGAACCCCTCCCGCTAACCGACTAGCGGGACCGCCGTGCTGGGTATTCGTACCACGCGTTATAGGTAGTGTGTGCTCATGTCGTCCGATAGAATTGGATTCTATGCATAACTTGTTTTTGTAGGGATTGATGTGAATAGTATGAACCATGTGCATGAGATGCATGTATGTGTATAATGTTCATGACCTACGTGTCATGTTTATTGCAGCCCAAGACTGTCTATATCTGTATAACGGACTGCGTGTCGACTTGTGATGCTTCTTCACTCCTTGTATTTCATTACTAGTGCTATTAGGAGTAACGGCTTAGTGGGAGTACTTGGAGGAGTCGACCACTTGGAGACATGGCAAACAGGATGCATGGCGATGGAGATCACCATGTGGAAGGGTCATACTATATCACAATGCAATTTGATTGTCTGTGAATGCCCTTACATTCCTGTTCATTTATTTCTATGCATGTTATTTAATTGCTTTTAACATGGTAGAAGTAAAATTCCCTCACATAATGTTAAGTTAAATTGATGCCCTCCCAATTGGCTACACCATCCAAAGTCATGTATTTTAATGGTAGGTCTTGCTAAAGCAGAGTGCCATTAATATTACTTGACTAGATGGGTTTGTGTTGGACACTTACACGCATAGCATTGGTTTAACTTGACAAGGTCATCATAACGGTTATGGACCTTGGGGCATAGGGTTGGGTGTCGGACCGTGGAGATGCTGCCCAACAACAAGAGTCATATAGAGATATGATTAGCAAATGGTTGCTTACCATTTTCACTAGTCTTCTAGCAGTGATGCCAAAGGTCACTAGTAGATTAAATGATTATGGGTCTTGAATCACTAAAATGTCACAAGAGGGATATGGTGTTTAGTGGGAGTAGCTTTATTAAATTGTTTAATAAAAGTTACTTGAACATATGTCTTAGCTTTGCATATTCTATGTTGTAGATCATGGCACCAACTACTGTACCTACATTTAGTTTTGCATTACGTTCGATACTTGATAAGGAAAAACTGAATGGAACAAATTTTGCGGATTGATCCCACAACCTAAGAATTGTTCTTAGGCAAGATAAAAAGGAACATGTTTTAGAGGAACCAATTCCAGATGTACCTGCTGAAAATACTATTGTTGCTCTTAAAACTGCCTATAAAAGGGCATGTGATGAGTCCCTTGATGTTAGCTATCTCATGCTTGCTGCTATGAACTCAGACCTTCAGAAGAAGTTTGAGAACATAGAGGCCTACGATATGATCGTGGCGCTCAAAGGCATGTTTGAGACTTAAGCAAGAACTGAGAGATATGAGATCTCATAGAAATTGTTTGGGAGTAAGCTAGCTGAGGGAAGTTCGGTGAGCCCTCATGTGATTAAAATAGTTGGTTACACACAGAGCTTGAAAAAACTTGGTTTTCCACTTAGCCAAGAGTTGGCTACAGATTTGATTCTTGCTTCGCTACCTTCAAGCTATGGGCAGTTCATTCTGAACTTCCATATGAATGGCTTAGACAAGAATCTCATCGAACTGCATATGATGCTTAAGACTGCAGAAGACAACATTAAGAAAATCTACTGTCATGTGATGATAGTGCAAAAGAGTACAAGCTTCAAAAGGAGGGCTAAGACTAGGGTCAAAGTTAAAGGCAAGAAAGTTTCGGATGAGATCCAAACTAACAAGCCTAAGCCCAAGAGTAAGTCTGGCCCGACTCATGAGAATGAATGCTTTTACTGTAAAGAACCAGAACATTGGAAAAGGAACTGCAAGAAATACATGGCTGATCTGAAAAAGAATGGTGGAACTAAACCCTCCACTTCAAGTATTAATGTTATAGATGTTTTTCTTGCTGACTCTTCTGTTAACTAATGGGTATTTGATACCGGATCGGTTGCTCATATTTGCAATTCGATGTAGAGTCTAACAAAGAGTTGGAGAATTGCAAGGGGTGAAATGGATCTTCGCGTCGGGAATAAAACAAGAGATGCTGCATTAGCCGTCGGGACTTTGCCATTACTTTTGCCCTCAAGATTTATTATGGAACTAAATAATTGTTATTATGTTCCAGCCATAAGTAGAAACATCATCTCTGCATCATGTTTGATGGCAGAGGGTTATAAATTCGTAATAGAGAACAATGGTTGTTCTATATTTTTGAATGAAATGTTTTATGGCTATGCTCCTGTTTTGAACGGGTTGTATATTTTAAATCTTGATGATGCACCTGTCTATAATATTAATGCAAAGAGGATTCGGCCTAATGTTTTGAATTCTACTTTCATTTGGCATTGTTGTTTGGGTCACATAAGTGAGAAACGTATGAAAAAGCTCCATGATGATGGAAGTCTAAACTTATTTGATTTGGAATCATTTGAAACATGTGAGTCATGCCTGCTCAGAAAGATGGCCAAGACACCTTTCATTGGTCGGAGTGAAAGGGTGTCCGAC
The DNA here is from genome assembly GCA_036346405.1 of Phyllostachys edulis. Lineage (NCBI taxonomy): Eukaryota > Viridiplantae > Streptophyta > Magnoliopsida > Poales > Poaceae > Phyllostachys > Phyllostachys edulis. Next base: position 22,520,528 of record CM070554.1, read on the forward strand.
CTGTTGGCACTCATACATACTGATGTGTGTGGACCAATCAGTACGACAGCTAAAGGTGGTTTTCAGTACTTCATTACTTTCACCGAGGACTATAGTAGATATGGATATATCTATTTAATGAGGCACAAGTCAGAATCATTTGAAAAGTTCAAGGAGTTCCAGAATGAGGTACAGAATCAAATTGGCAAAACAATCAAATCTCTATGATCTGATCGTGGAGGTGAGTTTTTGAGCCATGAGTTTGGTGATTATTTGAAACAATGAGGTACAATGGAATGGGGTGTCCGAGCGGCGTAATCGGACCCTGTTGGACATGGTTCGATCAATGATGAGCCAATCAGATCTACTGTTGTATTTTTGGGGTTACGCTCTAGAAACTATTGCTTTCACTTTAAATAAGATACCATCTAAAATAGTAGATAAGACACCATATCAGATATGGACTGGGAAGAGTCCTAGTTTGTCTTTTCTAAAGATTTGGGGATGTGATGTCTATCTTAAACATTTGACGTCTGACAAACTCACACCCAAGTCCGATAAGTGCTTCTTTGTGGGGTATCCTAAGGAAACTAAAGGATATTATTTCTATAATCGGGTTGATAATAAAGTGTTTTTGCCCGTAATGGTGTCTTCTTGGAGAAAGAGTTTATTTCCAAATTAGTAAGTGGGAGCAAGGTGCAACTTGAAGAAATTCGGGAAGCATCTGAAAATATTTCAACTCCCACTGAACCTCTATAGGATGAACAAAATATTGTTGAACCTGTAGATGAGGCATCAGCCCCACGTAGATCAAAAGGGCCACGTCTATTGCCTATAAGGTATGGGCATGATGAATTATTGTTGAATAATGATGAGCCTAAAACTTATACGGAAGCGATGATGGACCCAGACTCTGAGTCATGGCATGAGGCCATGAGATCCATAATAAAGTCCATGCATGATAATCAAGTTTGGAACTTGGTTGATGCACCTGATGGTATTAAGACCATTGAGTGCAAGTGGATCTTTAAGAAAAAGATAAATATGGATGGAAATGTTCACATTCATAAGGCACGACTGGTTGCAAAGGGTTTTAGACAAATTCAAGGGGTTGATTATGATGAAACCTTCTCTCCTGTCGCGATGCTTAAGTCTATTCGGATCATTTTAGCTATTGCTGCATATTTCGACTACTAGATATGGCAAATGGATGTCAAAACATCTTTCCTTAATGGAAACCTAAGTGAGGATGTGTACATGACACAGCCTGAGGGTTTTGTCGATCCAAAGGAAGCTAGAAAGGTATGCAAGCTCAATAAATTCATCTATGGATTGAGGCAAGCATCTCGGAGTTGGAACATTCGTTTTATGAAGTGGTCAAAGGGTTTGACTTTATCAAGAACGAAAAAGAACCTTGTGTTTACAAAAAGGTTAGTGGGAGCAAGCTTGTGTTTCTGATCTTGTATGTAGATGGCATACTACTGGTCGGAAATGATATTCCAATGCTTGAATATGTTAAAACTACATTAAGAAATAGTTTCTCAATGAAAGATTTAGGAGATGCAGCATATATTCTTGGTATAAGGATCTATAGAGATAGATCTAAGAGGCTAATTGGATTAAGCCAGGATATATACATAGACAAAGTGTTGAAACGGTTCAACATGCAAGATTCCAAGAAAGGTTTCTTGCCCATGGCACATGGCATTAATCTTAGTAAGAGTTAGTGTCCTACGACCATTGATGAGCGAGACAAAATGAATAGAATTCCATATGCTTCGGCTATTGGATCTATCATGTATGCCATGCTATGTACACGACCAGATGTATCATATGCTCTAAGTGTTACGAGCAGATACCAAGCTGATCCCGGTGAAGGTCACTGGACAGCTGTGAAAAACATCTTTAAGTACTTGAGAAGGACTAAGGATGTGTTCCTAGTTTATGGCGGTGATGAAGAGCTCGTTGTAAATGGTTACACCGATGCAAGCTTTCAAACCGACAAAGATGATTATCGTTCGCAATCTGATTTTATATTCATTTTGAATGGAGGAGCGGTGAGCTGGAAAAGTTCCAAGCAAGAGGCGGTTGCTGATTCTACGACGAAGTCCGAGTACATTGCGGCTTCTGAAGCTGCGAAAGAAGGTGTTTGGATAAGGAAGTTCCTTGTTGAGTTGGGGGTGGTTCCGAGTGCCTCGAGCCCAATGGATCTCTATTGTGACAACAATGGAGCCATTGCTCAGGCTAAGGAGCCTAGATCTCATAAAAAAATCCAAACATATACTCAGGCGTTATCATCTTATTCGTGAGTTAGTGAATAGAGGAGATGTTAAGATATGCAAAGTTCATACGGATTTAAATGTTGCTGATCTGTTGACTAAACCTCTCACACAGCCAAAGCATGAGGCGCACACAAGAGCTATCGGTATTAGATACCTTAATGATTGACTCTAGTGCAAGTGGGAGACTGTTGAAAATATGCCCTAGAGGTAATCATAGAGATGATTATATTGCATTATGTTCATAATATTGGATAATGTGTTATCCTGTTTCTTGAATGAATCATTGGTTATCAAGATTAACAAGTATGTGACTTGTTGGTGAAACTCTTAACTTATATGATGTCGTTCTAAATGTATCACTGGTCGGATATCAATGGTCAGAACACTATTGACTCTATCAACCAGCACATTGTATTGATCGATGACCATGTTTCACCGGTCATGGATATAGGGATATCAAATCAATAATGTGAACACATGTTAGAGAACATGGGGTTGGATTGACCCACCTTGAGACACTGCTGAGATTGTTATGATTCTATGTGTCGTTAGTTAGTCTCAAGCAATGATGATGTATAATCCTTAGACCTGAGATCAGCATGGTTTCCTACATGTGTAATAGCACTCTTAGGGGTTGCCAATCGCTACTCGTAACCGGGTAGTTATAAAGGTAGCTTTCGGGTATGCTATGAAACATGTGGAGGAATGTGACTGGTCGGATATGGGATTTGCCCCTTCTAACATAATAGGAGAGATATCTCTGGGCCCCTCGTTGTGGTTGGATAAAGAAAGTGCATGGTCATGCCACTAGTGGTCGAAGTGTTCGACCACGTAAAGTTATCCGACACTCGATTGAGAAAGTATTGAACGGTCCATGGATGACACAACATCTCACTGGAGTTCAACCAGACATCGTGAGGCAAAGGGAGAATACTCGAGTAGGTCGCTTAGTTCGATCAGTTACGGACTGGTCGTATGGAGATACGAGCTGGTCGTAGACTGGTTGAGCAAAATCACAAAGTGGTCGAAACCTGGTCGTAAGGAGTTACGAACTGGTCATGACCAAATACGAACTGGTCGTATAGAGATAGGACCTGATCATAAGTGATGAGGACCTAGTCGTAGATCATATTACATTAAGGTTCGTCCGATATAATTTGTGTGTATTCGGGAATCGTTATGTTCTGCTAGGAACCGCTAATGACTCGTGATCGGAAAGGGTTTCCGAGTCACAACCGTTTACACATGAACCTACGGGTCACACACTTAACGGGTTGAAACAAACCAGTACGGATACGATTTGTCAAACGTGTTCGGATAGGATCCGTCACGAGCACTATATAAGGAGATGCATGAGGTCATGGGATGGGGGTGAACGTAATGCATAAGACACACGAAAGTCGTGAGTTGAGTTGTTCCACCAAACCCTAGCCGCCATCTTCCCGAGAGTTTCTACTGCGGCGACTTGGTGCTAGCACACCAGCGCATGGTTGTTCCTTCTCTGGACGTGTGGATACCGTAGAGGCGCTACTGCGGTTGCTGTTGCGCTTAAGGACGATCCACGATCTACATAAGGAACTGCAGAGGTCACTGGAGGAGAAGATCGACCACGACCACCGCACCGACGTGCTCAACGCTGGACGATCGACTAAGACCACTACATCGACGCGCTCTTCGTTGGACCAAGCTGCTCCAACCCTTCTTCCGCTGCTCTGCGCGTCTGGTGGTAATGATCTGTGATCATCTACTTGCTTGGCTTCCTGGTTTACGTGGTAGAAAATTTTGATTTGTTGATATCGTAGCTTACCTGTGACCCAACAGCAAAAGGTGTGGCGCTAAGAGTTACACTTAGACCTGTCTTATGTGCTGAACTGCTATGGCTTTACCTCCACTCCGTGAAGTAGGCTCTGTGGGGTCGAAGCCAACATACTCTCCAGAAGTTCCAAACAGTAATTGGTTTGCAAAAATGTTTTCAGGGGGGATGCCAAGATCCAATGCAATAGGCTAACAAAAAGAGCAAAGGGAAGGTCAAGGACTGACTTTGTAGTACATGAAATGGCAACATACAAATAACCAAATGTTTTCACAATTTTTTGTAAACCAGGAGTGTAACGCTTAGCAATTTATGAAGAGGGATGGGAAATTGAGCTTGAATATACAAAATCTAGCTTTGTTTGTTCTTCCAGTCTTTGAATGTCTGGCTTCTAATGAGGGTCATTTATTTGAAATAAATGATTGCATACCACTAAAGAGGTGGAATTGTGTCAAAAGTTAAGCTAAAGAGACTTGGAGATGGAAGTAACAAAAGCTTGATGGATCAAAATCAGAGTATAACATGCATAATGACTTTCCTGAAAAATCACTAGCAAAGTATCAGACAGGGGAAGTGTTATACCTTGATCATCTATCGAAAGCCTCCAGAAACATGGTAGACATCAACATTTTTGGCTTTTAGAGTTTTGAACTTTTGATCAATTCAGCAATTCCAGGAGATATCCTAAAGATCAAATGTCATTTGCATCAACATTAGTAGCAATATGAGAGGGCTAGCTACAACTAATGACAATTTCCACATGGAACATGAAGGTTGTATATGGTTGCTGCACCGATATCTATACACATCAGATGTGATAGCAAATTTATCAAATGTGAAGGCACATGGAGCTTACAAGAAACAACTAATGTGTGAGCAGTGAGCTAAACATAGTCCCATTTGTTTAACATAAATGAGAAGTTATCAAGTAATGTGATTTGAAAACCAAGAAAACGTGCGGAAAAATGAACAAGATTAGAAACAATCTAATAATTTCTTTTCTGTGATCTAACCATCTCAAACAAGTAAATAAGATAGCAATAGAATGTCCCCAAAAAGAGCAATACAAGAATAACACAATCAAGTTGTAACTGGGCTTACCTTGGTGGCCTCTTCTCCATGCAGTCCTCAACCTGGTCCAAAGATGGCTTGAACAAAGATAGCCGAGCGGCTAGCGCCTCCTCAAACGCAACTGACCCAGTCATCGCCCTACAAATATCAAACAAAATTTTTAGAACACTTGAATGGGGTATTCTACATTTAAATGCAGCTAGCAATTCTTCAACGAATTACTTGGCTACAGCTACAAAATCCAACATCTTTACTTAGCCGTCCACTCAACAACTGCTCGACCCGCCCCACAAAAATCCACGAGCTCATCGATGCCCTCGTCCGGGCACACCGTGCTATCGACATCGAAACACACTGCATCGGTGTTGCACCAGGTCCCGATAGCCTCTGGTGAAGAGAAGAAACACACAGAGAGTGTTATTTGGGAGATTCATTCAGGTAGGAGATTCAGGCACAGCTTGACTGCACAAAGCAAAGTTTTTCAACAGTTAGCTTTGGAAGGCAGGCGGCTCCCCAAATCAGGCAAGGGTGGCGTGTTCTTAGATACCCCCATGGCTGCTGCTATGAAGCTCAAAGGATTTGAGAGTTTGATACAGCAAAACAAAGCATCCCCAAAGCCTATTACTAAATATGAATTCATAAGCGGTGACCGAGCTAAAGGCAACCGAAGAACATGAAGTGGCGACTAGCTTGGACAGATTCGCGCACTAACCAACCAGGCCATTTATATACAAGTTGTAAGAAGGAAAATTTGCGATGAACAAGCAACGACGATAACAGCATAACACATCGCTAGATCGTGCGAAGAGGAGATAATTTGTGGTGATTTGGGGGCACAAATTGCCTATCCATCACCTTCGAGTTTACGGTCGAAGTCAGCTGCCAACCCCCTATCCCTGCGCGATGACAACGCCTGCGATCCCCTATCGCCACTACACAATGAGCTCCAAACACAAATCAGGCGAAAAATGGCTCACCTCAAGTCAAGGAGACACAGGCCAACCCTCTCCTCCTCGGTCAGCATATCCAGGGTCTGAGGCTCCTGCTGCGCTGTCACGTCGACAACCTAAAGCCCATCCAGCTCCCTACTCACCAGCAGCTGCTCCAGATGTTGCCCCTACTCCGTCAGCTCCTCGTTGACGACGGGCACAGTCATGGGCACCTCGGTGGCCATCTGGAAGGCCTCAGTGAAGCGGTCGGCGGGCACCACCCTGAGCGCGTGGAAGATATCGTAGAGCGAGGTGCCATTGCGGAGGAAGATGTGGGCGTTCTGGTTCTTCAACACCACCACCACCGTGTGCTTCTCAAACTGTAGGACAGGGGTGGCCATGGTAGGAGGAATGGGGGGAGGAGGAGAGAACCCAGGGGGAGTGGCGGGAGTAGATCGGGCTGGGGAGGGATGGGAGGTTCCCGCCGGCTAGAGCCGAGGAAGGCGCGGGCGAGGGGCGAGGGCAGCTCGGTGGAGGAGGACGAGGAGCAGCGTGGAGGTTCGAGGGCGACTTGGGGGAGCTGGGTGAGGGGCGTAGCATAGAGGTTCGAGAAAGGCTTAGGGGAGATGGGCGAGGGGCGACAGATGCGGGGAGTGGAGGTTGTGCGGCGGCATGTGGGGAAAGGAAGTGGCGGCGCAACACGTAGGGAGAGGAAGCGGCGGTGCAGCGCATGGGGAACGATGGCATCGGTGGGTGGGAGGAGGCTGGTGGCGATGGTGTTCAGTTGGAAGAGGAGAGAGAGAGAGAAAGGGAAGAACAGGAGAAGGAGGAAGGAGGATATCGTGGGAGCAGTTGCTGGGAGGCGTGAGAGGACACGAAGCCATCTTGGCTGTCCATTTTTTGTTCCCGATCGGACGGACGTGGTTGATAGTGGGAGGACGGACGACCACCACCAATTGCAATATTTAAGTAGTAGAGATAATGACCCCATCAAGTCTGAACTAACTAGTCCTAAGACTTTTATTTAGCAATCATGGTTCAGCCTCAAATGCTTCCTTTATGTGACCTGATATGAACGCTTCAAGCGACCAACCATGAACTTTGATTCCAGATCCGTGTTCTCTTAAGAGAAACTTTAGCAACAGCAAAGACAAAGTGGTTGTCGACAACTTTTCTCTCATATCCTCATAATTGAGGGTCTCCATGATATTTTTTTTTGTCAGCCTGTTTCTCTAGTATCTGGGCCAAAATCCTTTATCCATAATCACCAACCAGTTCGCACAGTAGGATGTGCACTCTCTATTTCAGAGAATTCAATCTAACTATACATTTGTGCATATCCTAAATGGCCAAGTACTCTTCTTGAACTTCGTAAAAATAATAGATTGCTCTATGTCCTAGTTATCAGAAGAAAAAAGGAGTATCTTTGGAGAGCTATTGGAAATTGTAACCGTTATTAGGATTTGTTTTGCAATAGACATAAACAAGAAAGTATAGCTGCTGAAAACTGTAAGCAATGCTAGAATTGCTTTTGCAATAGACATAAACAGGAAGTGGAATAGCCATTGTGATAATGTTGAACTTCTTCGTGCAGTTATGTTTCCTGTGTTTTTTCCCTTTTATTTTAGCTATATTTTTTCACATATCCTCCGAACCAACTCTGACAATGATTTGTTTGTTTGGCAGATGTGGATTTCCAAGGGAGAGTACAATGAAGATTTTTTTTAATAATCCTTTTTTAAATCCGAAATACAGTAATATATGTATGTTTTTTTATTTTGCGGAAATAATCCTCCATCGCTCCACCGTTGGGCGACTTGTATAAAGTTGCCTAATGGTTGAGCGACTTTATCCAAGTCACCCAACAGCTGCGCAACAAGTGGAGTAGTCGTCAACAATATAGCGAGTATTTCCTATCGTTCAATGGTTGAGTGACTTAGCCCTAGTCGTCCAACCATTGAACGACTTGGTAGCAAGCTCAGACCAACGTGTCGTTGAAACATTGGACTTGCCAAGCAGTCGAACAGTTGGATGACTAGACGTATAGAAAGGTGCACACGGCCCCCTCACGGTCTCTTTCGCCATTTCTCTAGGGAGAAAACGAGAAGAGCTCGGGAGAGGAGAAAAGGAGAGAGAGAGAAGGAGAGAGGAAGTGAAGAGGGGAGAAGGTCAGGAGAGGGAGAGAAGGAGAAGAGAGAATGACGAGGGGAAGTAGAGGAGCTCGGGAGAGGGAGAGAAGGAGAGGAGAGGAGCTCGGGAGAGGGAGAAGGAGAGCAATGGATCTCGAGAGAGGGAGAGAAGGAGAGCAGAGGAGCTCGGGAGAGAGCGATAAGAGAGAAAGAAGAAGGAAGCTCGTTGATTAGGAGAGAAGCTCTTTGCGTGAAGGTAATAGTCTTATCCATTCTTGTTCTAATCCGAATGTAGATAACTTATCGTTATTTGTTGGTTTGGCACTTATTTCATGAATTTATGTTGACACATGGGTAGTTGCATTGTTTGAAATATTTGCAGTGATAAATCAGTCATGTCGGAGCCCACAAGATTAAGAGTGCATTACGGTGCTGGTACGATTCGTGAAGGTCCATACGGTGCTGACCTGAGTGGTTTCCCGCAAGTCAGCATAGTACACCCATATGTGGAGAATGCTCAAATCGGAGATGTCCTGCGCTGGCTCACCTACAGTTTCTCCTTGGACCCCGAGGTGTGCAGTGTCGTCCTACATGAGATTTGGAGTCAGTCTGCCACGCACATTCGGTGGGAGTTGAGCAGGTGATGCACACGGTTGCATGAAAGGGCTTTGTACAAGGCTGCCGACGTCGTGGATACGAGTGTGTGCTACTCATGCAACCATGTTCGAAGGGAGGCGCAGGAAGCCCTGCGGAGACAAAAGAGGAATATCGCATACCGCAACGCGTGGTTCATGAAGAGGACGTGGTAGCCGATGTTGCGGAGGCAGAAGAGGAAGATTGCACACCGCATGCTGAGCCCACTAGACGGGTCGATGTAGGGGAGCATGTTGACAGCATAGTGCATCAGATGGAGATCGATGATTTGATGGCCCAGGCCGAGGAGGAAGCTTTAGAAGAGGAAGAAGCTTTAGAAGATGATGGCGATGACTCTTCCAATGGGGACGAAGGACCCATCTCGCAGGAATGGAATATAACGGGCGTTGAGGGTCTTGCTGTGCATGACGAGCATGAATCACCGTGGGAGTACCACGGTGCGGAGGTTCGGCTTCATGCAATGTTTTCTAACAAGGGATCACTGTAGGATGCCATTAAGCTGTGTGCCTTGTCTATGCAGCGAACGTTTCGGGTCCTCAGATCTAGCCAGGAGTAGTACACCGTGGTCTGCGAGCAGGCTAGTTGTCCTTGGCGTGTGCACACACGTAGACCCAAGTATGAGACTCACTGGATTATCTCCAAGGTACAGACACACTCCTGCGTGCTCAATAGTGTTTTGCCAAAGCATCGCAACCTAACGTCCACCTTCATAGCCAATCTCATGTACGGAGAGATAGTGAAGAAGAGGGACTGGAGGCTAAGCACATCATGGTGGTATTGAGCAAAAATTCAAGTACAAGATTAGCTACGCGAAGGCGTAGCGTGCGAAGCAGAAGGCTTTGGAAAGGTGGTTCAGTTCTTTCGAAGCGGCTTACGACAATCTTCCTCATATGCTCCAGGTGTTGCAGGACAGGAACCTGGGCACATACATTGTTGTGAAGGACAAGCCATCTAGAAGACCACCGCTAGGTTTCATGGTATTGCAAAGGGCCTTCTTAGCCTTCGATGCCTGCATCAATGCTTTCAGACACATGTTGCTCGTGATCTTAGTCGACAGGACGTTTCTAACTAGAAAATACAAGGGCCAGATCCTAACAACAATTGGCGTTGATGGCAACAATCAGATTTTACCCTTAGCCATCGCATTCGTGGAAAGTAAGAATTTCAACGGCCGGTTGTGGTTCCTTCAACATCTAAAGGGAGGAGTAGTTGGGACACGTCCTCGTGTCTGCATTATCCATGATCGCCACCCCAGGATGATGAAGGCCATCAGAAAACTTCAGAAAGACCCCGAGGAGTCGTTCCCTTGGCCAGACATGAGGAACAAATGGTGCATTCGCCATCTCGGGGCCAACTTCTTCAAGCGCCACAAAGAACCGCTGATAAAGTTGCATCGAAAGGTCAAGCTATCACGTAACCAGCAGCAGAATTTGATGCATTCTGGGAGATGTTGGAGGAGCACACCACGAAGCACGTCGTCGAAAAGAACAAGCATTCGCCCATTCTTGGGGCAGCGCAACCCGAACGCCTCCCATCACTGCAGGAGCTTGACCCTCCCCATGTGACGCAGAGGACCTCGAGGGACATCAAGTGCTTCTCCCATTGGATTGAGGCCGAACCATTGGAGAAGTGGTCCTTGCTGCATGACACGGACGGTGCAAGGTACGATATAATGACCACTAACCTTGCTGAGGTGTACAACTGGGTTCTTAGGGGCCTCCGTTCTCAGCCCCTCGTTGCCATCATGGAAGGCGTTCTGTATAGTACAATAAGATATTTCAGGAAAAGGCATTCAAATGTGGTACTTCATGTAGTCAATCCACATACACCGCACTGCTCGATCCGAGAACGGTCAGTCGCACATGGTCTTCGTGATGGGTAATACGGAGCATCGTTTCGACGTGCTCCTTCGGGACAGAGCTGGATTCGGGATGACTCGCTCTCTGCAAAGTATGAAGAGACTACCGGACTGCCGCAAGCTTCCTCCTCGAAGGGCGCAGCGCACGAATGCGAAACACATCCGTGCCTCATTGCAATGGAGCCGCTATAGGTGCGTCCGCTCCCACTATAAATACAACTCTACTCGACTAGGAACTCCACACCAACAACACTACCTAGATAACATGGACAAGGAGAAGAAATGGGAGAACATCCATGAGCTTTTGAAGGACTGGGTGTCTCCTAAGGAAACCGTCGCTCGCCATAGGGTGTTCAGTCAACAGCCTTACAATCACCACCCACCTCCGGAGGTCGTCGATCTAAGGAGGCTGCCTCATAGTACGCCCAACGATTCCGGGTCAAGCCGCCCCCCTCCTATGCCCACTGAACGGCCTCTGGAAGGACCCCCAACGGGGGTGGAGCCACCCCTTTGCTAGTGCCAGGACGCTTGCAAGTGTGTCAAATTAACCGACGAGTGGACCATTGGGCAGTGCTATTGGTGCTACCCAAACTACTGTGCGGACTACCCCGACTGTAGGTTTGACATGCCAAGCCACATGTAGCCGGTAATGAAATTGCATTCAAGTGTACACCACTTTTTTGCTCCCCGTTACGCCGTAACCACATCTCTCTTCCCACCGCAGTCTCCGCATCGCCTATGTGACTTCAGCCAGTGGATCGACGATAAGATCCACCCCTACGACATGTGGATGCTGCTGATACGGAAGAGCTGGGCCAGGGAGGACTGTGAGGGTCGTGAAAGGCGCCTCGAAGAGCTGCAGGCTGAGATGGAGGAGGAGAAGAGGCGGGAGAGGCTGCACGAGGAGCAGGAGCACAAGCATGCCAGGCGACACGAGGTCGAGAGGGCGCGGAAGAGGGCCATCGCGGCGAAAGCCAAGGCGTAAGACGAGAAGTACAACGCCGAGCTAGGCCGCAAGGGCAAATGGTCATGTTCCACACAGTAGTTTGACTCTCTTCGTCTATATGTCCCATGTATTTCTAATTCCCTAAAGACATGCGTGTACCGTCCTTGTTTCGTTAGTCTACGTGCCATGTAACCTCCTAGTCGGATCAACTGTCGTGTTGTTATCGCTGCACCATTTCTTCAAAGTTCTCCACCATGTATGAATTCCCTGGCTCATCGCAATATTACTTACTTTCGTACTTATGAATCATCGCTACCTCAAATGTCCTCACAAAATTCTTCAGAAATTTACCACACTACAACAACATACGACGATCACAAAATGTTATTGCGAGTCTAACAGATTTCGTACTCTTGAGAATCTATGAAAATCATAAACGGACTAACCAACTATGTCACTACCTTTTTTTCCAAAAAAAAAAAACAACCTGCAAACAAGATTTGCTAAATGTATTACCTACAAAATTTATCATTTATTCCCCACAATTATCTCCATCAGATTAATAAAATAATAATATATATCTTAAATCACCTAACCGGTCGGCGACTGGTCCATTTGTTGCTCTACGGTTGAGCGACTAGTACAAGTCGCTCAGCCGACGGACGACTTGTAAACTTGTCGCTCAACGATTGGCCTACTTGCATACTGGTCGCTCAACCGTTGGACGACTATCTAAGTCGGCCAACAATAGAGCGACATAGTGTTATTTATGTAAAAAAAAAAAACGTAGGTATACTATTGTATTTCAGAATAAAAAAATTCGTACGAGGAATCTGGTCCGGCATTGTCCACATGAAGTGCTTCTAAGCTACTGGGGAAGTTTGTACCTGTACTTCTGGTTGTTGAGATATGTTTACAAAAGCGACTTGCTTTCCAAAACTATATAGTAGTTTGTATTTGGTAGTTGAGATATGCTTTTCGCGTTGGACATGGCTGAGTAGGGATGAAAGTGGATGCGGGTTGTCCGCAAGCCCGCTTAACCCATCCCACAAAAAAGACTAAACGGGTGTTCGTGATCCAATGCTAATTTTAAGTGGCTAATGTGGGCAGCCCGCATAGTCCACGAAGCCTGCATAGCCCATCGCTCAACACTTCGCAAGCGTAATCTTAGGTGGTTTTACAAGCCAAAAATGCAAGACCAAAGTAACTACTTGCTTTATGTTTGTTGCACCCCAACCTCCAATCCCGTAGTTCTTCTTTGAGGAACCAGAGCTCCTTGTGAGTTGTGAGCACCTCGACGACTTCTAAAAACTTCTGGACTTGTGATCTTTCCATATACTTCAAGGAGGCTAGAATGATGAGCTAGTCAAAACTATCTCCCCTCCTCGGTTAGGGAACTGCAGGTTCACTTCTCAGCTTCGTTCAATACAGAATCTTCAGTGACTATACATCCCCTGGGCCTAACATAACAACAGTTGAGAAAAGGGTGCTCTGTTTTTAGTTGCGGGCTAGTGACCACCGCTTATGCCCGCATAATGCTCGGCGGGCTGCCGCATTTGCCTGCGTAACACTAAGCGGCATGTGCGGGCAACCGCAACTTGTCCCGCTTGCACCCTGATGGCTGAGTCATGGTTCTTCAAGAGTTAAGACGTCTGAGAGTCTGATGTCGCCTTGAAGCAACATAAGGAAAACAGTACAGTATAGTCAAAAGATATACCTAAAGAAAAATCAATACTGGTAGGTAGTGACGGAGCTATAAAATTTATGTTAGGAGTGCACTATTGATGCTTCAAGATGGGGTAAAAGACGGTGGTTAAGTAATTATAGTCCGATCGAATGTTAGAGCCGTGTAAACAGTGTATTATAAACAATGCATTGTAATGAATATTGTATTCACATGGTACTTAATATTTCTATATAATTAGTGGGCATTCTTTCCAATTATTTGGCTACTTTACACAATTAGTTGTGAAAAGAACTTATTTTATGGAGTGATGGTGATAACAAATACTAACATAGATAAATAAATTTTAGATATGTGTGAAAAATTATTAAAAATGTATAGCCATGCCATAAAAATGTTATTACTATAACGCATGGCTTGCATAGTTGCAACGACGCAGACATATAGAGAATCATACACTTGATTTTCCGGTTATAAACTAAAGAAATTCTTAAGAGCTAAATAAAATAAAGTACTTTCGTACCATTCACACATTGCCATGCACATAGGTAGAGAATAAATGTGTTCTACAAAATGTGAATAAAGGACATGAAATACAATTTGCATATAATTCCTTCAAGTATTATCAAATTGTAACAAAACCCAAACTCAATTAGAGCCTATAGCTAGCAAGGCTATATACATAAACTTCAAAAAACTTTGGGGTGCTGTGCATACTGGACATCCGTCCGTACTGTTAGTGGAGCAGTCTTGGTCGTACAATCTATTTTTTTGTGACACTAGCATTGCCTCAGTGTCTCCCTGCTCTTTGAAATAATGAAATGGACTACTATATACTAGTGGCCTTCGGCGCGCCTTGGCGCTCCCGTCACTGGAGGTGAAGTTGCGCAAAAGGACAGGGCACGTGGAGGGAGAAAGCGAAGGCTTGCGAAGTTCTGTGCAGGTGCGCATTTCGTAGGGGAAATTGGGCGGTAGGGAATGGCCGACACGCGGAATCCGGCGGTTAAAAATAAAATGTCGACGTGGACTACGCATTGAAAATATCAAATTAGATCTATCTCAAAATATCCAAAAAGCCTTATGAAGTCATCGTAATGTTGGTACTTAGTACCAGTGGTCACCTTAGCCTTGGGTATTGAATATGAATTATTGAATATACCATAGAGCAGTTAACACCTACAGATACCAAAACTTCTTTCTCAAGCAGAATTTGGGTATGAAATAAACATTAGAAAAGCAATAGTTTATCAACATAGCAAAAGAAATGTATAGTTAGCATGACCATGATATCATAGACTTCATTAAAATATAGAAGAAGACTAATTGAAGCTTCATGTAGACCGCGATTTTAAACCATCTGGCCCACGATATCAACACATGTCGACATGTCATGCAAAAGTTCGAAAAAATTGATGAAAGAATATCTTCCGATAATCTTAATACACTAATCAAATCTGATGAAAATAAATGTTTGCACCAAATGTGGACAAATAAAGCTACTATACATCAACTAAAGCAAAAAGGAAGAGTTATATGTACCTAGAGCATATTTCCCACAACTGGCTGTAGCAAAGAATTATTTGAATGCTTGAGGAGACTATCAAGGACTCCTGTATGGCTCTTATTGTCTGCAAAGATCTCTGCAAATAGACCAAAAGAGAAAATTCAGGAAAAATAACTTGAAAATCAAGAGTAGAACAATGGCTCTAATGATATTTCCCTATTCGATTTGTCATGTTTTTTTTTCAAGATACAACAATGTAGGAAGATCACTGCATACTTACAGTATGGCCATCAGCTATTTGTGCGAGGGAGGGGTCACGGATTATGGTCAGGATTGGTACGACAAATGCATATGAGTCGCCAATGATGGTAGGAAGGTGAGTGCCAAATAGCATCTGGAGCAGTGTCTTAATCCCAGTCACAAATAGCAGTGTTTGAACCACTGTGGCCTTGTCATAATTTGGTTACAAAATAAACAACATTTTTGCAGTAAAAATATATTCTAGCACTGAACCATTAACCAAATGACTTGAAACAAGAAATGGCACATCTTTTAGCTATCTTCTATAACATGTGAGAATTGAGATGCTAGAAGAGGAAAAAAGGTGAGAAGTTTTTCTCTCATGCAATGAATTTGTGGTTAATCTATTTTCAGATTCAGAAGATTGAATTCTAACAACTGAATTAGTGATTTAACTAAATAAATAAATAAATAAGGAGGAAATCCTCACATCATTTCCACCCATAAGAGCATGTGCACCTCTAAGCCATTATGAAACATTGCACATCTCCAGGCCTATAGATCCGATAATATTATTGGAAGGTCAATATAACAATTAGCTTCCATGACAAATAGATCAATGAGTATTGAGTATTGACAGATAACTCAATACCTATTAATTATAGACACTCATAAGTTGCATGTTCAACAGCATTTGTTTGCAAAACATAAATATCTAAGGGATGAAAAAAGTTCGGATCCATAGGATACACACAGGAGGTCAGGTTATCTTTTCATACCACATGTTCAGGATTTTTTTAAAAAGCATAGGCTGAATCCAGGGGCTGGCATTGCCATGAGATTCTATGAATAGAACAACATACATAGAGATAAAGAGTTGGAAATGAACCAAGAAAGATTGTATTAATAAAATTAATGTAATCACTAGTTGTAAATATCCGGCCTACAATCTGTACACTCAACCTTTGTGGCTCAAACTGCAAAGTAGGAAAATCCTGAACATGTTTAACTCTACTAAGCAGTGGTAAAGTAGGAAAATGTAGTCTAGTTGTGACTTTAGCAGTATGGACCAAGCCATTATTAATGCAGAAATCCAAAGAAAGGACAACTCTATTATTAAATGGAACAACCCAAATTTTTCGGACATTCAAAATTGGATATTACGTAGCAAGATGTACCGTGCCTTTCGTTTTTTCTTCTTTTTTTTTTCTTTCATTCCCATATAATCGTGCCGCCTCTTTATTAAAAAAATCATGCAGTAAATGGGTTTAGAGAAATCATACGTACACTACTAAACTTCCCATGGTATTACAAAGAACCTCATGAGATGCAATAAACTCAGATTTGAGATTTATTAATGTAATAAACTACATGACTATGTGCAAAAAGAAACGCATTGTATAATTATAGAGATGCACTTCTATCTTGTACTATATATATATATATATATATATATATATATATATATATATATATATATATATATATATATATATATAGTATGCGTAATGATCAACCTATAACCTATGATCAAAAAATTCAAGGTGCTCGATCAATGTTTGAATGCGTAATATGAAAATTCACATCATTCACACTCTTGTCTCCAAAATATCAACAAGAATGTAATCGCAAAACATGCATGTTTTCTGTTTGAACCATTTGCATTTTCAAACCGTAGATATATGAATTGGTTTGATTTGTGTAAGAAGCAATCCACAAATCTACCATTTATGTGGTATAAAAATGTGGCACTGGATTTATGAGCTCTGAAGTCATTGACAAACAAGGTCATCCAATAGGACAAGAATTCCACTCGCGATAATGATTAACAGAAAGAAAAGTGTTAATCAATACATGCTATATAAAAAAACCTGATTATCCGAACCAATACCATACCTGTAGATTGTCCAGGTCATTTCTATCCAAGCACAACAGAAAGAGTATTAAGACGACAACATTACTGAGGTTTGTCGCACTAACATGGCAAATTCACACATACCCACAAGAACTGATCTCTAACCACAGTATTGCTCACTCGGAGGTCAATCTGCATATTCACCATAGCTATTACTTCACTACACTCCATTCATGCGATTGAAACAAAAGATAATGAAACATTATGCAAATTTGCAACAAATAGCTAGAGAAGTAAACCTTGAGGGGCACAATTTCCTCCCTGATCTGCATCCTATGCCCCTCGTAAGAACGAAATTCAGCCACACAGAAAGAACAAACATAGTAAGCGATAAAGCTGTAAAATTGCAGGACACCTACATGAACTAATCTTTATGTCTGAAGGACGATAGAACGCAAAGGGAAGCAAGCGAGAAAGAGTGGTACTGGATGGATTGGAGCATCTGGGGGCGGTTGGCTGCCAGCTTGAGGTCCTGGCCGCCCTCTTGGCGGCCGATAACCCGCGGCCATCGCCATGGCCGAACCACGAGGAAGCAAGGGGAGCGCACACGGCGCACAACGCGACGAGCCAACAACTAGGGGTGCGGGCTGCGCGCTGGCCGAGGTCGAGCCATGTGCTGGCACAAAGGCCACGGCCGAGAGAGAGCTGGGCCAAGGCGCAGAGGCGGGCTAGTCAAGGCAAGAGGGGCCAACCCAAGCCCATGGCTTGAGGCGCAGACACGGTGGCCGAGTAGGGGAGCAGGTCAGACACCGGGGAGCTGGAGCGAGGAGGCGCGCTTGGGGAAATTTTCATTGAGCAAGATTGGGGAATGAAAGAAGAAAGGAGAAGAAAGGAAAAGGGAAAGTGAGGCCAGTGGCGAGGAGCCGAGGAGTTGGGCCAAGGCGCAGAGGCGGGTCTAGCTCTAGCCGGCCGATCGGGCCTGAACACACGGTGGCCGAGGCCACCAGGGAGCCAGGAGGAGGAGGCGGATTAGTGGCGTGGAGGCGTGGGGCACGAGGCGGAGGGGCTAAGGAGGGTCTCAAGGCGCAAGGAGCGGAGGGGCCGCGCAGTGAAGGGAGGAAGGCAGCCAATGGGGAGGAGGAGGATCTAGCAGGCTGGCACTGGAGAAGGTAAGAGAGAGCGAGAGAAGAGGAATGAGGATACCTAAGAACGCGAAGGAATCGCAGGCAAGGAAAACGGAGAAAGCATCGGACGGCCGGGACGCAGGGACGCGCGGAATATGACGCGCCAAAAAATTCGGGCGACGTGGCCTGCGAAATGGAGCCTCAATTTTTAGCCTGTTTATACCGGAGGATGTATGGGGTGTGCTTCCTACACCTCTTTCTTAGAGAAGTTTACGAATCTTAAAGCAAAATAGTTAATATTACGTGGATCAAATCTACATTAACGTAAAAAAATAAATCAAATTAAATATTTTTCCCACTTAATATTCAAATCTATATTTATATCTATATCTATATCTAATCTTTAATTTGATTTATTTTTTGGTGCTGATACGGATTTGCCCCACCTAGTATTATCGTCTCTGTATTAAAATTCGTAAATTTTTCTATTTTTTCTAAAATGGGTGTACACATCAATCCATGTGTTCTCTAGTAGTAGTAATAGTAGTAGGGTAATGCTGAGGTACAACATATACAATATTTTTTATTGTTTGAGGGAAACAGCACACACAAGCTAAGAGATGACTCGAGTCTGTCAGGCTCGTGCATCCCCGTTCTTTTTAGCATGTACGATTCGGTCCTAAGCGTAAAATTTTCCAAGCAGACAAGCATGCATCGCCTGCATCTCGGCCCTGAAGCCCACGTAGGTACGGCCTACGGGCGAACCAACCAAAAACCAATGGAGGCCACACGCCCCACGGTGGTCGCACGCCCGCATGGCTAGCACGCAATTGCAACCAATGAGAACGCAGGAATCCCCACGCCACGGATCGCCCCCCACCACCCCGATCCGCGTGCTTCCCACAAAACCCAATCCCCACCGTTCAAACCCCGGGAATCCAACGCTCTAAACCCAATTTCCCTCCGGAAAACAAACCCACCGCCCCCCGAAAATACAAAATTTCCCCAATCTCCCGCCCACCCGCCGCCTACTTAAACCCCGCTCCTCCAATCTCTCCTCACTCCAATTCCCCCAATTCCCAAAACCCCCAAGAGCTCGCGATCTCCACCACTTCCAACCGGAGCATACCTTAGCCTAGCCTTCCGATCCGATGGCACGCACAAAGCAGACGGCGAGGAAGTCAACCGGCGGCAAGGCGCCGCGGAAGCAGCTGGCGACGAAGGCGGCGCGCAAGTCGGCCCCGGCGACCGGCGGCGTGAAGAAACCCCACCGCTTCCGCCCGGGCACCGTCGCGCTCCGGGAGATCCGCAAGTACCAGAAGAGCACGGATCTGCTCATTCGCAAGCTCCCCTTTCAGCGCCTGGTGCGGGAGATCGCGCAGGACTTCAAGACCGACCTCCGCTTCCAGAGCTCCGCCGTCGCCGCGCTGCAGGAGGCCGCCGAGGCCTACCTTGTCGGGCTCTTCGAGGACACCAACCTCTGCGCCATCCACGCCAAGCGCGTCACCATCATGCCCAAGGACATCCAGCTCGCCCGCCGCATCCGTGGGGAGAGAGCGTAGAGTGCGTCCTCCTTCGTGGTGCCTGATCTGGGGGTGTAGAGATGTTTAGGTTCTCCTTAGCCCGTGTTGCGTGGTGCCGATGCGGTTGCGTGATAGGAAGTTTCCCTGTCCTTGCTATGGTGGCTGTGTTATGGTGTCATGTAGTGTCTGATATTACCATCTTATTATCATCATCAATGGAAATGGTGGCTATCTGATCTTAAATCTGTGCTTCTCGATGCCTGCTTTGTGTTTCGTGCGCGTCTCCTCGCCTCTGACTGCAACCAGTGGAGGTTTAGTTTATCCCATCTTAGCTGTCAGTTTTCAAAATTCGTTGGTCGCATCATCTAAAAATCTTTGTGGCCTCTTGAGCTGAACAGGATGTTCATATGCTCCAGTTCAATTCCCTGTTTTAACCGGTTACCATGTTTGTGAAGTAATAACATTTTTATGGAATGGCTATACAGCGAGCAGAATCGAGAAGGATCAATCCAAGAATTCCCCCCTCATCCTGTCTTCCGCCTCTTCTTCCCCAATCAAATCTCCAAATTATTCAAGATGGTATCAGAGCATGTCGATCATGTGATCTAGCTCCGATTCTCGCCTCTTGAGTGGCGGTGCTGTGTTGCCGGATCTACGCCGTGCACGCGGCTCACGCAGGCATGCTGCACCTGCAGCGACGTCTGCCGGAAGAACGCAGCCAGGAAGCGAGCACTTTGGCGTCCGGGAAACCTGACAAATCCCCACTCGGGTCTTGCTCCGAAGCAGTCCGTGGCCTCCGTTCTTGCCAAGCAGTTGCACCCTTGCTGATTTTGTTGGAATCAAAGGAGAACTGGTACTAGCTTTGTCTCTCTCTCCCCGTGATTACCTAGTGAAACCTTCACACTAGTGCTTCTTGCTTGTACTAGTGCATTTATCACTGAGTTCTGCGGTTGAGAGCTATGGGAGATGGATACAAATGAAGATAAGGTTGGAGATCCCAGTGTGGGCAAGCTATATGAAATTTTTAGCAAGATGATAGAGCAGCAGCAGCATCTAAAAACAATTCTTCAGGCCTTTAAGCATACTCTTGAGCCCAACCCGATAAAATTGGCCGGGCTGGGGAACTACATTAGTTGGGCTTGACATGCCCAGTTGATTTTCAGTTCCTATGGACATGAAAACCTTCTTGTTGCTAATGAGGAAGAGGTGAATGAAAGCGACACTAGCAGCAGACAGATCTTAGTATGGCTGTTGGGGAGCATGGTCTCATGGAGCCAGAAGTGCGAGAGCAAGTTAAAACTATGACCACAGTTGTAGAAGTGTGGTCAGCTCTTGAGAAACAATTTGCAGGAAAATCAAACAAGATGCAAGCTACTCATATTATGCACGAGTTGAGTCGCTTGTTGCAATGCTCAAGATATGTGACGGTATGCTGGTGAGATGAAGAAGTTGTACATAGACTAGCACTATTACCATCCTTTTGAACAGGTTAACAAGAAGGATTTGGCCATTCATCATAAATGGTTCGAACCATTTGTGAGCAGGCTCTTCTTGGATGGCTTGAATCCAAAATTGGATCTTCGTCGTTAGCTAATCTTCTCCAAACCAGAATGGCCTAGTCTGGAAGACATTATTTCCAATGTGATAGAGGAGACACGACTTGCTCATGAAAAGGGGGATTGCCAAAGGTGTGCAGATGCTCGTGCAGCCATGTCCATGCAATAATTCCATGCCTTCATCACCTCAGGTGGACAAGACCAGAGCAAATTATTCTGTGATTATTGCAAGAAAAAGGGGCACATCAAAGACAGGTGCATTAAGCTGCATGGTTATCCACCTAGGTGGCAGAAAGGGAGATCTCGGTCACGGGGAGCTCAAGGTGGTAAGTGGAATCAAGCTAATCACACTACATTTGCAGGGGAGGTAACCGGTGGTAGATGTGCAAACTCTTGAAGAGTTCAAATCTAAGCTCGAACTCTCACAAAGTTCATCTTCCAGCCAAGGTTCCTCTAAAGCTGATTCTAGTTTTCATGTTACCTCTCATGGTATGGAATGCCATCAAGCCCTTGAATCCACACACAACCAAATTTAAACCTTGTATTATTTACACTGGAGCCACTAATCACATGACATGAGTCTATAACCTATTCACTTGTTACACACCATGCTCGGGTAAGGACGATGTGCGTGTAGCTGATGGATCCATAGTACCTGTCACATGACGTGGATCCATCCGGCGCACTCAGACATTGTCCTTAGACACCAGTTCTACATGTTCCCAGTTTCCCTATTAACCTTTTATCTGTCAGCTCTATCACTAAATCACTTAATTGTAGAGTTTGGTTTGGTCCCACCTATTGTACTTTTCAGGAGCTTGGGACAGGGAGATTTCTTGTAACGACCCAATCCTAGGGCACCCGAGAGGTCCTCCAAGACTTTCTGGAAAGTCCATCAGGACCTCCTAGGAGGTCTACAAAGGACCTCTCGAATAGTCCACCAAGACCTCCCAGGAGGTCCAGCAGGACCTCCTGAAAGTCCAGGAGAACAAGCCCGAGGAGGTCTTAGGAGCCGAGGAGCACCCCAATGATCTCCCACGGCGGACTGGGAAGGCGTGGAGGTTTGAGGTCATCTCGGGACCCTCTGCGACCCACGAGAAGGTCGTGGAGAATCGAGACCACCCCTGCAACCACACACGCACAAACTGAGGGTGGTCGGGAGGATTGGGAGCTCTCCAAGGTCCTCTATGTGAACCGAGCTAGTCCCAGGATCATGGCTAGCTCTTCACAAAGAACACCAAGTGGTAACATAGCAACAACATAAGCTTTATTAATAACCAAAGGAGTTGTTTACAAGAGAGCTTACAAGCGATGGGCAAAACATAGAAAAATAAACACATGAGCCACCCGATACACCACAAGCAACCTACCGGAGGGCTTAATCCTAGTCGATCTGGACCATTTGATCCATCGAGTAGATCACCTTAAAGCTTCCATAACTTTGTTAAAGACAAAGATCAAGCAAGAGTGAGCATAACAACCGTGTTTCAAAGTTACACCAGTTAGATAACAAAATGACATGCATAAATGGATATCACAATGGAAGGCTTAATATGGTTAATTTGCGTAAAGCCAAGTTTCTTTCAAATACAATTACTAAGTTTCAAAGGTGTTCTTAATAGATAAAATTCATTTTCTAAACTTGATTTTCAGCTTGGATATTCATTCATCACAAGTGGTGAAGGATACCCTCTGTTGCAAGGCTCCTGTCCAACCCATGGGATAGCAATCCCAAAAGCAGATTTGATAAACCTTTACGAAAAACCCAAAACCAACATCTAACTCCGAGTGGCCTTTGCCAAGACGTCCATGACCGCGACACGGCTATTGAATAGATTTCACTCTGCAGAGGTTGTGCACTTTACCCACACGACATGATTTCTCTAGTTTGTTTGGCATCTTGAAAGTGCCACCTCTCACCGCCAAGGTAAGAGGTCTAGAGTTCATGACAAGGCCTTTACAATGCATTGCTCCACCATGACTTTTCCTTGCTAAGGTTTCACCCCCTATGGATCGCAATCCGGCGGAAGCCCCTCTTGCACCAAATGGGAGCGATGAGGTTATAAAGACCATTGGCCATATAAGACCTCCCACACCTCCAATGGAGTAGCCTATGGTGGAGTTTTGCAAATTATTCACCGGATCCCACGCCCCATTCAGAGACATGTGGTTGCACGATTGTGGCATAGCCCATTATAGGCATGGCATTGGTCGCCAAAGACCGGTCCTCACATGACTAGGGCGACTTTCACAAACCCTGGACCTCCACCTTTGCGGGATAGAGTCCGTGCACAAACATTGCACCACCCAATCCAACCAATTCGCCCATCCAATCCATTTTCATTTTCCTTGCTTCCCCAAAGAATATTTTCATTCTTCCATGACATCCCAATGTCATGGTGAAAACATTTAAAACAGTGTTTGGTCATGATGGTAAAGGTTTCCCCAAATCAATACTTTTGGTCTAAGCTTGACTAAGCATCAGTTTTTCAAATGGTTTTGGTTCACACTATTGCATGACCCAAGTTTGATCTAAAGGTGACAATGAGTTGGTTCAAAATCAACAGGGGCCATACAAAGGAAGTAGGTATAACTATGAATTTAAACCAGGTATTGAAATACTTGGTAAAAATAAGCATGCATTAAACTTTGAAACTGAACATAATTAAATTGAATTATTGGGTGCAAAATAATCAAGAGTGTAACTTGCCTCTTGCTTGACAGCTTAAGGATCTACTCTCTCTTACAACTCTAGCTCTCTGGAAACGTCAAGATCTATACGGTCAAAAGAACATATTCAGACCAAGCTCCAAATAAAGAACCAACAGAGACTCAAGCAAAGAACCAAAAGAACTCGGAGGAACCTCAAAACTCAATTAACGAAGAGTACTCAGACTTAGAACGCGTTCTTTTGGAGGAGGTCTAAGCTTACCAAGAGGAGGTGGTCTTTAGCAAAAGACCCCAAAGGAAGCGACTTAAGTATTACAGGAGGTCCTAAAGTCTCCTCAAATAAAGGCATAGAAATCGGAAGGTGTCCACGTCTGAGAAGGACACGACCGGCTTCTTGATGCAAAGGAGATCGCCCTCACCGGGGACAAGAAGGAACAATGGATGGAGGGAGGTCGTGGGCAACAAGGTCTTCCTGTATAAGATAACAGTGTGGAGAAAAGTGATGTGGTAGAATTTCTTGGTCTAATTGTAGTTAAGGTGGTGAAGAAAACTAGAAATATCGTGTCAAGGATAAGTATAGAAATGGGTCAAAAGGTAGGTGAGTGGCGAGGCGGTGTCACTACCATTACATGAAAAGTCCAATGTATGTTGCTATGGGAAGGAACAAAGTATCGAGAGTGCGGCTAAGTGACGAGTAAACACCACATATATGGATGCATTTAATGTGACAAGACATGTATTAAATGCCTAAGATATTAACGTGGCGGAGAAATGAGAATGACTAAAATGGCGGTGGGGCAGATCAACTTAAGATTAGGTCAAGAGGAGGTCTTGCCCATGGTAAGATCCTTGAGGAGGTCAGAAAGGCTTAGGAGGTCCTAAGCCCGAAGGACGAGGAGGTCTAAAGATGGAGGAGGTCGAGACATGCAGAGAGTGCGGACATGGGGAATCTGACGGTCGGGATTAACAAAGGAGGTCTGACGGTTAGGATCTCACAAGAGAGATGCAGCAAGGAGGTCCAGAGAACTACAAGAAGGTTACGTGGTTAGGATTAAGGGCAGAGTTGAGGTTGGTGGTGGGATCTCCAAGAGGAGGTCAACGGCCAAGATCAAACATGAAGGTGAGGTTCTCGGAGGGATAGGACGCGGGGAGGTCAGGACCGTTGGATTCAAACAAAGAAGGAGGTCCAGACGGTGGGGTTCCAAAGGGATTCCAGAGAATTCCACGAAGAGATCCTTGACCAAGAGTAAAAGTCAAGATGGTTCAAATGAACTCAAGAGGTTCAAAGGCACATAAGAGGTCAGAATAAAAAGAGTGCAGGCATAAGAAAGTGCCGAGCAACAAGGGTCTAAACTTAAGAAATGCGAGCAGAAAAGAGGTCGATCCAAAGAGATTCAAACCAACAAAGAGATCCAAGGTGATCGAGACTCAAAGGAAAGGCACGGACATGTAATATGTCCAAGTGTAAAAAGTCTCGAGCCCCAAGGAGTCTAACCTCAAGAACCCTTTGGGAGGTCTAGCCACGAGAGAAGGTCTAAACCTACATAGCCCAAAGAGATAGGCTAAAGGAAGGTCCACTTGAGCATACCAAAGGAGGTATCAACAACTTAAACCTCTCGGTAAGACCAAACTTTGAATTCTCATCAAAACACAATAGTTTTAATTTGTTTTACACACTTTAAAAAGGATTTAGAAATCAGGATGTTCTGGTCAGAACCTAAAGAGGTCAACACAAAAGAAGGTTTAAACACAAAGGAGGTCTAAACCATTAAGAGTGAGGGCATCCAAAGAGGTCTGGCCTTTCGGATCTCGAAGGAGATCTGGGCCGGTCAAGATCTCAAAAGGGAGGAAAGTCCAAGCACGGGACGGAGGTCTGACCACGAGGTAACTTCAAAGCGCAAGGAAGATCCTTGCAAAGAGGCTGGGAGGAGGTCTTATGGGCAAGAGGTCCAAAGACCTGCTCATGGGAGGTCCGAATGAGCACACACAGAGGATCCAAGGAAAGTCCATTGGAGTTTGAAGGGCTCAAGGGAGCACCAAAGGGCTTTGAAATGAACTCGAGGAGGTTGGATGAACAAAGAGGAAGAAAAAAGTCTGAACCATAAAGATATTCATGCCAACAAAGAAAAGGCCTAAGTACCAAGGCGTCTAGATACCGGGAGGTCTAGACTCACAAAAGAGCTCGGGCGTAAAGGAGATATGGCTTCGAGAGATAGCAGACGGGGAGGATCTTCAAAGGAGGTCTAGATACAAGGAAGAATCTAAACACGAGAGGAGGTTTAAAGCGTAATTGAGATTAAGGAAGGTCGACCCAAAGGATGGGAATTTGGACCAGGAGAATAAACTTAACAAAGGTCTCAACAGAGAGATTTCCAAAGGAGAGGAAAGGCCGAAAAGACATGGAGGAGATGACCTGTGAAGTCAAACAAGAGGGACCGTCTCGACGGATAAGAATGTCGGATGTAGGATAGAGGAAGGGAATCTTACCAGGAGAAGGAAGGGTAGCTCTAGAGAGCTAGAGCAACACCAAAAGAACTAAGTTTTGGGATTAGTTGAAGTTTAATTAAGTCATTTTAAACTCTTCAAATTCTGAAAACTTCAGGTTAAGCTTGGAATTCACATCAAAACCAAATGGTTCTTTTTATTTTGAAAATTTTCAAAAAGGCTATGAAAATCAGAGCGTTACACTTCTTGGGACTAGGACCGTACACGATGGAAGTGCTTCAGTCTGGCTGGTATCTTAAGTCCGTCATGTATGTAAAATGATGATGTGGCACCATAGTTAATGAAGAGAGAGGGTACTCTAGTATCTAATCTGCTCAAAATCCAACGTAAAATTTATTGTGATCGATCCAGTGTATTGGGAAGATCATGCATGCATTGCTTTAGTACATGCCACAAATAGGTCACAATGCTCAAATACTAGTAAAGATCATGCATGTAATTAAATAAAACAGCCTAAAATACTACACCATAAGAAATCATGCATTGGGAAGATAGTATCCTAACACTCCTCATGCACTAAAGAAACCGTACTAAGATACTGCCTATTAGGAGTAGCCTAAGTCTCCTAGTCAAGAATTAATACTACAGCACCGTAGGCTTGGGCATCTCTCTTTTGCTGCTTTGTCTCGTATTTATCCCTCTCTTTTTAAGTCTTGTGCTAGGGAATTCCTTGTATGTGACACATTTGAATTGGCTAAACATACAAGGGGTACCTATCCCAGTAGGGGTTTAAGAAGTAATAAACCTTTCGAAGAGATTCTCTCTCATGTGTTGGGGGCTTGTGAGGTTCACTTCATTTCTGGACGTAGGTGGTTTCTAATCTTTATTGACCGCTTTAGTGGCTATAATCCCCCCCCCAGTCAATAATTTGGAAGAAAACCAGCTAGATCATCACAAATCCCGAAACGCCTCAGAGATTATGTTGGTTATAAGCACAACATCGCCAACTTCATTTCCTATGAACATTGTGCAGTTCTTTCTTTCATAGCTTTATTGCCTCTCTTGATTATGTGTCCATACCAAGTGACTGGAAAGCAATTAAAGAGGACCCAAAGTGGAAGGCAGCTATGCTTGAAGAAGTGATGAGAGCTTTCAAGAAGAATAAAACATGGGAGCTTGTTGATCTACCACCAAGTAAGCAGCATGTAGGTTGTTAGTGGGTTTTCACAATCAAACATACCCAGAGGGCAAAGTGGATAGGTCCAAAGCTCGTCTCGTGGCAAAGGGATACACACAAACATATGTGATTGATTATGAGGAAACTTTTGTACCGATGGCCAAGATGAATTTAGTAAGAACACTTCGGTCCTGCGTAGTCAATTTGGATTGGAATATTTACCAAATGGATGTGAAGAATGCCTTTCTTCGTAGTGATATTTAAGAAGAGGTATATATGCATATCCCACCAAGGTTTGAGACAAATCAAACCTCTGGAAAGGTGGAAAGGTGCTACGCTTACATCGTTCTTTGTATGGTTTGAAGCAATCAACATGAGCTTGGTTTGATCGGTTTAGACGGACAATGCTCTAAAGAGGTTACCTCTTAAGTTATTCTGACCATACACTATTCTATAAGCATACCATGGGTAAGGTAGCAAGTCTGATAGTATATGTGGACGATATTGTGATTACTAGAGATGATTCTAAGGAAATTTCAAACCTAAAGCATCATCTTGCACAAGAGTTTGTAGGGAAGGATTAGGGACACTTGAGGTGTTTTCTCAGTATTGAGGTCTCTCGAGGGCCTAAGGGTACACTACTACAAAAAGGCTAATACTAGACGTCTCATCACAGACGGTTGACCAAAACCGTTAGTATTAAATATAATCACAGACGGTTTTGGTTTAGCGATCGCTCATCTTCTCGCTACGCTAAAAACCGTCTGTGAAGAGGTAATATCACGAGCGGTTTATGTTGAAAACCGTCATGAATTATCGGTTTATGTTGAAAATATTACTAATTATCACAGACGGTGTTTAATACAAACCGTCTGTGATAATTAACTCATCACTAACGGTTTGTATTAAAAAACGTCTGTGATATTTCGCCTCCGCCTTATATCCCTCTAGATTTGGCAGCCCCTTTATTCAAACTTTCAAACCGAAGCGGCGCCGCGACCTCTCAACTACTTCAGATCGGTTATGCCATATATATTGCCTGCACGCCCAATTACTCCAGATCGATTTCGCCGCCTCCTCGGCACCACCTCCCCCAAACCCATCAAAGCGCCCTATCCCCCCGACGATGCCTGTCTACCGCTATGAGCTCCTCCGCCTCCTGTTGTGAAGCCACGGTTCACTATAGAAGGCACTCTTGTTGTAAGAGTGCCTTGTGCAGTGTCACCGTAGTGACACAACGGTGATGTTGCCGTCGCCTCTCCTTCATTGCCGGTGATATCCCCCATCCAATCCCCTCCCCTCTCTTCCTTGATGCTTGGATCTAAAATTACGAAATTGATGGATGGCTAAGGTTTTGGCCATGTAAATCTTGATGCTTGTGCATGTGAAATTAATTGTTGATGCCTCTAGATTTTTTTTCTTCTACTAATTTATTGAAGACTTCAATTCATAGACTAAATTGACTTTTCGACCATCTTGAAGTCCTGATCCATGGATTCTATCTTTTCCACGGTGATCAAAAAGTTAATTTGTTCCATGGAATGTATCTTTTCTACGATCTTACCCATAGTGGAAGAACTCCAAGGACCGATTATTTCTTCTAAAGAAATCTATTCGGACTTTATAGGTTTGGAGATAAGAACTTTAAAACGAAGTAGAAGTAGAAAAGATGAAAAGTCTGTGTGTAAGTTCTGCCCTTCTGATGGTTATTTATAGGCTATCGAATTGTGGGAAAGTTAAACGGAAATCCAACTGATAAAATTTTATTAGAATCTTTCCCAATAAATCGTTGAAAAATCAAAGCGTCATCGTCTCTTCAGGAACTATTCTTCATGAAGATGGTTGACGTTCCTTTTTCTAGCTATTTCTGTTTATTGGCTAGCATTTCCTGAGGCTAGCCAATAAACATAAATAGATTTAGCAATACAAAAGAATATCACAGACGGTGCTTTAGGACAAACCGTCTATGATACATCAGCTATCATAGACGGCTCACAAAACCATCTGTGATGACCTTTTCTGCAGTAGTGATATTTTCCTCTCTTAGCGAAATTAGGTGCTATATTTACTAAAGGAGACATGCATGCTCGCATCTCGTCCTGCAGCCACACCTATTGAACAAAATCATCGCTTGATTTTGAAGGGAAGGATTTGGGACACTTGAGGTGTTTTCTCGGTATTAAGGTCTCTCGAGGACCTAAGGGTATTTTCCTCTCTTAGCAAAATTATGTGCTAGATTTACTAAAGGAGACATGCATGCTTACATCACGTCCTGTAGCCACACCTATTGAACAAAATCATCACTTGAGCGGTGATATAGGGACACCTATGGACCAAGAGCACTATCAAAGGTTAGTTGGGAGACTTATGGAAAAATCAAAGCCACATGTACATGGATCTCCATGTACTATCCACACCGCACAAAACGCATCAAGATTCACTCCCACTCTCTCCCCGTACATTTTGCAAAAAAACCCTCTCCATTTCTCTTCCTTCTCCTCTCCTCTCCCCTCTTTCTTCCCTTCTCCTTCCCTCCCGGCTCCGCATGGCAACGGCTTCACAATTGATCGCCACTTTAAGGAGAATCTTGATAGAGCAATAATTTATCTACCATATGTAAGCTTAGCTAATCAGGTAGCTGATGTTCTCACAAAAGGATTACCGGTAAAATCATTTTCTGGATTTTGTAGCAAGATGGGTCTATATGATATTTTCGCTGCATCTCGAGGGGTGTGTTGTTGTGTGGCTTTGTAATTTAGGCAATTCCACAGGACTTAAATGTAAAGTGTGAAAACTATTAGAGAAGGGAATTCACAGAGAACAGGATCGAGAAGGATGATCCAGGAATTCCCCACTCATCCTGTCTCCTCTCCTCTTCTTCCCCAATATGCAAAATCTCCTCAAATCTCCAAATTATTCAAGAGTATACTAGTACTTGTATTTAGCAAAGGTGTGTCACCTGCTCACCTGGCTTGGTTGGTTCTGACAAGGTTTTGCCCTCCAATCTTTGGCAGACTCCATTTTCCTCGCTTGACCAAGTAAATGCAAGACGATGACCCTTTTTTGAGACTGGAAATTGGTGTATAATTTAAATATTTAATCATTTGTCATGCAAGTATTTGATAATACTAATCCTCAGGCCCAATCAACCTGTGAAACTTTCCTAAATGTCTTGTCAGCACTGAATGTCATTGCCTGAAGTGTCTAATGGATTGCTGCTATCCATCACTGGTTGGCTGTACTTGTCATTTGGCTATATCAGTCTACGAGCAGATCTGTGTGAGATCTTCACTTGGATGT
This sequence comes from Phyllostachys edulis, assembly GCA_036346405.1. Taxonomy (NCBI): domain Eukaryota; kingdom Viridiplantae; phylum Streptophyta; class Magnoliopsida; order Poales; family Poaceae; genus Phyllostachys; species Phyllostachys edulis. Next base: position 22,551,267 of record CM070554.1, read on the forward strand.
TTACAACTAGCAAAGCTCCCGTCGACTTTCTTTTCTATACATGCCATGAGTGGAGAAGAAAGCCCAAATTTAAGTTTTAGAATCAGCTGACTAATTGCTCGATAAATGAAAGTAATTAGTTACATCATGTAGCATGTACGGGCTAATAGCCATCAAAACGTATCTTAACCCAAAAAAGAGAGAGAAGAAAGCAAGAAAGCCACCCAAACTATATGTAGTAGAATTGGTACAAGTGCTAATTAAATGGTGCTATTTTCCTTGGACGTTTTGTGTATTTGATTGGGAAATTAACTGTGACACGTTTCGCAAATTTACCGGTCTTTGTATGACTAATGAGTGATGACTACTACCTAGCAAACAACCAATGACATCAGTGGTAAGTACTGCCGTTGCGTTTCTTCTTTCCACAGGTTATCTGTTCTGCACCTCTTTAATGACACTTCGTTGTGAAAACTGCATTATCCTATCTTCAGACGTTAGTCAACTGAACGCAACGCGTTTACAGGGATGCTTGAAATGTTCTAATTGCATGCTTAAACCGTGGAATTTTAAATAACTGTAGTCCTATCCTATGTTGAATATTGCTTTACCTCTTCGATTGGTTATAAACTACAAGACATTTGATTGGTCATTGGCCAGATTTTCCTAACTTTGCGTTGCGCAGATCAGTTTATCTGTGACATTGTACCTGACTGCAGAGCATCCAATCAAAAGAGCTCTTTATTTTAACCTTTAGTACTAAAGACCACCCGTGGGCTGCGTAAGTTAAAATGGCAGCTTCCCGTGTTGTATTAATACTACGCAGTGGCTCTGAATTGAGATCACGCGAATGCTGGGATGTTTTGCATATCGCTACCCTCGGCTCCGCAAGGCCACGGTCAAGGAATTTACGAAAGGAGGCTAATATAACACTGCTTGCACGTGAAATAGCAAAATAGCAAATTTAGACTCTTATAAAGATCAAAACCAAAAATAACATCGTGGACTCGCTAGCAGGTGACATGTATCAAGTCTGTGCCTTGGGAAAGAGAACTTTCCAAGTGCCCCAGGGAAGGGGACTTCTCTCATTCGCACGCCCTTGGCCCGGAAGCCCCTTGTTGTAATTATCTAGTTGTGATTAATTTATTCGTAAATAATTAGTCATAGTTAATTATTCATAATTTTCGTAATTAATTAGTGGTAGTTAAATATTCTTAGTTAATTAGTCATAATTATTTAGTCGTAATTGATTACTCGTATTTAGTTAGTCCAAATAATTTAGTTGTAAGTTCCAAAAAAAAATTCGAGTTTCAAATCTAAAACTTGGTATGTCAATGAGTTTCATGCTTGAAAACTTGATGTTTCATGAAGTTTCAAAAGCAAATTTCATTTTTCATATTTTTTTTGAAGGGGAGCTGCTAGCCCACAGTGCATTCCAAGGATATAACAAGTTCGATCAAGTTTAAGGTTTCACTCTGGTTTTAGAGAGTTACACCATGTTTCATAGAATTCTGGCGTGTTTTGATAGTTAAAAAAAACAAAATTCAAGTTTTAGAAAAGTTTGAAATGAGTTTCAAAAACAAACTTTAAGTTTCAGAGAGTTTCACCAAAAGCTAGAAAATTTGAGTGAGTTTCAAGAGAATTTCACAAAAGTTTCACAACAAAACAGACAAGTTTACCAGCAAACCTATGCTTATTTCCCATATCTGACATCTCCCTCGTGGATGCAGCGTCAAATCGCTCGAACCCATGCCCGTCTTACGACACGTCGTCGAATCGTTGCTTGTTGTGCTCACTGGCCATTGCTCGTCCACGCCTGCGCTCATCGCCACCGCCGCACAGCCCCTGCACACACTCGCTGCTGCTGCGCCAACAGAACCTGCAAACGCTTGCTGCTGCCGCCGTGGAGAGAATGATGGTGGAGAATGGGGACTGGGAAGAGAGAGATGAAAGGGGTCGAGATGGAGATGTGGATAGCGATGGTTGACAAAGATGGTCGATTAGGTGCGTTAGATTGATGCCATCAGATGGCAGATGTCTATCCTGTCGAAAAGCCAAGCAACGCTATAGCGTTTTCTAGCTTTTTCATTTTTATTATGCACTGATTAGGTTAAATTTGTACATAAGGATTATCGAAGTGTAGTTATTTTGGGGAGGTAGAGAAATGTAGACTAAATAGCGCGACCTATTTATTTGATTGTGTATAGTAAAAAACAATGAATTGCTCCTAACATATGAATTTAGTTGTTGTGGCTTTAGGTAATGTCGAACATGCAAGACTTGCTTATGTTTTTTTTGCGACGGTCTCGTCTGGCGGACCGGGTAGGTTAGACATGTGAAGATGCCTAATGAGTGTCTACTTTACAACATGTTGTAATCCTTAACATTTTGCACTAATAAACTAACATTTCGAAAAAGCCAAAAACTTGTATTCCAAATAGGGCACATGGAATTATGCGTGTGTCTGACTTTCTATGTATTATCACACGTACCAAGAATTTATTGTCACATGAAATTATGCATTGTATTATCACATGCACCATAAATTAATTACGCTGTGAATTCAAGGCGCATAAAATCATGCGTTGTATTATTAATTTAGTCGTAATTAATGTATGGTGCATGTGATTTATTAATTTAGTCGTAATTTATTAACTAAATAAGACTAATTAATTAAGAATATTTAACTACTAATTAACTGTGAATAAATTAATTAAACTAGATAATTAAAACATGAGGCATTCCCAAGTCCCCTCCCATGGGGCACTTGCTTGGAAGTCCCCCCCTCCCCTCCTATAGCACGGACTTAACACATGTTGTCTATCGACGAGCTGCTGGTGTTATTTTTGACTTTAATCTCCAGAAGAGACTAGATTTGTTATTTCGCGCTTAAACAGTGCTATATCAAACAAAAACTCGGCAAACTAGCTCTCTCCTAAATTTTTAAAAAAGGTAAAAAAAACTCGGCAAACTAGGTCCCTCCTAATTAAAAAAAAGGGTAAAGCATCTTTTGCGACTTTGCCCCAAGCCGACCGGCATCGCATGAAACGTCACATTACGTCTCCTCAATGGGCCAAGGTTGGTATTCCAAAAGGTACGTGCACACACACCCGAATACTGAACACTTGCGCAGCAGACGATCGGGTCGAATGTGTGAAAGGGGAGGAAATTATCAACCACTAGCCAACTGGGCGCCGTGCAACGCGTCCATCCAATTCCAATCCAGTTGGGCAGTTGGCCTTCCCTTCCCTTCTTTCTCGGACACGTTTGACCGCGGTACCAGGCAAAGCATATCGCGGTATCCGCGCCCATGCGGCACAGACGTGGAACCCGCACCTGATCCGTCCAATCCAGCCCGGCATGCCGCCCCCCGCCTATTTCAATCCGCGGACCGCGGATCGGATGCCAAGCTCGCCTCGGCGCATCTGTGTTGGCAAGTTGCAACCACCTCGCGCTCCGGCCTTGCGTGCGCAGCGCTCAGCCTTCACCCCCCCCAAGTTCGTCTATTTGCCCCGGCCGTCATCTTGCGTGCCACAGGACAAGGCCTCCCAACCGTCGCTCGTCCCCTATCATCCGCCGCTCCCTTTATTCAGTTCTCAGCCTCATTTCTTCCCACGAAAACCCGTAGCAACCGGCCGTCGACACAGCCAACGCCGGGCCGAGGAGGGAAGGGCGCAGCCGCGCGGGTTCAATCGAGAGAGCGCGAGAGGAATTAAATCGATCGGCGGATCGAGATGGACCACGCGGCGGAGGCGCAGCGGACGGACCTGATGACGATCACGCGGTACGTGCTCAACGAGCAGGGCCGCCACCCGGAGTCCCGCGGCGACTTCACCATCCTCCTCTCCCACATCGTCCTCGGCTGCAAGTTCGTCGCCTCGGCAGTCAGCAAGGCCGGCCTCGCCAAGCTGATCGGCCTCGCCGGCGAGACCAACGTTCAGGCAAGCGCGCGCACCACCTCCCTTCGCGTACATCTGTACTGTTTCTTGTGCAGACACACGTATACTGCGGATTTCCCCCTGTGTCTCACTGGCCAGATGGACAAAACTAGTTCTTTAGAAAAATCGATCGTACTGACCATGCATCTACGCATCTCTACGCTCTTGTTGTTTTGTATGATCCAAGTGGTGGCCTTTTCTCACTTTGGTTAATTTATTTTGGGACGCGTTGACATGTAAGAGCTGCAGGGGGAGGAGCAGAAGAAGCTGGATGTGCTGTCCAACGAAGTCTTTGTCAAGGCGCTCGTCAGCAGCGGCCGCACTGTAATGCACTCTCCTAAGATTAGTAGATCATATGTTTCGCCCATAAAGAATTGGTTTGGTGCCCAAAAAAAAAGTTCAATTATGAACTTTGACAGTGACTTGCCTTTCTGTGCAGTGTGTTCTTGTGTCTGAAGAGAACGAGGAGGCCATATTCGTCAACCCTCCGCTCCGTGGAAAGTATGTGAATTTAGACAGCTTATGTTCTTCTCACTTCCTTGTTGTAGTATGACTTATGAGTTACAGAAGACCAGTGTTGTTCTGTCTAATCAGAAGCTGCGTGGGTTGCCTTTCTGTTCAGGTACTGCGTTTGTTTCGATCCGCTGGATGGATCTTCCAATATCGACTGCGGTGTCTCCATCGGAACGGTATGTGTTAACTGATTGTCAGAGCCGATCACCTGTGATTTCAACGAGGAACCATCTTACAAAGCAGAGAAATGGACTAATCTGTATGCTAACAAAAAGAGGCCAGGTTTACTGAAGATGCTGACACTAATGGTCTGCGAGAAATCTGATCTACTCGATGCCCGGCTGTCGAATTGAACTGTCTTATGGAGAACAAACCACAGAACAAATAGACTTTTAGCTCATCTAGTTTCAACTACAAGAGATTATTTTGAGAAACAGATCCAGTGAAATCCCTTAAGGTCATTACAGGTTATCTTCTGTTCTGTTTTATAGATCTTTGGCATTTACATGATTAAAGATAAGGACAATGTGACTTTGGACGATGTACTGCAACCTGGAACAAACATGCTTGCTGCTGGCTATTGCATGTACGGGAGTTCATGCACGGTACTTATGTCTCTTAAATCCATTTCCGCTTCAAATATCTCACGACTACTCTTCTTCTTAAATTGACTGGCTCTGATTTACGACAGCTTGTGTTAAGCACTGGAAATGGAGTAAACGGTTTCACCCTTGATCCTTCCCTTGGGGAGTTCATACTGACTCATCCAAACATCAAGGTTTGTGATACAACAATGTAGTTATTATTATTATTAGTTGATTGGTCCTCCACTGGAACAATATACAGATTTTTTATACCTATATGTTTTATGCTTCTTTCTTGTGCAGATACCGAAGAAAGGGAAGATCTATTCAGTCAATGAAGGGAATGCCAAAAACTGGGATGTGCCTACAGCGAAGTATGAGGCCTCATTTTTTGCTTACAAAATATTGCAGTTTCTTACGAAGTTAAGCTGTATTTTCCGGCCAACGTTGCAGGTTTGTGGAGGAATGCAAATTTCCCCATGATGGTTCGTCACCTAAATCGTTAAGATACATTGGAAGGTGAGTCAGTCTTTCAGTCGATTATCATGTGACAGAAGCGACACGATCATCTCCAAATGATCTCTTGTTTTATTGAACTTAATGATTGTGTTTTGTTGTTCTGCTCCTTTTGGATGGTCTACAGTATGGTTGCTGATGTCCACCGTACCTTGCTATATGGAGGCATATTTTTGTACCCTGCGGACAAGAAAAGCCCAGACGGAAAACTCCGGTATGCCGATGCTAACAATCTCTTTCATGGTATATCCAAACTGCTAATAGATATACATTCCTGAAGCTGGTTGCATGTGGTATGGCAGTGTTCTGTATGAAGTTTTCCCAATGTCATTCCTGATGGAGGAAGCTGGAGGCCAGGCTTTCACAGGCAAACAACGGGTGCGCTGTTTTTCAGTTCTTCTTGTCAGAACAATATTTTGAGACTTCAAATATTGATACTATGTCACTTCCTCTTATTCTAATACTAGCATATTTCAACTTACACGTACAATTTAACAAAAACCACAGTATCTTAACTTAGCATGTTCTTACCTTTCCTTGGCGCACTATCACTGAAAAGCTGTTGCTGCATTTACACTGCAGGCCCTTGAACTTGTTCCCACTAAGATTCATCAGAGATCTCCAATATTTCTTGGGAGCTACGATGATGTGGAGGCGATCAAATCATTGTACGCTTCAGAGTCAAACACCGCCTGATATGAGTGCCTGAAGACACATAAATCATCCTCCGCATTGTAACAGGATTGATTAGATATTTATTTTCTGTTCTTGGCCTTAATGTAAAAAATCAGTCTATACAGATTCTCTACAACAACTTCGTAAGGAATCAAGACCTACGATTCTTACAAAGTTTTACTGGCACATATTACATACTCTCGAGATCCCTTGCAAAATATAATCTTGAATTTTCTAGGAAGGTACATACGAAGACACATTACTTATGTTACAGTTGTCGGTTTGCAAAATTCTAATAAAAAAAAATTCAGCGGTGCAAAAAATTTGTGCATAAAAAAGTAGGCAGGGCTGTCCAACCTTAAAAACATGTTGGAAACACCATCAGGAATTGGGAATCTGCTTGCTGCTTAAAACCTGTTCTCAACTTGTTTCTGAGTTTTTATGTTACCAGTCACATCTTGTCTTAATGTTTTGTGTCAAACTATCTGCTTCTCAAGAGTCTGGTACGACAAACAGTGTAGAGATAAAATTTTGACCCACCCAGAACCCTTTGTACTATTGATCTTGTGCAATACTGTTAGAATGTCACTATTCATGAGTCTTATGATTTGCAAATTATATATCTTAGTGTTGCATCAGAGTGAAGATGTTAATGCAAGTCTACAACCAATTCTCTGTCTCATTGTACCTCAAGGTGATCTTGCAGTTAGTACATGATTACACTGTTGCTCAACAGATAGAAGATTTTCCAACAGCTATTGTGCAGACATCCAGGCAAGAACAACTCAACCAAATACCAAAATAACACAGATTACCATATTATTTGTTTGTTCCAGTAAAAACTGTAGAAGAGGAGTACATGAACCAAACCACAACATCTTGGAGACAGATTTCCACAAAGAAACAGACTCATACTTCTCTGGGAAAAGATGGCTAATACAGACTAATGCAAAAATGCAGAAATACAGACTCATGTAACTTGGCTGTTCATCAGATCTCAAATGTTCTGATGGAACTATTTGCTTTATGCCTATATATCATAGAAGGACGGGTAAAGAAAAAATGGGACGGGCTCTACTGCCGCAAGCTCTGCAGAATGTATTGCGCATACAGATCCCTGCAAAGAGTTAAAACAATTGATCTCAATACAAATTGACACCCTTCAGTCTCCAATTTTATAAGACTACATATCATCCTCCATAATGATCAGAACTTACATGGAGTAATGGATGGCATCACGAGCAGCAGTAGCGGGCAAGAACTCATTGACAGCCACCTCCTTGTTCTCATTCTTCTTATCTGAAAGATTTGATCAAGTGCCACACGACTGAAGCAAAGGTACTATTTGAAAAAAAGAGAGCAATTATATGAACTGAGACAGCGGGCATACAGTCTTCAAAGAAACGCCGGATCTCCTGAAGGCGATGCGGAGAAAGCTCGCTGAGATTATTATAGTGGTGGTACTCGGGATCGTCGGCACAGACGGCTATGATCTTGTCATCTTTCTCTCCCTGTTCCGAAAGTTGAAGTGTGCTGTATGTTAGTTTGGTGCTGATACGTACATATGGCGAAGACTGACTTACGCAGAGATGAATGGATGAAATTGCCTACCTGATCTATCATAGGCATGAGACCGATGGCCCTGGCTCGGAGGAAGCAACCGGGAAGAACTGGTTCCTGGTTACATATAACATGCAGTTGTTAATTTTTAGAGAAATGCAGTACAGAACTGTGAGCTTTGTACAGATTTACGCTAATCCTGCTGAAAGTATCAGTTCACCTGCATGAGGACTAGGACATCCATGGGGTCGTTGTCTTCGCAGAGGGTTCGAGGAATGAAGCCGTAATTGTGAGGGTAGACCACAGAGGAGTACAGAATTCGATCCACCTGTCAAGGTTTGAGGTTTCAGCGTAGCGGAAATATATCAGACGGATCTTGGGTTATGTTATCAGGTCTTTCCGTCTATATGATCATGCGAGAAGAGAAAGTTTCACAGAGCATCAAATGCGTGGATGCGGATGAGTCGTTGCAGACCTTGATGAGCCCTGTTTTCTTGTCGAGCTCGTACTTCACCTTGCTCCCCTTCGTGATCTCCACTACCTGTTCCATGGATCCATTGCAACCAGTTGCTTCAGAATTCAGATGCCAAAGTGAAAACCGACCATGAGCATTGCAAGATATATCTCGTTCATGCAAGTTTCATCATGCAGCTGCCACTGGGCATTGGCATTACGGGAAGGAGATACTTACAACGTTGAACACGGCCGGAGCTCCAGGACCTGCATCACGAACAGTTGTCCCCCATTAGCACTGCAACTCCAGCAGCTCTGGATCTGAATTCTCTGATCAACAAAGTTTCGCGAGGACTACTCACCGATCTCAAGATCGTGCCAGGGGTGGGCGGCGACGGACCGCCGGGACAGGGACGAGAGGATCCTCTCGTTCAGCCGCGGCGCCGGACCCTTCTGCGCCAGCTCCAGCTCCAGCTCCAGCTCCTCGGCGGCGTGCCCATTGGCTCCGTTCTCCTGGCTCATTTTGCTCAAAAAATCCCCACGACACGGATCACTTCTGCGCTCTTGTGCTGCGTATTTGCGTGTGCAGTTGTTCGATCGATGGGCACTGGACGACCGCAACGTTCGTGGCGCGGTGTGCATATATAGGAAGCGAGGCGGGCGGGGGAGTGGTGGGTTGGTGGTGGGGCAGCGCGCGCTTAACGCGTCGACCGGAGGCGTAGGCGGCATGCACGCATGTGGGAACTGGGATGCGGTGCCGGTGCGGTGCAGCGCCGGGGTGGGAGAGAAGCTTCCTCGCGCGCCCACGTCGACTGTGTCCGAGTTTCGAGCTGGTCGTGTCGTCGTTATCCAATCCCCCCGATAGGTGGCGCGGCGCGCGGGGACGCGTCCAAACCGAACCGACAGGGTCTGTCCGGCCCCCGGTTCGCCGCTCTCATTCGTAAACTCGGCAATTGGCAAGGCAGAATTGCAGAAATGCTACGAATCTCCTTCACTCTTGCGCTAATTCAATGTCCATGGATGAAAGCATCTACTACAGTACTATGGTACTATCAACGCTGTACCATGATGCTCTGGAAAAAGGTTAATCTTTTTTAATTGCCAGTTGGGCTAAGAAATAGTATTGCCATCTGCCACTTTTTTGGGTTCGTGATTTGGTATTAGACTCAATCCTTTCGGATGGGCAAAGAAATTAAATTAAAATACATGGCTATCCGAAGGGAACGGGACTACTACATACCTTTCCAAAAAAGTCCTTTTTCAAAGGAAAATTCCCTGATTTATATTAAGAGGTAGCGCGGTACAAACTCCCAAGATTTACAATGAAGGCCAGAAGACAAAGAAAATTACAACAAAGTATTTCTAGGCTAAACTGCAAGCTCCCTACACATCCGAACTGCACTGGAGAAGAAGACACCGTGTTGTAGATGTAGTAGATGGCCGGCACTGACCGGATGTTGACGAAGACGCCAATGGTAAAGGTGACGGTCGGCGAGTACCTGAAGAGGTATCTTGTGGGTGGGAGACGTTGCTCGAACTGAGGCCGCCGATCGACCACCCGCAATCAACATCGGTTGAAAAACCGACACTGATAGATGTGTGCCTCCACAACAAGACGTGCCTGTGTTCGAGGTAAGGTTGAAGGACATCACTGGAGAAGAATATCGTAGGGAAAGTTTGACCACCAAAACCAAAAATAAATTCTAAGGCCCTAAGTTGGCCAGATCTAGGAAGGAAGGGATTGCTTGATGGATCTTGTGGGACTGGACCGCTAAATCAGGGTGGTAGGCACCATGGGGAGGAAAGGATTGCTTGATGGAGCTTGGCCGCTAAATCGGTGGTAGGCACCTGGCAATTGGAAGGAAAGAGGTGGCCAACTAGCAAAGAAGGCGAGCTATGCCAGATTTGAAAAGGGAAGTACTAAGGGGAAGGATTCACCTAGAAGGCTCGCACTGAGGAAGACATACATAGTTGCATAAAGGAAGGCAACAGACAACGCCATGGCTGAAGAGGTCCGAGGCAAGCTTGCAGGAGTACACCACAAGGCAAGCTCACCGGAGTACATTTGCGGCACCATCGGAGAGTAAGAACCAGCCAGATTCGGAGACCTTGGCGACAGACAACAGCGGCTTGGCAGCTCCACTTGCTTCATGACGCCAAGAAGATCGTCGGTGGGAAGAAACTGTACAAACGAACAAAGAATAGTTTCTAACTACTTAGATAGGTAGAATAATATATAGGATGTGGGATCTGGTCTCCAGTTGATTTCTTCTCCAAATTCAATCAAATTGATTCTTTGATCATACCTCGTGAATTGTGCACCAAATGGGGTTCCAGAGTTCATTGCGCACTCAACCATCCAGTCACTCCGGCGGAGGGGGTGAGGAGGTGGCAACGTATTGTGTAGGGCGGCAGCCAACGTTACCGACTAGGCGGATCTTGAAAATGATCGAAAATCTTTACTCACCATATATATCACACATATTTAATTATCAAGCAGTGGTGTACTTAATAGTGATATGTTCAACAATTCAACATGACTGGATAAAATAGTAGCGACCAAAGTGCTTACCAAATAAAGAGTCTTACTAGTAGTATTAGACTATTAGTTAATTGTAGCAAAATAGATAAATGATGAATAAAGGCCCAAATCGTGAACAAAAGACGGCCGACATCGGCAAAACACAACATCTGACCTTGATGGCCTACAAAAAAAGAGAATAAATACTTAGCACAATTTTATGTAAAAGAATCATGTAATGATCAAATACATTTATACTTTGTTTCGACGCTCTCTCAAGTTTTGGAAGCGACAAATTACAACATCGTTGGTAATTCTTCCCATTTCGTGTTTCTCCACATAGCAAATAAGGCTATCACGCAAGAAGTCATCGTCAATGCGCTTGCGCAAATATATTTTCACAATTTTCATGGCTGAAAAGCATCTCTTAACAGTAGCAATGGCAACATGCAAAACTAGTGCTAGCTTCAAAAGACAATAAACAAAATGATAGCAAATATGTTTACTTGTCTCCACCATTTTTTGAGAAAGCTCACTAATAGTCTCTATGTTAAAGAATCTATCATCAACTTGCATATCGGCAATGTAGAGCCGAAGATGGTGGCTAAGGTCCCTCAATTCCCCATCATCAAAATCACTAGGATAAAGTTTAGCTAGACTCATCAAATGCTCTAAATTGAAACCGTGAAATGATTCTCTTGGACTCAAAGCAACCGACCAAATGAGCAATTCAGAGGTTTTTTCATTGAAGCGACTATGGAACTCTTGAAGTAGCCAATCAAGAACATCATTAAAATAATCCACTTCATAATGATGCTTGTTGGTAATTCTAGTTTTTTTGGTGTGGCTTCTTTGGATTCACATATGCTTCTCCCATTTCCAATTTGAAAATGTCATGCTTCTCATAGAAGGCATACACTTCACCTAGGACAGATTCCCATTCATGCCTCCTAAGCTCATCCAAATGGCTTTCAGTTGATTTTACACATTTAATGGCGCTCACAATGTCTTGATCCTTCCATTGTAGAGTTAATGACAAGGTTCTTGTGATTATTAAGATAGTCAAAATAAGCTACAAATAAAACACAAAATCAAATGACTGGAAATAAACTAGAAGACCACATGCTTGCCATCTATTTTTATCATCCGCGTCTTCTTCTTCTACATATTCTAGCACTTTGACAACTGTTAGAAACAAATCAACCAAACTCTTAAGAGTCTTGTAGTGAGAACTCTGACGAGGATACAATAATCCTCATTTTATCTTTTATCTATAATTCTTATTATAGGTAAATATGACGTCATGTGGACCTTGAGTATACCCCTTAATATTATGAGGAAGAGCCTAATGGGTGGTCGAAGTTCTTCATCGATCACCCCATAGTCGTAAGCTATGCCACGACTACCCCCATAGTCGTAAGATATGCTACGACTATCCCATAGTCGTAAGTCTTGCTATTTGACTACCTCATAGTCGTGAGGCTCCTCTACGACTAGGTCAACTACGACCACCTTATGATCAAATAAACCTCTGCACTAGTGGGTCTTATTGATTAAGGGATTCAAACAATCATCATCATCCGTTATTCTCATGGAGTAATGACACATAATACCCCATTATCTCTGGTATATAGTCATTAGCGACGTGGAGGAGTTAATACACGGTGATTATTACCAACGTCGCGCCTTCACGGGGAGGTAATGAGGCGCCGCTTTATCTGAGTAATCTGCCGCCCTTCACGCACTATAAAAAGGCAATCAGAGAAAGGGAGGGGAGAGATCGGGCCATCGGAAGACAAGCACTATCTGTAATAGTCTTAGTTTTTCCCCGATTGTTCAAAATACACTCAATACCATACACACACAGGAGTAGGGTTGTTATTCTCTCCGGAGAAGGCCTGAACCTGTATAAAAATCCCCGTGTCAATCTTTCTGCGTGATTTCATTCTAGGAGACCCCCCGAATCAAACAATCTTTACGTAAGTTCGGTTCTAAAACACCGACAAACTCCAACGAGTGTCTCCAGATCTTTGAAGACACAACTCTTAATTTAACCATGTCCCAGTTTTAAGTAGCCCATAGCCTAAGGTATTATGCACTCGTTCTCGGTTGATATCTCTAATTATGTCCCATCTCTTGGAAGATCCACCCACCACATTCAACAACACAGAGATCATATAAAAAAATTACCAATGCCTTTATGCTTTCTTACAACAACCACAACAACTAACTGAAGTTGGTGAGCAAAACAATGAACATAGTATGTTGAGCTATTTTCTCTCATAATCAATTATTGCAAGCCATTGAACTCACCTTGCATATTGCTCGCACCATCGTATCCTTGGCCTCTAACTTGTTTCAAGCTTAACTTATATTCTGCAAATAAAGAATCAATAGATGATTTAAGATACGAAGAAGTTGTCTCTTTCACATGAACAAAGCCAACAAATCTCTCTTTAACAATTCCACATTTATCAACATATCTCAAGACCACCGTCGTTTGTTCTTTTCAAGCCACATCCCTGGACTCATCAACTAGCAAGCAAAACACATGATGTCCAATTTCTTCAAGAATAGAATGCAATATTTCCTTTGCAAAACAATGTACTATGTCCTTTTGAATGTTTGGAGACACCATCAGATTATTACCAGGAGCATTGTTGTCCACAACCTTGCCTACAGATAGATTATGTTCTATTGTATAAGCATAAAATTCCTTAAAATCTCATTTATTGGAGGACTCCTCAGACTCATCATGGCCCCGGAAAGGCAATTTTTGCTTCAATAATAATCTAGCAACATCAATTGAGGCATTTAGTCGAGTATAATAAGCAGTCTTAGCAGCATTACTTTGGTTATTCAATGCAACATAAATGTGTTGGTCTTGTGTCAACAAAGCATCGTAATCTCTCTTTGCTTGGTTGTGAACACTATTGACATCTCCTACATGCTCATTTAGTCTAATTTTTTTATTCCAACTAGTCCAACCAATTGACACAAATGCATCATACCTAGCTTCCTTCTTGTTGCGGCCTCTAAATAAGAAACAACAAAAGCAATATGCTTTATCTTAGGAGCCAACTCCCAAACTCATCAAACCATTCATGATTAAACCTTCTATTTTTACCGCCAATCGATGTACTTGGAAAATCAAAGGTGTGAGGTTGGCAAGGCCCATTATACAAGTACTATCTTCTTACCACATCCTTTTGATTAGGAAGGTACTCATCTATTCTTTTTCTTTTGCCCGGATCGAATTGAATCTCCTCTTCCCAATTGATCTCTTCTAGAGGTGAATTCCCTACATTAGTGACAACATTTTGTTCATTCGATGGGGCATTATTATCCTCCTGTGGTAGTGCTTTCCTTTTAAGAAACATTTCCATAAATTTGTCTACCATTTGCCAATTATTGAATATTACATTAGATATTTGTACTACTAAATAATAGTTGCACACATGATAGATACATCATTATGTTCATCGACTATGTCAAATTGCAAGGCTTAATTCACATTGTTCTCAAATATTTAGTTGATCACATTGATCACTCGCAAGTTTCAATTTCGCCTCCAATTTGTCACTAGGGTATTCCAAATACCACCACAATCGAAAGCTCTAAGCCTATAATTTAGAAAAAAATTAACCAATGATCAACAAATTGAATCCCTAAAACATAAAATTAGTGATTGGACTAGAGATAAAATCGGGATTATTGGGAGAAATCGGAAGCACCTAGTTGAAAGTCGAGGCATCGATGTTTGTCTGTCTCACTGTCTAGGTGGGAGTTAACGCCTTGGTGGACTGATGCGTGACGCCATGATGCGGACACGCAGATGGCGCTGACAATCGACGGGAGGAACAGGCGGCGAGTCGGCCATGAGTCTTGCAAAGAACGAGCGAAGGAAAGGACAGAGGACTTGGGGTTGCACTCGTGCAGTCGTGTGGGTGAAGGAAAGGATGAGGGCCACAAGGCGACGAAGAGATTAGCTCGATCGGTTGTGCGTGATGTGTGGATGTGCTTTCTGGTGTGCTACGTGGTGTCCCTTAGGCCTCAGCCTCCCTTTGCCCAAGCAGTGGCACTGATCGCCTGTCCGCCTCGTGATGGGCTTGCTACCAACCCGCCAAGCTTGGGCTTGCTATGCCAACGCCAAGCATGAAGCGTGCCATTGATTAGGCTAGAGATAGGCCACGCTCATTTGCCGCACCGCGACGCCGCATGGCATAAGAAGTCACTGGGCACAGCGCCCTCGCATTCGATGAAGTCGCGCGCTCGGTGACGCTTGATTCGCGTTGAGGCGTGGCCTATGGCTTAGGGTGTCCCCTCATGTTGGGCTAGGGGTGTCCACATTACATATATACATGGCTATATCCAAACAAAAAAATTTGGACCCGGTGTCCTATGCACCCTGTTGGGCTATAGTGGATCCACCCTGCAACCAACCTGATGAGGAACGGCGGCCCGATCTTCCGATAGGTTTGATTGATTTTGTCGTGAGGACATTGACGCTTTGAGGCTTCCGACCCGCAGACCGTCACCTCGCAATTTGCTACACCCGCACGACTGTCGTTATCGACCACACTTGCACACGATCGACCTTACCACGAGGGTTATTGTTCCCGCAAGCAATCGAAGCAACTCACAAGAACAAGGAAGATGCAATCTGAATTGTATTACGAATATGGATGAAGTTCACAAAGTGGGGTTCCTCAAACCGAACAATCGCTAAAACCGCAAAGTGGCGTAATAATCTAAGAAAAACCCACCTAAACTATGATTTACTATATATATATATATATATATATATATATATATATATATATATATATATATATATATATATATATATATATATATATATATATAGGGGACGTGAGAGGTCAACCTAGGGTTGTGCGGTGGGAAGAGGCGTACACAACCTGCCCGACCTCGACACGCTTACAAGGCCCTATTAGGCTCAAAACGGTGACGCAAAGACCTTAACTTGTGACCGAGCTGAAAACACGGGAGGAGATCTTGTGTAGATGGACTTCCTTTTCTCGTAGTAATCGGAGGGACTTCCTTTTCTTGGACGTCAATCAAATGCAGATGACCAGTGGACTTGATGGATCCTCCCATTATTCCTAAGTAACAAAAGATCACAATTATTAGGTAGTATACCATTCGCATAGATAAATTATTAGCACCTAGAAACGAGCTCACCTCATAATTTAAGTGACGTGCTCGAGCTCTTGTCATAGGACCTTGTAGTTCAGCAACCGGATCTGGAGGATTTTGTGTAGTACGTGTATCCAAAGGAGTGATATCCTCATCATCCTCCCCCTCTTAAATTGGAGTCGTCCTCGACTCAAGCTCATCTTCTTCTCCCCCGTATGGTTTCAAATCTGAAATGTTAAATGTGTGGCTAACCCCAAAATCTGCAGGTAACTCCAATTGATATGCATTATCATTTATCTTCTTAATTATGTTAAACGGTCCATCAACTCTAGGCATCAACTTTGATTTTCTTAATTCCGGAAACCTATCATTTCTCAAATGAACCCAAACTAAATCACCCGATTCAAATTTTACAGCTTTCCTACCTTTACTTCCAGCAACCCTATACTTTTCAGGTCATACGCCTATATTCTCTTTAGTTGTTTCATGCAACTTAAGAATAAATTCAACACACTTCTTAGCATCTAAATTAATTTTTTCAGAGGTAGGCAAAGGTAGTAAATCAATAGGAGCACGGGGGTTAAAACCATACACTACTTGAAACGGACTTACCTTGGTGGTGGAGTGTCTTGACCTATTGTAAGCAAACTCAATATGCGGTAAACACTCTTCCCACATCTTCAAATTCTTCTTTAAAACAACTGCAACATGGTGGATAACGTATGGTTGACAACCTCCGTTTGTCCATTAGTTTGGGGATGGCACGTAGTAGAAAACAACAGCTTTGTCCCCAATTTATTCTAAAGTGATCTCCAAAAGTGGCTCAAAAACTTCGCATCGCGATCCGAGATGATAGTATTGGGCACTCCATGTAAACGAATGATTTCTCTGAAAAACAAATCAGCTATGTTTGTAGCATCATTGCTCTTGTGACAAGATATAAAATGTGCCATTTTAGAAAATCGATCCACTACTACAAATATATTGTCCCTCCCCCTCTTTGTCCTAGGCAATCCTAAAACAAAATTCATAGAAATATCCTCCCAATGGGCGCTAGGAATAGGAAGAAGCATATAAAGTCCATGTGGATTGAGACGGGACTTAGCTTTGTTGCATATAGTGCAGCGAGCCACGTAGCGCTCGACATCGCGCCTCATCTTTGGCCAAAAGAAGTGGGTGGCCAGCACATCTTCTGTCTTCTTTGCTCCGAAATGTGCCATCAAACCTCCTCCATGCGCCTCTTGCAACAACAAAAGACGAACGGAGCTAGCTGGAATGCATAGCTTGTTAGCACGATAGACCAAACCATCATTGATCACATATTTATTCCATGTTTTTCCTCCTTTACAATGTTCAAGCACTTCCTTAAAGTCCCAATCAGTAGCATATAAATCCTTAATGGCCTCTAAACCAAAAATCTTATGATCAAGTTGAGATAACATGGCATAACGCCTAGAGAGCGCATCAAGAATCACATTGTCCTTACCTTTCTTATGCTTTATGACATATGGAAATGACTCAATAAATTCTACCCATTTAGCATGTTGTTTATTCAGTTTAGCTTTACTTTTAATATGTTTTAGCGATTCATGATCGAATGTATAACAAATTCTTTGGGCCATAGATAATATTGCCAAGTTTGAAGCACACCTAATTAAAGCATACAATTCTTTGTCATAGGTGGAATAATTTAGACTAGGCCCATTTAGTTTTTCACCAAATATGCAACCGGTTTACCTTTTTTGAATCAATACACTACCTATCCCAATCCTGCTAGCATCACATTCAATCTCAAAGTCTTACCGAAATCAGGGAGTTGGAGTAGAGGTGCTTGGGTGAGCTTCTCTTTCAACAAGTTGAATGCCTTCTCTTTGCGCAGTCCCTATTGGAAAAGCACTCCTTTCTTTGTCAATTCATTCAATGGTGCGGCAATGGTGTGAAATCCCGCACAAAACGTCGACAAAATCCAAAGAAGGCCGTGGAAGCTCGTGACTGTGACACGATGGTAGGCGTCGGCCAGCTTTGGATGGCTACAATCTTTGTCTCATCCACCTCAATTCCCTGTGGTGTCACAACATAACCAAGAAACGCAACTCGATCGGTGCAAAAGGTGCACTTCTCGAGGTTACCAAACAAACGTGCATCTCTCAAAGCATTAAAAACAGCACGATATGATTCAAGTGTAGCTCATATGACTTGCTATAAATCAAGATATCATCAAAGTAAACCACCACAAATTTTTCAATGAAAGGACGAAACCTCGCTCATCAATCGCATAAAAGTACTAGGTGCATTAGTTAGACCGAAGGCATCACTAACCACTCATATAGTCCGAACTTAGTTTTAAAAGCAGTTTTCCATTCATCCCCAATTTCATTCTAACTGGTGGTAACCACTCCATAAGTCAATCTTTGTAAAATAATAGAACCACTCAACTCATCAAGCATGTCATCTAGCCTAGGAATAGGATGACGATACATTATGGTAATATTATTAATGGCTCTGCAATCAATACACATACGCCAACTACCGTCTTTCTTAGGAACCAAAAGAACAGGAACAACACAAGGACTAAGGCTTTCTCTTATGTACCCACGGTCCAAAAGATTTTGGACTTGTCGCTGAATTTCCTTAGTCTCCTCCGGATTGGTCCTATATGTAGCACGGTTTGGCAAAGTCGCTCCCGGGATCAAATCAATTTGATGCTCAATCCCTCGAATAGGTGGTAATCCCGAGGGTATCTCAGCTGGAAATACATCCACATACTCCTGCAAAAGGTTAGCAACAACAGGAGGCAAAGAGCTAGATATTTCCTCAAGTGAATATAAAGCATTTTTGCATATCAAAGCATAGCATGGCAGCTCATTATCACAAATTCCAGTAAGTTCAGATTTAGTGGCAAGCATAACACTCCCCTTCAATTTAATTCCCTCGGACTTAGAACTAAACGCCACTTTCTCCCCTTTAGGTGGGAAAACACGTTTTGCTACTTGCTGATTTTCAGAATCATGCTTATTGGTGTTTCTTTCATTTTCAACGCGCTCTTCTTCATCTTTCAAAATTTCAGCGGGTGCCAAAGGCAACAACTTAATCTTCTTACCCTTATGTGAGAACGAATAGGTATTAGCTCTACCATGGTGCAAAACATCTTTATCATATATCCAAGGTCTACCGAGCAACAAAGAGCATGCTTGCATAGGCACTACATCAAAGTCGGTACTATCTTTGTAATTACCAGCTGAAAATTGCACTCTCACAACTTTGTTTACCTTTAACTTACCACACGAATTGAACCATTGGATGTAGTAGGGATGTGGGTGTGATTGTGTGGCCAAACCAAGCTTCTCGACCATCTCGAAACTTGCAAGGTTATTGCAGCTCCCTCCATCAATGATGACTCTGTGACTCTGCAGGTTCTGTCTTTCACGAGAAATTTGGATTGAAATAAGTTGTGCCGCTGATTTTGCTCCGCTTTCTCCACTTGTGCGCCAAAGACTTCGCTGCAAGAACAAGGCTCACATGACTCCTCGTGTCAACAAAGCAGCCTACTTGTTCCTCTACATCATCAAGATCGATGTCTATCTCGCTCCTCCACCGCAAGGTTAGCCGCAAGTACATATTCATCCTCAATATCACTAGCACTTACATAACCACCGTCTTCGTGGTAAGGTATGCTTGTTGACTTGGACATCCCTTCATGACGTGTCCCATTCCCTTGCAACAGTGGTAAACAATTCCAAAGGGTACGCCCGTGGAAGCAACCAAGAAGAACTCTTGGTGGGCCCGCACACTAGTAGATTTACTTACCTCGTGCATATGATGTTGTCGAGGTGTTTTGAACGCGCCTCTACCGAGGAGGGGGCAGCAGACCGTAGTGAAGGTGGGGCAAGTTTAACTTGCCCCTGCATTGATCTTGGTGTAGACGTGCTTCCAAAATTGTTCTTGGCCTCTCATTGTCGTCCCCTGTAATTCTTTTTTTTTTGCCAAACATGCAAGTTGGAACAATCTAGGACACTATTATATTCTTTGTAATCAACTATGTCCTGAATTTCACGCCTTAATCCCCATAAAGCGTGCCATAGCAACCTCTTCGTCCTCAATAATATCACAACGCAACATACTAATTTGTAGCTCTTGATAATATTCTTCTCTTAGTCTATTACCTTGGTTTAAGCGCTGCAATTTATTACGCAAGTCACGCTTAAAAGAAGGTGGAACAAATCATACGATAGCAACCTTTAAAGCATCCCACGTAGTAGGCGCTAATCAATCGTTGCATACCCTATTCCACCAAATGATTGCAATGTTTTTAAATTCACTTGTGGCTTGCCTAACTCTATGCACTTCAGAAACTAAGTGAGCATTAAATTTTTGTTCTACCGTCATCTCCCAATCTAGATATATTTCAGCATCATAAGCACCCAAAAGATGGTATAGTGAACTTGACTTTAGCATATGGATCATCATTAACACGCGCATTATGTTGCTGAAAGTTATTACCTCTCATACCTTGACGGTTGAAGTTCAACCGTTCCGTTGTCGCATCAAAGGCGCCGTGGTTGTGCATCTCATTATCATTGTCAAACTCATGGTCATAGGTCGCACCATGAGGATCCACACGCCCATTGTTCGGTCATTGATTGGCCAAACCATCAATGCGCATTGAGCATTGCAATACTATCATTGAGTTGTCGCGCAGTAGCATTTGTTTCCGCAAGCTTCCTATCAATGTCGCCATTAATAGCATGGCGGTGCTCATCCAACACCCTCGTGAGCTCTTCCTCAAAACACACTCTTATGCATCCAATTCCTCACCGCCATGGTTAGTAGGAGACAAAAGACAACACAAAGGTATTCTCCTATCAACTACTAGGTGGTGGAAGTTGGAATCACACACTCTCAAGCCGCCTTACCAAGCTCTTATGAATTTCTTACCAAATTGCAAAGCAGTGGTATGATCGGAGAAGGTGGGATGTATGACCGCATGGAGGCGAATGCGAGGATCCAAATCTAAGGGCCGAAAGTATGTGGAGCCTTGACAGCAATGTTTAGTAGCAAGGAATATCAATAATGAAATCAGATTAGCAAAGCTAAATCAAAGTCCACGGTACTTGTCACGCTTGTCGCCCAAACGCTGCTCCTAGAACTAGCTCAAGCAAGCTAAAAAATTAGGGTAGATACAAGCACAATGGAACAAAATTCGCAAAGCAACTATTTTCTCCTTTTTTTTTGAATTCCTTTTTTTTGGGCTCTCTTTGCCTCTTTTTTTTTCTTCTTCTTTTTTGGCACTCTTTGCCTCTTTTTTTTGCACTCTTTTTTTTTTTGCGAACGTGATCCGAGCTCAAAACTCTTCTCGCTACCTTTTCTGGGTCCAATGAGGTGAGTGGGTCACAAACTTTTTCCGGAGAGCAGGGGTATAAAGGTAAAAAAAGATACTCTCTCTCTCTCTAAATTTTGGCTAGCTCTGCTTTGACTATGGAAAATCTTCTCGCCTTTGTTTGGCAGAGCACGATATGATGAGTAAAGGGGTGTCCGAGAGCAACCGTAAACAGATAGGGTTGTCGAGCGAGTCAGTGGATGGTCGAATCCGAGTAGGTAGTCAAACCCGAGTGGGTGGTCGAATCCGACTAGGTGGTCGAACCTGAGTGGGTGGTCGATTCCGACTAGGTGGTCGAACCCGAGTAGGTGGCCGAATGAGGGGTGTTGCTTGAATAGGTGGTCGATTCCGAGTTGGTGGGAGAAGTCGAATCTGAGTAGGTGGTCGTATGGGGGTGGTGTCACGATCTCGGCTATAGCAGACAAACCCTAATTGCAACAGATGCAACCAAGGGCAAGCCGAGATACACGATGACCAAAATAGCAAAGACTCGACACTAGAAACTAGATCACAACGACTAGACCAGCAACAAAGACACCGACGATGGACTCGAACTCAACAACGCGAAACCGAAAACACACTGCGAAAGGCACAAAGTGGTTTAGACAATGAAGAACTAAGATCTAAAACTTTTGTGGGGCAATTTTCTCGACTCTAGGTGATGGAACACAACTAACAAAAGGGATAAATGAGATTACCTAACGGGCAACCTTTGCTCTGATACCACTTGATGAGGAACAGCGTCCCGATCTTCCGATAGGTTCGATTGATTTCGTCGTGAGGACGTTGACGCTTTGAGGCTTCCGACCTGCAGACCGTCACCCCACAATTCGCTACACCCGCATTTTGCATCGTTATCGACCACGCTAACATGCGATTGACCTTACCACGAGGGTTATTGTTCCCGCAAGCAATCGAAGCAACTCACAAGAACAAGGAAGATGCAATTTGAATTGTATTGCGAACATGGATGAAGTTCACAAAGTAGGGTTCTCAAAACCAAACAATCGATGAAACTGCAAAGTGGTAGAATAATCTAAGAAAACCCAATTTCTAAACTATGATCGGCTATATATATATATATATATATATATATATATATATATATATATATATATATATATATAGGGGCGTGAGGAGGTCGACCTAGGGTTGTGCGGTGTGGGAAGAGGCGCACACAACTCGGGTCTCGACTCGACACGCTTACAAGGCCCTATTAGGCCCAAAACGGTGATGCAAAGACATTAACTTGTGACCGAAAGCTAAAACGCGGGGAGAAGATCTTGTGTCGATGGACTTCTTTTCTCAAGTAATCGAGGGACTTCCTTTTCTTGAACGCAATCAACAAGAGATGACCAGACTTGATGGATCTTCCCCATTATTCCTAAGTAACAAAAGATCAAAATTATTAGGTAGTATACCATTCGCATAGATAAATTATTAGCACCTAGAAACGAGCTCACCTCATAATTTAAGTGACATGCTCGAGCTCTTGTCATAGGACCTTGTAGTTCAGCAACCGGATCTAGAGGATTTTGTGTAGTGCGTGTATCCGAAGGAGTGATGTCCTCATCACAACCTAGATTTGGAGGAAGGATCATGGTGGTGTAGGAGGTAAGCCAACGTCACCAACTGCTTTGGGAGGTGGCAATAGTGTGGTTGGCAACTTGCAAGTGGGTGCTGGCATCGAGTGAGGCAGTGGGAAGAGGTGTGTTGGTTGGGAGAGAGGAGCATCCAAAAAAATCTCCACAGGTATCAATTTGCCACAGTTGCGCGAATCTTTAGGAGGGCACCAATGTAACATCCCAATTTTTGAGCTTTTCAAATTCTTTTGTATAGTTTAGCCCTCTGAAAATTTCACCAGTTTTATTCGAGTTAATTAATCTTAATTAGAAATTTCATAAATTTAAAACGATTTAATGGATTAACTCAAATATCAATTAAATCCAAAACTATTTAATTTGAGTTGTTTGTGCTTGGAAGTATTTTCTAGATTTTTCTGAGTTTATTTGCTATTATTTGTGGCTATTTCATTTTCCATGTATTTTCAAAAAACCCAAAACCAAATAAAATCTTGGGAGGTCGAGTGAGTTGATTCCTTTCCAACAGCCCACTCCTCTCTCCAAGCCTGTTCTTCCCATCCGCGACGCTCACTACAGTTGCAGCCGCCGCTATCGACCAACAGGCGCCACACATCCCGTTGTCCTCACAAACCGCTAATGAGTTGGCTCGATTAATCGCGTGCTTCGTCCTAGCCAACCCAACTCAAAGTCCATCGCCACCCCGCTTTATTCGTCGTCGCGCCTGCCTCAAAATCCTAGCTACCCCTGTTTAAGACCAAGCCCTCTGTGTGCACCGCCTCTCGTTCCGCAACCCCATGCCGTCATTTCCATTGAAGGAAGTCATGCTGCCATCGTCTTCTTCGTCTATGTCCACGCACCGTCGCCGCTGAAACGAACTCATCACGTTTCCTCGTCACACCGGTGAGCCAATTGTGAATCCACTCACGTCATCTTTCAATTTCATCTTTCATCTCTCGTGCGCAGAGATCGAGCCAATCCAATCTTTTCTGCCGCCATCCATTCACCATCGAGTTATGTTGCCGTTAGTGAGTCCCCGCCGACATCAACCACACCATCGGGGTCGTCGTTCCGTGTTCTATCTGGTGCTTCCCTCCTTATCGCCGGTGTGACGTCCCTCAACGCCGCCATCGTGTAGGCCATCGTCGCCTTCGCCTTTGTCGTGCCACCATGTGTTCACCTCGTCACCCCTCGTTCGAACGCACCCTCCACGGTGAACCTTGCCGTAGACGACCATCGTGTTGTCACCGTGGCAGCCACCTTAGAGTCATGCATGCGCCTTGTCAGCCCCACTGCCATGCAAGTGCCACCTGTACCAAATCCTAGATCCAAACCCGCATGAACCTAGTCCACCATGAGCCGAGCCTATGACATGTGGGTCCCACATGTAAGTTTACTATTCTGTAGTCCTAGTCCACCGTAGACCAGTGAACCCGGTCTATAGACCGTGGACCCCACCTGTCAGTCTCTCTACACTTTTTTTTCTTCCAAAAATCCAGAAAATAAAGATTCCTAGAATATCCCCTTGGTCCAACATATCAACCTCTGTACCCTCTCTCCTCTATTATTTTCCCAAATTATTCCACCCAAGCTACTTCCGGAAGATCGTTCTCGCTCATACGAACTCCGATTGACCTCGTTCAAGAATTTTTATTATAGTTTTTGGAGTTTATTTTCGTTCTATTTTGGTATTTATTTGCTTTCCATTATTCGTTGTGTTTAGACATTGATACTTCAGAAGCATATGAGAGAGTGAAGCTAGCTCAAGACCAGGACCAAGACTTGTTCCAAGGCAAGTTGTTTGTTGATCATGTTGCATCCAGTTTTACAAAATTGTTTTGTTTCAAATTATTACATGCTAATTCATTTATCAAATGTTTTATTATTTCGAGGTTAGCTATGCCACCCAGTTGTTTTATACCCACCTTGTCAATTGTATTGCATGATCAATTGTCACCCTATATTGGTTAACTATTAGTTTGTCAATAATGTAGAACCAATGTGGGTTGGTTTAGACACGATTAATATGGTTTGCCTTGCAACAGTTTATTGACATCATTTTTAAATGCAACTCTATACCTGATTAATGAATTGTGGAATGTCTGTGAACTTTGGTGTGTCATGTGTTGTCACGTATTGATGGCATATGTATATGGGCAAGTTAGATGATATGAATGTCTCGTCTTGGTCAACTTAAGGACTTAACTTTGTGCGCCATTAAACTGAGTCATACTGTACACCCACATGTTTGGTATGAGACGACCCTAGCTTAGTAAGTTATGGGGCCTTGACATTAGCTATCTCAGGAAGTAGGTTAGACTCAGTGTATGGGTGGAGCTTTGGACTCATTCATTGGATCACATTTATGGACGGTTCGCAGTTTGCTCCAGTCCAACACCTATGTGGGGTTCGGTTACCGGCCATACACTCACCGGGAGGGCCAACTATTGAGATAAAGTTTCAGAAAGGCTTTGTTGTGATCTTCTCCGACCAAGTTGATTGCATCTTATGAGAAAAGTGTACAACATCTGCAGAGTGTTAACAATCTATTCGAATAGTCGCGTCCGCGATCATGGACATACTCAAAGATTTCACACACGGGGGTAGAATTTTATAAAACAAATATGGGAGGAAAGCTAAGTGAATGTGTTAGGAAGGATTATGCTTTGTGCAAATGTTCAAATTCTTGTTTACTTATTATTGTGGTTTTATTATGCTTTCACTCTATTATTCATATTCAAATGCAAAAGTCGCTTTGTGCAAAATAACCTTAGTAGCCATATCCCTTGGAATAAGCCATTATCTATACTATCATTTTGTGGTATAACTTGCTGAATATTTCATGTACTCACTCTTGCAATAATCACCATTCAGCAGGAGAAATGGGGGAGTCAACACCGCTCTGGAGGAGGAGGAGTGCGAAGAGGTTGATCATTAGGTCTTATTCCCAATCGGTTGTCTATGGCAAGTCGATGGCTTTTGTTGAAGTTGCTTTCATTCCACTGGTGCTATTTTCTTTAATACTAAAGCCCTGTGTGACTGAATAAATGTAAACTCAACCATAAGGTCATAACTACTATTTGTTTATCAAATTCAGTATGTTTATCTATATATTCGTTGTGTATGGAATAATGTTCATCGATGTTAACACTATATGCACTAGCGTGATCCTAGACTTGTGTATTATACTTATACACAAAGGGTCCGAGTTTGTATATTTGGGTTGTTAGAAATTTGACTTATTCATTTGAAATCTTTCATATGACTGCAAATTAGCCAATATGCTCTTTTTATCAGTTTTCTGTGGCGTAAGATTTGTAAGCAACTTCTCTCTTTTTTTTAAGGAGACGGCATGCTGATCCATCTGATCTCATTGAAGCATAATACAGAGGATCTTAGATCTTGTCAACCCGGCCAGCACTAATTTAATCCAATCAAATAACTCCAAACCATATCATATATGTCAATGACCAGCTCATGTACAAGATACAACACAATCAAAATCACCCCTCTTGTAAATACCCAACCTTTGCCAGGTTGCATGAATTCCAAATCCGCTCTCGTTACGACTCAGCTCCTTATAAAGCTCCTTCCTCCGTCATGGATCATGTATTTACTGCATCTCCTTATCAGTGAACAGATTTTCCCCAATACACCAGGTGAGATGTGTCGCAAAACCATTCCACTCCAACTTACATGTGTTCTAAAACCCATTGGGATTACGGCAACAATCCCGAAAAAGACACCTCACAAGTTCCTACCCCGCAGCATCACTTCTTCCACCTCTAGCCCGCGTTGTTGCTTGTAACCTGCAAGGAGCAGAGATCGAGGAGCTGCGTGGCGGCGATGTCGAAGGTGCGAGACGACGACACCGCTCCGGGCGAGCCGCCGGCGCCGGGGAAGGCGTCCAATGGAGGACAGGAAGGCAAGGAGGCATCGGCAGAATGCTCCCAGCAAGAACGCGCGGAGGATCAGAGTAGCCGAGCCGTCGTGAGGACTGACAAGAATGCAGCGTACGAACTGTTCGCTGCCATTTACGTGTGCGTCTACGTCTTGTCCTGGAGACTAGGGAGTTAATCGATTATCATGTCCAGGAGGCTCTCGAGAAATTCCGCAAAAAACGATAGACATATCTAGGTCCCTGTAAATTACTTATGTGATTACAGTTTCTTCCGTCAGTCCATGTTTCCTACAAAGCTTGATGTAGAAAACTTTGTCGTATGCACAGAAATGCATTTTCGTGTATAACTTGTTTTCTGTTAAGTTTGCTGGATTCAGAGGAGTCTGTGGTCGGCAGGTGCGTGCCTTTTGGTTTACTTTTGACATGCTGAAGCTAGCTCTGGCCCATGATTCTTCAGTTGGAGTAGGCGGCCTGTTGCTTTACATGAACTGAAGAGATGCAACAAATAATTTACTTGAGAAACTTCCTAACCATCCTAATAAACACCGGCTTAAAGAACAGTGGTAATTGGTAAACTCCTCGCGACACCTGATGCACAAAACGACGACCACAAAAAACACATTACAGTGACAAAATAGTGAAATACCCATTACTGGCACGTCGGAATAAGCTTGCTCCAAAAGATGTCCTGCTCCACGTACGATGCTAGATGTATATCAGGAAAAAAAAACAGAAATAGAAAGAAAAAACTTTAGGTGAGGGTTAGAGTATGCATGTGCCAACCAAAAATCTTAATACTAAAGTATTTTCCAAAGGAACGAAGCCCAGAAACTTTAGTGATACCCACGAATCCATGCTGCAAATCCCGTAACACTCGTTTCATGAGATACTACTAGTAGACCCTGCGCGTTCTTGAACGCACCAATCAAGAAAGGCCGGTGGGGCCGCGGCTTGGGACGTGTGGCTGGAAAAAAGGCACACGCGTGCCAGCCACGCCCAAGCGAGTCACCGTGCATGGGGCCCGCGCCTGTAGGGAGGAAGCGTCGCGATGCCTCGCGCCTGCACAGGCGAGCGCGCGTTTGGGCGGGGAAATCGGGCGGCAGGGAAGCAACGCGCGCTGAATCCGACGGTCCAAAAAAAATAAGATGACGTGGCCCTCTACCTTCGGCGAACAACAGTTGTAACATCGTCGGACAATGATTGCAATATCACCGAACAATAGTTGCAACATCACAAATCAAAACTGTAACATTCTTTTTCTACATATGCAACATTTCATCAAAATCCAAAAAATCAATAAAAGGGGAGAGGGGAACCGAGTGCTAGTAATCTGGCAACTTCTGCAGGATCGCCGTGCCGAGCGCGCCGTTGAACTAGGGGTCGCTGGTGAGCGCGCTGGCCATCTGCTCCACCAGAGCCCTCCAGAACTCCGGTGATGCGACCTCCCGGCACACCTTCTTCAGGTCTGGTGGCGCCTCGGCCGCCTCGACGACCTACACGCCTCCCCCGTTCTTGGTGAGGTCCAGCGTGATGGTCAGGCAGGAGGAGTTGATGGAGATGGAGGACGGCACCGAGCCACTCCGCGTCGTCGAGCATCTCGCGGGCAGCTCGCTGGCGCACGTGGGGCGTGGGTGGTTGTGCTTGCCCTCGTATATCGCCACCAGCACCAGGTATTCTGGACGATGCAGATAAGCATCAGGGGGAGGTGGCCACTACTTTTCGTGGGGTAGAGGCAGGAGAAGGCGACCGGGTGGGAGGGAGGCGGCAGGACGGAGGGGGAGCACGGGCAAAGCTGGCGGCGGGGGGAGGCAGAGGGGAGAAGTCGGCGTCAGCGACTGGGCGGGAGGGGCGGCGTGTGAGAGATGAGCTTGGGGAGAGGAAAGAAGTGGGGAGAAAGGGGAACGGGGGAGAAGGATAAGAATGAGTTGTGAGGATATGTGTGGCTGAGAGTGCGCGTGGGGAAAGAGTCCGATTAGGACACTGTGTATCAGACGTATGTGTGGGATCGTTTCCCATAGAAAAATCATTGTTGATACCGAAGCTTTTAATAGGCTACACTAACCGGCCATACATTCGCGTTCGTAGAGCAACGCTACTTATAAAACGTCGCCTTCCTCCATCTGTCACGTAGTACATTACATTTTCTAAGTTCCTCCGCCGCATCATCTCTTCCTTGTCTTGTAAACTTGTTGGTTGCATTGCAAAGAGTCCGCGAAATGGGCAACTGCGCAACGAAGCCGAAGGCGCGAGGCGATGACGACGCTCCCCCGTCGGCCGAGCCATAGACACTGATGAGGGCGGCCGAGGGAGAGACCATGGAGTAGGCCCGGTTGGACCATGGTGGTCTGACTTCTCATGTTAGTGCTGATTGCTTTCCTTTTTTAGGGCTTCTATCTTAAGGTCAATCTCAGGAACTCCAACTCACGGACCCATCCTGTGCAACACGTGTCATCACGTTCGCGGTCGTCCCTAGGCCATCTTACCCACGACCACCTGAGTCTTCAGCTGAAATGGTGTGTTTTTTATTTACAATAGCGAAACTAGCCTACTGCGTCCGAAATAAAAAAAAACATCTCATATCACACTAATTTGTCGCGCAGAAGCCACGTGATCCGCTCCCAAATCATCATGGCATGCGACCGCCACACTCCTGCACACTGGCGAAACACATGCGGTACTCATTTCTGACGGCATGTCATCCTATCATAGATTGAAGCGCGGCAGGTGGCCTACTATGGACTAGGAGCGCGACACATGGCTTCCACGGCAAATTAGCACAGTAAGGGTGTCAGTTTTGTCATTTCGGATGTGAGGAGCTAGTTTTGCTATTTCGTTTCAAAAAGAGGCTAAATAAGCCAAAAACTCCAACCATGTTGGGCTCCTCCCCTTTCCTCACCTCCCGCTTCCAAAAACATTTGAATCAAGATCGATACTTTCAAATAAAAAACTTTCTAATCGAGATGGAAAACTTTTAAATAAAAAACTTTTCTAATCGAGACCGACTGAAACTTTCAAAAGAAAAAAATTCGAATTGAGATATGAAACATTTAAATGAAAAACATTCAATATCGAGACCAAAAACTCTCAAATGAAACAATTTCGAACCGAGATCTAGCACTTTCAAATTTAAGGAAAAAAACCTTCAAACCGACGAGGGTGGGGGATGAGGCAACGTCGACGTCGAGCTTACCGAGGTGGTACGTGGGGTAGTGCCTTCACCGGCGGTGGCAGAGAAGGAGTGGGCGGCGAGCAGCTCACGTAGTGGCGGTGGCAGAGGCGGCACATCACCCCGCGGAGCAAGGCCAAGGTGGTAGATCGGGAGGCAATGCGAGGCAACGGCAGATCAAAAGGTGGCATGATGTCTCCTTACATTGTTCGCTTCGAGCGATGGAAGAGAGAGAGGTAGAGATAGCGCGGAAGAAAAGAAAGAGGAAGCATGTAGTGAACAGTGAACTCACTTGCCTGGGCGTGCCCCCCCCTCCACGTGTTGCTCGCACGACACGAGACAAAATAGCAGCGAGGCGCTCCTCTTTGCCCACGTGTCGTGCACAGAATACATTCGCGAGAAAAAGCCGCTACTAGGGACTAAAAATTAGTAATTTCCTTTATTTTGGAACAAGTCCATCTAACACCCTAAACTTTGCTTAAAGTTCATCCAGCACCCCAACTATGAAACCAGATATTTTACACACCCCCCCACCTCCATCCAAACTTTGCAATCTAGTTCAAATAACACTCTAACCCAATTTCACATGGTGGTAATGCCCGTGTGATGTGATGGGTAGTTTTGCCACGTAGGATGACATGATGGCCAAGTTTAGGTGAATGACAGGTGGGACCCACAGTGGCTTCTTGTAACAGTCCAATTTTGAACCCATTTGAAATTTGCATGGAATTCATGAATTTTGAAAACTTTTGTTGCATTTCAAGAATTTCCAAAAGCTTCACCTTGCAAGTTTTAAAAAGGTTAAACACAATTGTCCTTGTGTCAAAAAATCGGATTTACTAAAATCTAAAAGCAAATTGTGTGAAAAACAATTTTTGTAACTTGAATTCAAATTGAATCAATTGTGACCTCTTCACTCAGTCATTTCCTAGCACTTGACCCAAATTTCCCTCTTTCCTCCTTCCTCTCGCCCAAAGACGCACCGTCACCATTTCCCCTCTCCGCCCTTCCCTAGCGGCCCAATGGGCCGAGGCCCAGTTAGGCAAATTAGCTCCCGCTCTCTTTCTCACGACGCCACGACAAATGGCCCTTGCCTCACCTATCAGGTTGCACAGGAGAAGCACTGTGCTTCTTCCCCGCGCGCTAGCTCACCTCGCTCTCGCCTGTTGTCGTTGTACGCACGTGCGCCGAGCGAGCTAAGCGTCGTCAGACCCTGCGCCTCGGGCCTCTTGCCATCCCTCGCACGGAAGCAACCTTGTCACCTCATGAGCACGTCCAGCTCACTCGCGTGCCACTCGCGAGATCTTGTGCCCGAGCCAAGTGTGTCGTCACAGTCGTCTCCCCTCTTCTCCTCTCTATTTAAGCCACGGCCGAGCACGTTATATTGCTCGCCAAGTTCTTCTCAGTGTTTTCCCCAACTTTCCCCCCTTCTCTCTACCTTGGGTGGAGGAGAACGCAAGCCACGCCGGTCACCTTCCCCAATTTCGGCTGTCGACTCCGTCCGTTGATTTCCGCCATTGAGTTGAGCTTCTATCTCTATTGTCTCATGCGTCTTGGTCGCCTTGGCCACCTCTTCCTTGTGCTCACCTTTCCCATCTTGTTTCACCACAAGGAGGACAGTGCTATCGTCACTGTCTGTAGAGCTAGCCGGAGCATGCCCGCCCCGTCGCTGCCTCCTTCAGCCTTTCCCGGTGAGCTTCGACTTCAGAGCCCTTGTCTTTCGTGGTCGCCTCGACCTCCTCTTTCTAACATGCACCTTCTTCTTCCTTGCCATGCACTAGAGCCACCGGAACAAGTCTTCATTCCTGCCATCGCCCAAAGCAGGCAACCTCGCTACCACCATCGATCTCCTTCCTCGCTTAGGCCCCGAGTGAATACTTCTGTTCCAGTATACTCCAACTAGTCACAAACCTGGTAGGCTAGTTAGTGAACTGTCGAGATGACTATAGCATAGCCGCGTCGTAGCACCTTGTCACGCCGCTATGGATAGCTCGGCAAGCCGCATCTCCTGGAGCACCGAGAGCACACCTTGCATCGTAGTAGCTTGTAGATGGTAGTGTAAGCTTCAATTTCCAAGTTTAAGCCTTGTTGGGTAGTTGTCTCCGCCTATAGTAGTCCACCGCCTTAGACCGTCTCTCGCCGCGTCGTCACCACCATTGTGGTCGCCTTGGACCCCGCAACCAATTTTGCGGGTCATGGGTGATCAACAGAGCCCTCTCCGTCGGCGCTGAGCTCGCCTAGAGCCTAGCCATGGTTGTTCTGATGACGTAGAGACGTTGAAGTGCAGGCCTAAGGTAATTAAGTTAACAATAATTAGTTAGTGGTTAGTTAGTAGTAATGTCTCAATGAAATGTGGGCCATCGGTAATTAGAAAATCTAATTAAGCCATAGGTTAATGTATGTGTGTATGACATGTGCCCCCACCCCTAAAACTATGTGCATCGACCTGGTTCGTAGACCGAAACCGCTGACGTGTGGGCCCCTGGCCCCGTGAACCATCGAGTGGACCAAGTCCATGTGGACCGCGGTCTCACCTGTAAGTCTCTTGTAGGGACTCAGAATTATTGGAGGTTTATACCGAATTAAAAATCATACCACCAGCACAATTCTTAATCAAGAACAACTTGTCCTTAATTAAAATCATACTAGAAGCATAATTCTTAATTAGATACAAATCCAACATTCAGGTCCCCGGATATGTGTCTCATGTTAGCTCCCAGGACGAGCTGCTAACATGCACATATCCTTACAACATTATATCACAAGCATACACGATTAGGATATATCAGTAAAATTTACAGCGGAAACATTAACTAAACAATAAACAGAAGAGGAAGTAATAAAATAAACTTCCCAGTGGAGCGCCACAACCCAAGGGCAACTTGATTGGGATTAAAGCCGAAGTACCAACGTATTCGCCTCAACTTGAAACATTAATTAGGACGTTCTTTACCTGCAACAAGTGAACAATTTCCACTGAGTACAGAAGGTACTCAGCAAGACTTACACAAACTAATAAAAGAAAGTGTTTGATAGAACCTATACAAAGGATTAGAATTGGTACATGCATAAGGTTAACAAGAGGAAGGTTATAATGGTTAAATTTTTGCGTAAAGCAATACATCTTAACCTACACTTGCTAAGTTTTGATAAGGCAATTTTAATAAATCAATTTGGACTAAAACAGTAAACAAATGAAAGCATAATCATAATTTGTAACAGAATCAAGTGGCTACAACCACTAACAAAACATTGCATGGTTACCTCTCATACCGAAA
This sequence comes from Phyllostachys edulis, assembly GCA_036346405.1. NCBI lineage: Eukaryota > Viridiplantae > Streptophyta > Magnoliopsida > Poales > Poaceae > Phyllostachys > Phyllostachys edulis. Next base: position 22,584,465 of record CM070554.1, read on the forward strand.
CAGTTCCCATCCAAAATTTTATTTCCAAAATCTATACAAAGCGCTATTCAAATTCAAGCGTTGTCCGTAACCGTGGACACGGCTATTCGAATAGTTTTAAACTCTGCAGGGGTGTACATCTTTACCCACACGACTTAGTTAGCCCGTAAGCCATCTAGAATAATAGCACACTGCCTTTGGCATGCTTGGTAGATAAACTAAGATTTGGTGTTTTTCAACAAGTTAACACTATTGAGTTTGGAATACCCATGTGTGACCGATCCCGCCGCCTCAAGTTACTAATAGAACACATAGCCAACCGGGGGTCCACATGTTGTGCCGGGAATGCCGACCCGATCAACAAAATGCAAACTGTGCTCACTGCACATATTACATCGCAATCGGAGCCCTTAAGGTACATACATGTGATGGAACGCATGTATGGCCTCACCCTCCTAAGAACATATGATATAGATATTAGATCAACCACATATGTCCTTACTTTCCTGTTTTTCAACTCAATAACATTAACCCTTTACTTAACCAAACGGTGCCCATACACCGCGTGTGGAAATACGTTGGGGCTTGAATCATCTAGCCGATGTTCAATCCTTAATCAATCCAGACAAGACAACCATATTCCCAATTCTCGTGCACTAAGGCACCATCACTAGCATCCACTTGTCCAGATTTAAAATCAGTTTATTAAACAAGATTTAAATTCATTTCTGTTTTAAATAAACTGAACAAAGAATCAAAATAACTGAAATTCATTTATTGTCCCCATGTTTGACAAGATAAGCTTGTCAAACACTAACGTTCTAAGGACTACATGGCTAAGCAATAACTGAAAACAAGTATTTAATTATAGAAGCACTACCTTAAGTTTGAGTGTATGATTAGATTAAAGATAAGCCTCAAGTGTTAGGTTGTAACTATCTAGAGACAGATCACAAATAAACTTTAGAAAATTAGCATGCAACAGTATCTCTGTATTTTGGAAATCTACGGTTCAGAAATTCTGGAATCAACATGGTGCAAAGAGGATGCTTGCCTTGGTAGAAGTCCACTTGTTCACTCTTGTAGGCGTAATTATTTACTCCGCGCAATTCATAATCTAGAGAGAAAATGCGATAGCGAATAAACACCAATAAAATCGAGAAATCCAAAATGCTCAAAAATGCATGATAATTACATATTAATGAGGTTATGATTCTAGATGCATTTAGGTATAGATTTTAGTTTAATTAGAGTTCAATTTCAGATGGACTTGTTGAAATTAATTCAATTTCTAGTGTAATCATAATAATTGACGATACCTAGAGTTTATGTGGTGTTGCTTTCCTTAACAGGACACCTAGTACTCACAAACACTCTCTTTCTCTAGGCATTCTATGTATACATCCACGATGATCAAACAATCAAAATTAATCCTCTTATATGTTTTCTTTTCAATTAGTCTTCTAAAATCTTAACAAGCATTCAAAAGAATAACTTATTTCATTATCTTACTAACTATTAAAACACTATTCATATATAAATGAAAAGACAACAGCTTCATGAATTTTAACTTGGCTAAGCTTGTTTTGGGTAACCAAATTAATGCTTATTCTTTAGACGATTAGGCTTTGTTAGTTTAAGGGCTAAAGTTCAAATGGACCAAAAAGCTACTAATATGAAAATTTAGAAATGCCTAATGCCTATTGCCATTTGGCCAAAAAGTCAGACAACAAAATAATTTTTAGCTAAGCTCCAATTATCTAACTAGCTTAAAACACCTTAAATGATTTACTAATCACTAAGATATTTAGCTTCCTAATTTGACTACATTTCATATTAGAATGCTGTTTGATAAGTGATGACCAAAAGACCCACTAAAATTATTAATACTTCTAGCTACTGAATTAACATTATCAATTGCCTATCAACAAAACTGATTCTTTTCAGATTAGCTAATTTAGTGGAATGACCTAAAAGGCTAAATACAACATAAAGCATCAAATATTTCTTTACTATTTATATTTCACAACAGGAGTGAGCTAATTGTCTTCTTTTATTGTTCTGAAAATTTAACATCATAATGGGTTTTCATATTTGATTTTCAGATTGGGCTATTTATTGCTGTTAGATAGCTTAAGTGTTCAAAAGACTAAATAAATTGGAAACATTTCTAACTATTGAATTAACCATGTTATAATTCTATTGACCAAAACTAACATCTTCGCTTTACTATTCATGCATATATAATAAATAGCTTTTTCGAACTAAAGTTCTATTAGTTAATCTTCTTTCAAATTCAAACTTCCAATTTATTAACTCAATTAATATTCACAAAATTAGTTAGCGTATGAAATATTGGTATGCGGTTGGTTTCTTGACATTTCAAGCTTGCAATTTCTTTCTCTGCTCATACAACATTTAATAGAAAGTTTTTCGAATTGAAGTGCTAGTGTTAGATAAGTGCTCAAATGGCTATTTGAATCAACAAAAGTTCTATCTAATCCTACTGATAATTCTAGTTAATCTTATTAGACTATTCACCAATTATCTTAAGTAGAATGTTATCTTCTTGATTACTTTACCTACTGACTGCTATTTACAGAAGCATTTAGTTCCCCTAGCTTGTTAAAACAACCAACTAAAGAACAACTCAAAGGACTGAAAAATTACTAGCCCAACTTCATTCAGATTTCAAATTTTTAGATTAGTTATTTCACTTAAGAGATCTAGTTGACATTTACAAAATTTTAGTAGCATTAGACCAAAGGTTTTGAAAAAAAGGTTATACTAACAATTCAGATTTTCATTAAAACCTTTGTTTGTTTAATTTTCGAAAGTGCATTTTACTGATGTATCAACTTGAGATGCTTCTGATAGCTAAAAAAAACTAAACAAAATAATAACCTTAAGGATCTGATTTTAGAATTGACAACAGCTCACTGCCAAATTCTAAAATTCTATAGATTGCTATTCATACACCTACAACAGCAAGCTTTTAAGAACTAAAGTCATATTAACTAAACTCCCTTTAAACTCAACTATCAACTTTGCTAGTACACTTGAATGGCCTAGCTGACATTCACAATACTTGATAGAATAGGATAATGGGTTTAGCAATTCTTTCCTCGACAATTCAGATTTCACCCAAAACACCATCTCTTCTCTCGCCCAAAACTTCACCAACATGAGTTCTCATGGTTTTAAAAAAATTTCACATCCAACTATCTATTTCTTGCTAACCCAAGATCCTAACTCAATCATGGTGCTCATAGCTAGTGAATCAATAAACTTTCTAACTATTAGTTTCAGACTGTCACTAGCCTGTTGTCATCTGCATCATCCACGTGGGGAACAGAGGAGCATCAGGGCCGGAGGAGGCGCAGAGAGCCGGCGGTCGGGGAGGCGTCGAGGCTGAAGACGGCGATCTCGGGCCGGACCCGGTGAAGAAGACGGCGCATGGGAGGGCAGCGAGACTCAGGGAGCCAGAGGCGCGGGCCGGAGGGGAGGAAGGCGGCGGCAACGGTGGCATCGGTGGAGTCACAGGGACCGGGCCGGGTTGGCGGAGGGAGGAGCAGAGTGGATCTAGGGCGGAGAAGCCGGGCCGGGGCAGATCCGGCGCGCGACAGAGGCGGCGTCGACGGCGCTGGAGCGGCAAAGGCGGCGGAACTGAGGACGGCGGCAGGCGCGAACTAGGGACAAGCGGGCCGGGAGGTGAAGGGAGCCGAGCGGAACCGGCGGCGTGGAGGAGGGTGGCGGAGAAGTGGAGGCCGGGGAGGGTGGGTCGGCGGCGGAGCTCAATCGGCGACATTCACGCCGAGGACGACGGTGGCCGGACAGGGAGGAGGTCGGACGGGGAGCGGGGAGGTGAGGGGCGGCCGGTTGTTGGGGAGGGGCCAAGCGGGCCGGAGGCGGTGACCAGGGGAGAAGGGTGGCGGCGCCATGGAATAGGGTGTAACGACCCAATTCTAGGGCACCCGAGAGGTCCTCCAAGACCTCTGGGAAGTCCATCAGACCTCCCAGAGGTCCACAAAGGACCTCTCGACAGCCCACCAAGACCTCCCAGAGGTCCAAAGCGAGACCTCCTAGAGGTCCAGAGAACATGACCCGAGAGGGTCTTGGAGCCAGTGAGCACCCACGGACTGCCACTCACCGCATCCGGGGAAGAACGAGGAGGTCCGAGGCGCCCCAAGACCACCCGCAACCCTCCAGGGAGGTCGTGGGGTCGGGACCACCTCGAAACCTCACATGTTTATCCCATCGTGATGACATATGATCCGAGCTTGCTCCGGGGTTCTGTGAATCTCGAACTAGTCCCAAGGATCATGGCTAGCTCTTCACAGAATAATACAATGGTGGTGATATCCAGAATGCATCTTTAGTAAAGTAAAATATTTACAGAGTTGTTTACAAAGTGGCCTTGGGCCCAACATGAACACAAAGGAGCAAAAGAGCAACAGTTCCATCAAGACGCCACAGTAATCGATCGAAGGCACAACCTATTCGCTTTGATCTTCTTCACTGCCAAGGTCCTCTCCTGGCAAAGATTGTAATGAGCAAGAGTGAGCACAACAACCGTGCTTCGCAAGTTACACCCGTGGGTTAGCAAAATGACATGCATATATGGCTAATCAAAGGATGGCATCATATGGTTAATTTGCACAAAGCCAATTTTCTTTCAAATACCATTACTAAGTTCCAAAGGTGTCTTTTATTAGATAAAATTCATTTTATCAAAGCAATTTTTCAGTTGGATAGCATTCATCAACAAGTTGGTGAAGGATACCTCCGACACCGTGCTCCTCGCCCAAACCCATGGGATAAAATCCCAAAAACAGATTTGATAAACATTTCGAAAACCCCAAAATCAACATCTAACTCGAGTAGCCTTTGCCAAGACGCCCATGACCGTGGACACGGCTATTCAATAGATTTAACTCGCAGAGGTTGTGCACTTTACCCACACGACATGATTTCTCTAGTTTATCCCAAGATCCGTCAATGCCACCCCTCACTACCAAAGGTAAGAGGTCTAGAGCTCATGACAAGGCCTTTACAATGCATTGCCCCACCACGCCTTTCCTTGCTAAGGTTTCACTTTCTGTGGATCGCAATCCGTGAAAGCCCCTCTTGCACCAATGGGAACAGAGGGTCATAAAAGACCATTAGCCCTACAAGACCTCCCACACCTCCAATGGAGCAAAGATATGGTGGAGTTTTGCAAATTACTTAGCCAGGTCCCACGCCCTATTCTGGAGACATGTGGTTGCACGATTGTGGCATAGCCCATTATAGGCATGGCATTGGTCGCTCAAAGACCGGTCCTCACATGACTAGGGCGACTCTCACAAACCCCTGGACCTCCACCTTAGCCAGGATAGAGTCCGTGCACAAACATTGCACCAGCCAAGCCAACCAATTCGCCCCAGTCTAACCCAATTTCATTTTCTTTGCTTCCCCAGCAACACTTTCACATTCCCATGACACCCCAATGTCATGGTCAAAACATTTTAAGCAATATTTGGTCATGTTGGTAAAGATTTCCCCAAATCAATATTTTTGGTCTAAGCCTGTCTAAGCACAAGTTTTTCAAATGGTTGGGCTCACACTATTGCATGACCCAAGTTTAATCTAAAGGTGACAATGAGTTTAGTCCAAAGTCAACAGTGGCCATACAAGGAAGTAGGCATAACTATGACTTTAAAACAGGTATTGAAATAACTTGGTAAAAATAGGCATGCATTAAACTTTGAAATTGAACATAAATAGATTGAATTATTGGGTGCAATATGATCAAGAGTGCAACTTGCCTTGCTCGCTATCCTGAGATTCTTCCTCTTCGGAACACCCAGACTCCCTAGAGTCTTCGCAATCTACACATGTAAAAGAGCAAGTTCAAGAAAACTCAATTAAAGAACCAACTGAGAACAACAAGAAAACCGAGGGGACCCCAAAGGGAGTCCAAAACTTAATCACCAGGAAAGGTCTATATTTTTAGAATGGTTCTTTTAGAAAAGGTTCAAGCTTACCAGGAGGAGGTGGTCTTTGGCAAAAGACCCCAAAGGAGTGATTCAAGCAATAGAACAGAGATCCTAAGAAATGGTTCTTGCTCAAAGTCCAGAGGAGGTTCTCAAATAAAGGCCATAGAAATCCAGAAGGAGTCCACCAGAGGAGGTCTTGTGAAAGACACGACCAGCTCAGTGCAGTGACCAAAATAAGAGTGAAGCGGACCACCAGAGGACTTACCAGGGACAAGAAGAAACAATGGATGGGGGGGGAAGGTCGTGGGCGACAAGGTCTTCCCTGGGAGCCACTGATCGAGAGCCAAGATAACAGAGGGTGGAGAAAGGGAGGAAGGTGATGTGGTAGAATTTCTTGGTCTAATTGTAATCAAAATGGTGAAGAAAACTATAAATATCCATGTCAAGGATAAGTATAGAAATGGGTCAAAGGTAGGTAGTGGCAGAGCAGGTGTCACTACCATTCTAGGCAAAAGGTACGAGGAAGGACAATGTATGTTGCTATGGGAAGGAACAAAGAAAAATGTCAGGGTACGGTTAAGTGACCAAATTCAAAGTAAACTTCCACGTATATGGATACATTTAATGTGACAAGACATGCATTAAATGCCCAAGATATTAACGTGGCGGAGGAAATGAGAATGGCCAAGTCCGCAAGTGGGGCGACCAATTTGTAAACAATCGGGTCAAGAGAGGAGGCCTTGCCCCAGGAGAGGTCTTTGAGGAGGGCCGAGAGGCTTAGGAGGTCCTAAGCCCAAAAGACAGGGAGGTCTAAAGGTTGGGAAGGTCCAGACTTACAAAGGAGGTCTGGATGTGGGAAGGTCCTGCGGTTAAGATTAAAGGCAAGTTGAGGTCCGGACGGTTGGATCTCCGAGAGGGAGGTCCAACAGCCAAGACCAAACGTGAAGGGGGAGGTCCCCAGAGAGAATAACGCACGGGGAGGTCTGGGCCTTTGTATTCAAAGTGAGGGGAGATCCTAACCGTTAGATTCAAAACAAGGGGAGGTCCAAGCAAAGGAGTTCCGAGAGAGAGAGAGAGAGAGAGATCCCACAGGGAGATTCACACAAGATGGTCCAACCGAAACTCGTGAGTCAAGGCAACTCAAAGGAGGCTTCCACCCGCTAAGGTGAGATCACAAGCCGTAGTAATTAGAATGACACTAAGGAGGTCCTTTCGGCCAAGAAGAAATGTCAAGGAGGTTCAAATGAGCTCAAGAGGTTTGAAGGCATATAAGAAGTCCACTGGAATACCAAGAGGTCCGAATGAACAGAGGTCTGGCATGGAAAGGTGCCCAGGCAACAAGAGGTTTAGACTTAAGAGAAGTCTGAACAGAAAAAAGGTCTGATCCAAAGAGATTCAAACCAACAAAGAGATTCAAAGTAATCAAACTCAAAGAAAAAGGTCTGGACCCGAGGATGCGTCCATGTGAGAAAAGGTCCAAGCCTCAAGGGAGGTCTAACCTCATGTACCACTGGGGAGGTCTAGGCCACAGGAAGGGTCTAAACCTACATATCCAAAGAAGATATGCTAAAGGAAGGTTTACTGAGCATACCAAAAGGAGGTATCAACAACTCAAATCTCTCCAACCAAACCAAACTTAGAATTCTCATCAAAACAAAATATTTTTGATTTATTTTACACATTTAAAAAGGATTTAGAAAATCAAGATGTTACATAGGGGAAGGGGAGAAGGACGATTTGGGGAAGAAGAGGAAAGGAAAGCTGGCTCTGGTGCTTTGACCGAATGGGGAAGGAAGGAAGAAAAATGAGGCGTGCTGCTCCTAGCAAGATCAAGAGGCTTCGAGATGGGGTGGCGTGGCATGCGAAGGGACAAGCCGTGAATCGAGTGGGAAAAAGAAATGGAAGATCCAGATTTTTGGACAATTAACTGATGACTCATGGATAAGTGGATTGTTAAATAAAGTTATCACGCTCCAAAAATTATAAAATCTCCAGAGCAGGTTTCTGATATATTGTAAAATTTTATGCAATTGCTTGAGGATTTTATGTTCTATGTATATTTTTCTAAAAATTACATTCATGATTTATTTATTTGTTTAAAATTCACTTAGAAGATGTTTATTAATTAAGTTTGAACTTTTATCAAGGTTAAATTGAGTTCCTAAATTTGATAAAATTCATTTTTATTTATGGTAATTATTCTAGCATTTAAATAAATTGTTTTCGAGAGATTTTCATGAGCTTTTATTTAAATTTTCTTTTGTGGCTTTAGTTTGAGTTAAAGGTTTACATTTGATTTAAAATTTTCAAATGCATAATTTATGCACATGCTCCAAAAATAATATGAAATGCATATAAAATGTATCTAAATCCTAATTAATAAAAATGGGTACATACAAACCTACCCCTTAAATGTAATCTCGCCCCGAGATTTCGGTGGTTCAGAAATCGGAACGAAAAGCTATGGCAATTTAGCTAGGTTTGGTCATAGGGCCACACTTCGGGTTTTGTTGCAACCAGAACTCAAACTCGAATCATGTGAGGTTATTTCTAAGTTTTAGGTCCTAAAGAGGGAAGCTATGTCGAAGGATTTTACACGACCCTTCTTTCGTGTATTTCCTAAGCGGTTCTTTCAACTCTAAACGAAATGCATCATCTGTTGTCTTGATTTCCTTCAAGGATAGAGCTGAGAGATCCTGATGAAGTAACATGACGTTGCTGACACATTTTCCTTTCCATTACTTTGTTTAACCTTTCCATTGCTTTGCTTAACCTTTCCCTTCTTGATTAGAAGGGTTCTTCAATCATGGAAGAGGTAGGGGTGTTCAAGCCTCATTAGATCTTTACGTTCCCAAATGGCTTCCTCTTACGCGTGGCTACTCCACTGAATTCTTAAGAACTTGATATGTTGGAAGTGCCTTCGACGTCATCTTCTGATAGAACGAAAGGACTACCTACAAAGAAAAGAGTCACTAAAAGGGAGGGTTCAAATTCGAAGTCAAATAGGGTTTCTTACCAGTTGTAGGTTTTAGGTAAGAGGATGACATAGCTCTATTCAGTCGACCGAAGTAGGCATCGATCGATAGAACAGAAGGATCGGTTAAATGGTAATCTAGTATTAACATTGGAATGTTGTTTAAAGATTAGAGAAGACCAAGCAAGGTTGCTGGTAGTCTTACTTAACCCTTGCTCTACTAGTTCTAATTGCCTGACTTGGAAAAGAATGCATTGGATGAATGCTTGAAGGATGCTTAAATGCAATCACTTCATGACAAAAATTAGTTTAGTTAATGAGAGTGTAAAGGATTACATGCATGCTTACAGGAGTCTTATCAAAATGCAACCAAATAATTTCATTGGTGTTAGATGAGCATGAAATTTAATAAACAACATGAATTCACACTATCATAATCTGGTCCTTAACATTAAAAACCTTTCTATTTGCTTCAGATTTAAAGTTGGCTAGAATAGTCTTGCAAAGCATTTGAACTAAATTCTGGGCATAACAAGTTCAAATAATTCTTGAAAAATTACAGTTGTGAAACACACGCTATCAGATGCTTAGGTCGATATTATGAAGATTTTTAAGATCATCTAACATTACTGGAGAACAATTTCATCATTTTAGGTCAACAATTACATAATAACAAGGAATGGGTTTCTCTTTGAAAAGTATAGAACTACATGTATAACCTAATCTGGTTTAATTGCTTTTAGTTGATCAACACTACAAATAGGCTACCCTAGGTTCATGTTATGACATGTTCTGTCATCAATAATTCATCTAACATTACTGGAGCACAATTTCATCATGTTATGCTTAGTGGTTGAATTGAATATGACACAAACATTATCATTACAAAACTTGGGATATAACATGATTTGTAGAGTGCTAACGTGGGTTACCATCGGAAACAGAAAAAAAAATGATTTACAAAATGGTGGAGACTTGGGTGAGTGGATGGTATGAGACTAGTGCAAGGGTTGCACGAGGGTCGGATTTGTGGATTGTCTCGTCTGAGTTGATTAAGGACAGAATCATGTGTTGCATCTTCTGAACTAATAACTGTGCAACCACAAGTCTAGTATGGGATAGACCTGACCGGATAATTGGTCGGGTCGTAGTGTTATTGCCATATTATAGGCAGTATGGGTCGGGTTGTTGGACCCATGTTGTAGAGGGCGTATATCTGGGTACGCACTCATTGATGGTTGTGGTGGTACCAAGTGGGATATGTCTACTCTCCCAACGGTGGTACTCCTCGAAGTTAATGTGTTCAAACACTTGAGGATTGAATCTATTGGATGCTGTAGTATTATGATAAATTATTGTAAATGCCTTGTTATGATCTTCTTAGTTGCACACCTACGGAAGTGTGTCGGACGGACATCAACAGTTGATCATATCTTGTGGGTAAAACTATACAATCTCTGTAGAGTGTATATATAATCTTTAAACTCGACAGCCTAACGGCCTGTTACGTAAGAATTTGGCCTTAAGACTTATTTGTGACTAATTATGTAATGTCAAGTACTATTTTACTAAAGTGCATGTATGGATATGATATTCATCGATATTGTACTGTGTGAGCTAGTTACTAATCATGGGACTACCTGGGTATAAATAGAGGGTTTGGATGTGAATCCGGGCCCGACACTTCTCCTCAAAATCGAAACAGAGAGGGAAGGCTGGTAGCTCGGTGGGGAGAAATCCTTGTGGGCCCCACCTAACATTGACCTAACTTGGCCAGCGTGTCATCCTATATGTCAAAACCGTCGACTCATAGTGTCACACGGGCAATACTACCTTGTGAAACGTGATCAGGGTGTTATTTGAACCGGATTATAAAGTTCGAGGGTCAAATGTCTGATTTCATAGTTTGGGGTGCTAGATGGACTTTCGAGCAAAGTTTATGGTATTATATTGATTTCTTCCCTTCGTTTTCTCACAAAAAAAATATGCCTTTTCTTTTTTTACCTCAAAAAAAAATACTTTTACTCTCTATCTCTCTCTCTCTCTATGTGGAACTTGTGGGACCAGTAGATTACCATTCAAAAGTTTCAATATTGCAATATATCTTCAAAAAAAATTCGTATATATATTCATATCAAGACAAATTTGGTGACCATGCTGTGTACGGTCACTGCCACAAGAAGCTACAAGCGCAATAGCTGAAACGAAAGAACATGACGAGCCCAAGGAAAAGGAGGACCCTGAACACGGCGAAGGGAAGGAAACAGCGAGGGAGGAGAGTGGCGGCGAACTTTCGGCGTCCACTCTGGCGAACGTCACTTGATATCAAGTGTTAAAATGATTGTGTTCTTACGTATTCTGCTTTAATTTCCTTCCAGAATTTTCAAAGCGATTCTTTTCGGGGCATGACTGAAACAACCCAAAATTTTAGGTTTTCAAAAACAATTTGAAGCCTTTTGGTTTGAATTCGAAAACTTTCCCAATTCGGAAGTTTCTCTCCCCAATCTGCTTTCCTTTCACCACCCGTTTTCTTTCTCCAAATTAAAACGGCTTTTGCTCCGGCACCACCTTTCTTCCCCTATGTCGTCACCGCCAGACCTTCCCGTTGTTCCCATCACCGTGCCACCTTGCTTCTCTTCAATGCCGCACACATCTCCACCGCCACTCGCCTCTCCGGTCCGCCAACCGCTCTGCCACCCGTCGCCAAGATCGCTTCCCGCCGCCTTACTAGCGCCACCGTCTTTCCCCTACTATAAAAAAACCCTCCGGCTCACAATCTCCCACACCTCCCACCCCAACAACTCCCCAAACCTCCTCCTCCTAGCGCGGCATGAATTCAAGAACCGTCTGTCAGATCAGTGTTTCTCCCCGACGAGGTATCGGTAAAATTCGTCCCCTCCATTGCTCCCCTTCCCTCCCCCTCCCGACTCTAGCATCACCTCACCGCCGCCCACGCTTTCCCCAACCTCCCCCACTCTTTTACCCACTGGAGCACCGCCACACCATCACCCTGTCTCGGCTGTGCGCCATGGCCGCCGCCGCCCCACCTCCGCACCTCCCTTGCTCCTCAAACCTGCCCCCTGGCCAGTTTGGACCATAGCCCATTTGAGTATTGGGCTTGGCCCAATACTGTTCACAACCCGTGAACAATAAGCAAAACATTGTTCATTCCTCTCAGCCCATTTATTGTTCAACACTATTCATTGCACAGTAAAAATGAATTATTGTTCCTAATCCAAAACAGTAATTTCAATTAGTGTTCCTAAAATCCGAAAATGCACAGTAAAAAGTATTATTGTTCATTATTTGAAAACAGTGGATCCTGGTACTGTTCTTTAACCATTTTCGCATGTGAATAGTAAAAACATCACTATTCATTATCCAACTCTTTTCACTCTGAAACCCTAATTTGACAGATTATACCCATTTCGAGCTCGTGAATCCAATCTAAACTCTATTTAGTCCAATTAAACACCGAATAAATTCATACCCCTCCACACCACCTTTCTTTGTGAGTTTTTTTTCTGAATTTATTTACTTGCACGTTGTTCCCAGTTCATTCCTTGTCGAACCGGACTTGCTATTTGGATTATTTTATTTTGTTTCGCGCTAAGTCACGACTTCGACGATCAGACTCCAGAAGACGCTGGACAAAACCAGTATCTTGAAGACTTTATGCAAAGAGGCAAGTCGTATTCCTTGATCATTTTGAGCATATAATTCATATATTTATTATTACTTTTATTATTGTATTTGTGCTAATTACTTTAAATATTCAAATAATACTTTTGAATGCCGTGATAAATAGATAAATCCCATTACCCCACATAAAAACCCATCTAGCACTTGTAGTCCATATTCACCTTGACAAGTTTAAAATCCTTTCCTTGACAAGTTTAAAATCCTTTGTAAGCCATATTCACTTTGACAAGTTCACATAAAATGTTAGTTATATAAGTAACTTAGTCACACAATGTGTTTATAAAATCATTAAAAGAGTATTGGCTGTTCGCCAATGGTTTTTGAGGAGAGTTGAGGGTTGTGTCCAGGAAGTTGGACAACCCAATAGACTTGTGTTAAAAGTGAGTCAAAGGTGAGGTTGGAGGGTGGACAGCCATGCGTTGGCATTGGTCCATCGCCTCACTGTAAGACAGGTGAGGACAAGAATCTTGTACCAAGTAACAGACACTGAAATCGCTCAACCACAGGTGTGGTCATTCCTCCCAGGCTTTGTACACTGCTCCTCCGACTAAATATCTACAAAATCTAGAATGGGACAGGAGTGGGCCGGTAAGGGACACTCGTCGGTCTACACAACGGTAGGTGCCGTCAGCATCGGGGTGTAAGTTCCACTGTTGGTCGGTGGTCTCCCGAGGGTTGTATGGTCCATAGACCTACCGGATAGAGGTTAACGGGTTGCGTGTCTATGTTCTGACAGTATGAGTCTGAGATATCTTGTGGGTAAAGTTGGGCAATTCTGCAGAGTGTTTAATTAAAGGTATTCGAATACGCCATGTTTCCGGTTAATGAAGTTGTGTTAATGGGTGATTCCAATACAAAGGTATAAGTAGAGTTTTTGATATGTTAAGTTGGTAATTGTAAGTGTTGAGAAACCCCTGTTGTTATATTATTTACTGTATTACTATTTTAAAGTTAAATTGTTTTAAACTCAAAATGCATCTACATATACTAAACATGGTAAACCCTAAACAATCCATTGAACTCCTGACATGTAGTTAATTAGCTTTTTCATGTGGCTTGTTGAGTACGGTTGTTGTACTCATTCTTGCAATATCTGCAAATCATCTACAGTGGAAACCTGGGAAAATGCAGAGGATCTTAATGAACAAGATTTTGGTGGATTCATGGATGGCAGCGACTACTGTTATTAGGTCTCGACCGCGCTCAAGTGTGCGTGTGGTTTGAAGTTATTTTGTCTTATATTATATTAACTTTAGGCTTTGATACCCGTGTCATGTTAAAACTGGTTGTTAAGCCTTAATCTTATGTAATAAAGGTCTGATTTTTATTGTAATCAAAAGCTTGCTTGTGATACTACGTATTTCTCAACTGCACATCCTGAACGGTTTTAAAGGGTTTAACGGTTCCAAAACTCGGAGCTGTTCCAAAGACACGACTACTGCACTATTTTCTTTTTGCCGCTCGTACTTTCGGTGATGCAATTCCTTTTGTTTTATTTGCTTCTAGATTGTTTGGCTTGGAGAATAGAATCGGAACTATTTTTTGTTGATGTGCCGTATTGTCGTATGCTGCCAAAACATATCGAACGGGAAGCAGGTCGGCTCAACTTATGTGCCGATTTTGGGCATTTGTACTATTCTGAAATTCCAAGAAATATCATGGTTGTCCTACACGCAATGCACCCCTGCAAATTCGCAGGCTCAGATTCTCCCGGGGAAATAAGGTGTGCACTTGTGTTAGATGTACATTGCATCGATACAGTTCGCGTGTGCTACTAGTCTCTTGTAATCTAAATTTGTATAAAAGAGAATAATTCCTCTAGACTGTATATTCCAAGCTGAAACTTCATGTAAATTTTGTAGAAAATACAGTGATAATTCCTGTAGATTTTCCCTGCGAAACCTTTGTGGCAGGGAAGCTGTGCAATCAGAGGTTTTCTATGCGAGCTTCATACAAAGTGCATTGTCTGACGGCTGGCCCTTGTAGACTGCAGCACCCTGAGCGACCGTGCAATGCAAACTTAGTTGGGCAATTGCTTGGTGTTGCGGTTGAATTGACGACGAGATGTTGACTACTTTTTTCGATGACTTAATTTCATTGATTTTCCTTAATTATCAGGTTCTATCCAGTGATCAACAAATGTTTCTAAATACGTTACGCTCCTATAAATAAATCTTACCACGAGTCAACATTATATATGCGTCAGTAGTAGTGGACTCGATCGACCTGCAAACTGATCCGAAAGTGATATGCGTACGAACATATTGTCACGCCCCCGGCGTAGCACCAGGTGAACGAGACGATCTACCGAGAATGGGATCTGGAACAGAGAGTATTGAGAAGAACGAGAGAGAAGGTAGGTTGGGGAAAGTTTATATCTTTCTTCGATGATTCGCTTTCTCCCAGTCGCTGCCCTTTTAATGTACCGAAGCAAATTGTAACTTAAACGACAACAAGAAAATGTAAAGCGAGGCTAACCCACTAGAACGGGCATTTATTACATATGGCCCACTAGGCCGAACCACTTGGTGCTTAAGTTTTATCTTCTCATATACTTTCCTTCGTTCGCTAGTATCTTCACCCTGCTTCTCTTCTTTGCATTGTCAATAATTGACATTCTCCCCTCTTGAAACCCAAATTTGCCCCCAAGCCGGTGCTAATGGAAATCGCTGGCAGTCACCCAAGTTCTCCCAAGTAGACCAATGGGACGGAGATTGTGACCACTGGATCAGCCCTTGAGGAATCACTTTATGTCCCACTTTACACAGCCGAGTTGCAGCAATAGATACAGGAGAGAGTAATTCATCCGAGTAAATGAGATTAAGTGCTTGATCCGGACTAACCGACTCAAAAGGTTTGATGGCTTTCTTCAACTGTGATACATGAACGACCGGATGAATCTGGTGCGCCAAGGAAGTTCCAACTTGTATGCCATGGTGCCTACTTTCTAATAATTTTGTATGGACCAAAATATTTGAAACGAGTTTGTGAGAGGAGCGTCTGCTCTTGACAGTTGAGTATACTGGTTGTAGCTTGAGATATACCAAATCCCCAAGTTGGAATTCCCGAAATGATCTTTTCTTGTCAGCCTGCGCTTTCATCTTTTGCTGTGCTCTTAATAAATGTTGCTGAATCAATGTGGTCATCACAATATGTCCTCGAGCCATTGTTCCACTCGAATGTAATCTGTTGTCACCGCAACGTATACCAAAATGGCGAGGTGGGTGACCATACAATACCTCAAATGGTGTTCGACCCAATGCGAAATGGTAAGTCGATATACCGAAATTCACTTGGGATAACCATTGAGACCACTTGTTTGGACATGCTTGTACCATGCATCGAAGGTATGTTTCAAGACATTGATTCAATCGCTCGGTTTGGCCGTCCGTTTGGGGGTGGTAAGATGAACTCATGTTCACTTGGTGTCGATGAGCTTGAATAATTCTGCCACAATGCATTTGGTGAATACTTTGTCTCTATCGGAAATGATGACTGTGGTAATCCATGCGACTTATAGATGTTGTTGATGAACAATCGTACAATTGATCAAGCGGTGAATGGATGTGATAGTGGTAAGAAATGGCCATACTTGGAGAATTTATCAATTACTACCACAATGGTGTCAAATCGTTTAGATTTTGGCAAACCTTCAATGAAGTCAAGACTAATAATCGTCCAAGCCTGAGTAGGAACTGGTAATGGACATAAGAGTCCTGGCGATTTAACATGCTCGGGTTTTGCTTGTTGACAAATAGTGCAAGCCGACACAAATTGGTGGACATCCTTTTTCATTCCGGGCCAAGCAAAGAGTGCTTTGATCTTGTGATAGGTTGCAGTAATGCCACCTGTGTCCTCCCACTCCGTGTCGTGTAAGGCCATAAGCACTGCTTGATGTGCTTCAGCATGTTTGCCCAGATATATACGGCCCTTGTATTTGATAACACCATCTTGCAAACTATAACCATCTGTATTCGATCCAGTTAAGGATAATTCAGTTAACAGTGCTTTGGTAGCATCATCTTTTTGGTAGCCTTCTACCACAATCTCTAACCACATGGGTCGGCTTGTGGACATTGCTGAACATTCTGCTGCGTGTTCCTTCCGGGATAATGCATCACCGCCTACATTCTCCAAGCCTTTTTATATACTATTTTGTATTGCAAACCAAGGAGTTTCGTGAATGCTTTGTGTTGAATACCCAGGTTAGTCTTTGTTCTCCCAAATGCAAAAGACTTTTATGATCGATGGCTATGGTGAATTCTCATGTTGCAAATATAACTTCCACTTTTCAATGACCATCAATATTGCCAAACATTCTTTTTCATAAGTGGATAGTCCCTTGGTCAGAGATCCTAGAGCTTTGCTTAAGTAAGCAATAGGATGCCCTTGTTGCATTAAGACGCTCCAATACCTCCATCACTAGCATCGGTTTCCAAAATAAATGGCTTGGTGAAGTCCGTGGCGCTTAAGATCGGTGCTTGAATCAAAGCTTGTTTGATTGCCTCAAAAGCTTCTTGCTCTTTAGTCATCCACTTATATACGATGCTTCTTTAATAATTCAAGGAGTGTTTTGCTAAGTATACCATAATTCTTGATGAATTTCTGTAATAACCTCGATAAACCCAAAAATCCTCGAGTTGTTTGACATTTTGTGGAGGCAACCAATTCTTTATAGCCCAATTTTGAAGGATCTGTGGCCACCCTTGATGGCTAATAATGTGTCCTAGATACTCAAGTTGAGGTTGGGCAAAAGAGCATTTGGAATACTTGATCAAGAACTCGATTGTCCGACAAGATAGTGAATACTGTTGTAAGTGATTTACATGACTCTGTAATGTCCTCGCTATAGATAAGTATGTCATCCACAAACACAAGAACAAATTTCCGAGGAGTGGAGCAAAATGGTGTTCATGATCGATTGAAATGTTGCAGAGCGCTTGTGAGTCCAAAAGGCATGACCACGAACTCCCAATGACCGTTGTGTGTTTTAAACGCTGTCTTGTGTTCATCATTCTCAACTAATCTTATTTGATGATATCCGGCCCGAAGTCCGCTTTAGTGAACCACTTAGCACCATGGAGTTCATCTAGTAATTCATCTATGACGTAAGGGTATTTGTTCTTTCTTGTGACCGAATTCAGCTTGTCAGTAGTCAACACAAAATCGCCGAGTTCCATCCTTTTTCTTGACAAGTAACACGGCGAAGCAAAAGGACTAGAGCTGAATGGATGACACCTTGCTGCAACATTTCCTTAATTTGCCTCTCAATTTCATCCTTTTGCTTAGGAGCATATCTCAGTAAGGTCGAATGTTGACCGGTTTAACTCTGGAATGAGTGAGATGGCATGATCAAATGATCTCGTGAGAAGGCCCTTTGGTTCTCTGAATAACTCAAAGATGTTCCCCGTAATGTTGTTTTTACCATTGGTGGCACCATTTACATTTTACTATCTTTTTCAACCGATGTTAATCGCACTAGTTGAGCTAAACCTCCATGTCGGATTAAGCCTTGTAGCTTCTCTGCGAGAATTTCGAACACTTGTTAGTTATGTCCTTCACACCATGAAGGATCACTCTATTGCCATTTTGCAAGAATCTCAATTTCTTTCGTCGCCAATGTATCCACATGGGACCTTGTTCTTCCAACCATTCCATGCCCAAAATCATGTCATAACATGCCAGTTGCAACACTCTAACATCAGTGGTAAATGTGTGTCCTTGAGTCCACCATGTCAGGCCTTTGATTTCTTGATCGCTAGATAACTTGTTTCCATCAGCCAAGGCAACCCGAACTGGTTCTGTTTGCTGTGTTGTGTGTTGCAATCTTTGCACCAATGCTTTGCTAACAAAGTTTCCTGAGCTGCCTGAGTCCAATAAGATCAAAATTTCTTGGTTCCCGACAACACCTTGCAGTCTGATGGTTCTTTTCCCTTGTATTCCAACAACAGCGCAGTGAGAAATAGTCATCAACACTTCCTCCTCTACACTCTTGTTTGTCAATCTCAAAGATCTTGGACCATTTTCTTCCAACAGCATCACTTCAAGCAGTTCTTCCAACACATGAAGAGACACCGCTTAGGACACTTATGTCCAACTCCCATTTTTCTCCACACTTCATACATAACCCTTGAGCTCATCGAGTGACCGTAGGTTTTCATACTTATCTTCTACTCGAATTTTTCCTCACTCTGGGCTCAACCGGAACACTTCCCGAATGCCTTTACCTCCATAGTTTTGCGATTTGAATCGTTTCTCTGACGCCCTTGATATCTCTTTTGCGATATTGCTAGTTCCTCTTCTTGCAATAGAGCCAAGGATAGTCTTTGCATCAACAGCTTTTAGGTCTGCATGCAATACTAGTCTTTGTCTGATTTACTTTTTCAAACCTTCAACAAATTTATTGACAAAAACACATCATCATAGTTTACATTGTGAGCTAAAACTTTATGCATAACACTCTGAAATTGTTCATAATACTCTGTACATTTCCCAATTGTCTCGATGATGAGTAAGGTTTTCATGTAATTGTGATACAAATCCTTCCCAAACTTGGTATCAACAGCAATGCATAATTCTGCCCAACTGTCCACGGTGTGTTGAACTTCAAAGGTTTGTATCCACAATGCGGCTATACCTTGGAAATGCAAAGTGGCATATTGTGCCCAAAATTGAACAGCACATGAAACATCTGAAAATACTTTTCACACTTGTCTTTCCACACTCTTGGATGCTCTCCATTGAACCTTGGAAAATCGGTCTTGGGCATGCGGAACTCCTGTCTTTAGTAATTGAAATGTCCCGAGTCTCCCCATCCTTTTACCTCCACCGCTCCCATATCATGAGTGGCGGGGAAGTTGTAATAAAAACTCCCCGACTTGGTTGTGCCCCGCAAGAACTGACCCATGAGACTCCTCTGGTAATACCTCTCTCATGAGGCCATTCACCCAGGAGTAGCCGGACGAGATAACCCAGCGGAATCCCTTCGGGCGAAACTTCGAGTTTGAGATCTTCCGTTACACGCTAAGCCAGTCAAAGCGTAATCAGCAGTTGGTCTCCAGATTTCCGCTCGCTTGATCGATCATCCATCGTTTGTAACCATCTCGAGATTGCTTTGACATTGTCATCAAGGAGGATACTCTTCCTCTCTGCCGCCTCCATCCCGACAACAATGAGGTTGCGCTCCTTTTCTCTCGCCACGATTGCGGAGATCAAAGGCTCGATACCAATCATTACGCCCGAGCGTAGCACCGAGTGAGCGAGGCGATCTAGAGAATGGGATCTGCAGAGCAGTATTGAGAAGAACGAGAGAAGGTAGGTTGGGGAAAGTTTATATCTTTCTTCGATGATTCGTTTCTCCCGTGTCACGCCTTTTAATGTACCAAAAGCAAACAGTAGCTTAAACGACAACAAGAAAATGTAAAGCGGTGCTAACCCACTAGAACGGGCGCCTATTACATATGGCCCACTAGGCCGAACCACTTGGTGCTTAAGTTTTATCTTCTCATATACTTTCCTTCAGTTCGCTAGTATCTTCACCCGGTGCTTCTACTGCTGCATTGTCAATACTGACACATATATTCTCGCGATTAACTTGGATGTTGAGCGCGAGCCACTCCGGCTGCGAAAAGGGCGTCATTAATTAGACGATCATCTTTAACTCGTTTTTTATTTGAATCAATTTCGCATAACTACATATTTAGGTGTAAAGGTTTGCGCAAAACTACAAATTTAACAACTCATGTGCCAAACAACACGTCTATGCCGACTGGGCCCACTTGATAGTGTCTCAGTTCCCCTATCTCGTTCAGATTTTATACATGTGAGGACGCCAAATGTGTGTGGCGACTTGTTGAAATGCAGATTGCACACATGTTTTTTCGGAGTGTGAAACCCTAACTGTCGGACAATAGGATGTACGCAAAGTTGTTGAGTGGGTCACGACGAGCAATGAGATGTATGTGAGGCTGTTGGGTGGACTTGGTCTGTCGGAGTTCTTACCTGTAACTCAGCAAAACAAAAGAGCTCTAAACCTATAGTTTATTGAAACATGTTCTTAAATCCGTAGTTCCTTGATAATAATTATGACAATATATCTATAGTTATGTGAAATTTACTCTTTCTATTTTGAGATGACCATCTTTAGTTCCTTAAAACGTCCCTTTGTCT
The DNA here is from genome assembly GCA_036346405.1 of Phyllostachys edulis. Taxonomy (NCBI): domain Eukaryota; kingdom Viridiplantae; phylum Streptophyta; class Magnoliopsida; order Poales; family Poaceae; genus Phyllostachys; species Phyllostachys edulis. The sequence goes on from CM070554.1 coordinate 22,605,267, forward strand.
CTAAAAAAGTCCATTTGATTGAAAGGAAATACTCCATAAACCATACCAATAGTCCAATAGTGAATATCGCTAAAATTCTCAATGAATTAGACTAGAGCAATGATGAACACGCATACTCTCCATAAGTCACAGAAAAAGTAGGTCCTTGTAGAACTTTCTCAGGGAAGTTGTGCATATTTCATCTGTACTCTGGTTCTTCAACAGCATTAGCTATAGGCTATAGCTCCTTAGGAGTTAAAACGGTGCGATTGGCCTCACTAGCTAGGGATCGATCCTTTGATTGCTTACCACGTTTGGTTGGAAAATATGACTAGATTCCAACTTTTTTTCCAAGCGACACGAGAGGACATCACTGCCGATTTCAACGGTTCCAATCAAGCCTTCAAGACGATTCAATGCCCCCACCAGAAGATTGCATCGATGATGCGTGCCATGTACTAGTATCTATCACTCGTGCGGAACATGGAGGCGCCATCATGCGCGTGTGTACAACTGGACCAAACTTGGGGCGGCTGTGCCTCGGATCGGGCTAGCTAATTGGATCGAACTCATATTTTGCTGATTTTTAAGAAATTTTTTATGAGTTCTTAATATTAAACCTCAAACTATTGTCTCAGCAACTCGAGAGCCAGCTCCGCACTTGGATGACGGCATTCAAGCTAACCAAATTCCATCGAGACATGGCCGCACAGAAAATGAAGCTCAGTACCAAACCTTTTTTTTGTTAACCAAGTATGCTTTGTAGAACCTGTCAGACAAGGTGCAGTTTATCAGACTTCTCAGGGAAGTTAGAACTCGTTTTTAAAAAAAATGGAAAGGTAAGAGAAGCTGAAGGACCTTTACCGAGCGTTCCATGTTGATTTACGTAACGGGCGAGAGAACATCTGACCCGGGGAGTTTACCCATCAATTTACAAAGCAGAATAATCCCTTTCATACTATAGTAGGAGCGAGATGGACGTGAACACGTCGAATCTTGGGGTACGTTCGTACATGCTACGCCGCCTTGGTTCAAAGCGGAACAACCGCACCAGCACACGGCATCGCAGCAATTGCTCAAGAGTCAAGAGGGAGCCAAAAAAAAAAGCCAAAAAACCTCGCTTCTCCGTCAGGATGGGCGGTTCACACGTAAGCCAGGCGGGCCCACACGCAGACGCTAGCGCGTACGCACTGTGACGTACACGTGGCGGCATCCGGCGCGCCCGCACCGAGCCCCCGACCGGCCCCCGAAAGAGACAAGCTTGTATTGGCCACCTCGGACTCGGACTGTACCGGTGGTCCACGCGTTCGGTGAACCGTCACCACGAGATCTCATCCGGTGGCTCGGCAGCCGCTCGATCTACATCGAACCGCGCGTAGCACACCAACTTGCCACGATTTTACTCGTGCCATAGTAGAACACTAGCCAGTTGAAAAACCCGACGATTGTGAGCTCGATTCGAGTTTTTATATATATATGTGTACGCGCGCGCGCACGTGTACATATGTACATGTATTGAGATTTCCTAAACAACGTTAGACTATTTTCTTTGATCAATATAGTCGAATTTTTACTCATTCAATATGCTTTGAGATTTATATTTCTTCTCATATGATGAATTGGGTCTAATTTTATTATGATTTTTTTCGGAACATAACGGGTTCGCCACACATTACCGTATTTTGTTGTTATAGAATTTTATCTTTTTGTCTTTGTTTTACTCAATATCTCAAAGTACATGTTAGATTTTGAATGATGTGATGGAAAATATGAGTTATTAAGACTTTCGAGGATAATTACAATGACCAAGAACAAAAATTATATAAATAAATTATTATAATTTATGTATAATAAAGTTGTAAATGAACTAAAATTCATTATTTTGAGTGAGAAAACAGTCAAATCTTATATAGACGACCCAAATATATATGTACATATATATATACACACACACTGATAGCGTTCTGACCATTTTTTTATGGGCTGTTGCTGCATGGCCTTGACCCTGACACGACTCATGGCTATATCACTTGTGTGCTTCTGCGTGGGATCGGCAGAAAACGACGCTGCAAGATTACAATCAGCGATAAAAGTCTCAACGTTGTCCAATCTGACAGTAAAACTCATGTGTATTCTTGTTTTGTACATGATTTTTCTTTTCTTGTTTTAGCAATGACTTTTGATTGGAAGCTTCGATTCATGAACGGTTTACACCGATAGCTTGGTGATGACGAGGGTAACAAAATGGTATAAGTCTCGCAAATAAAAATCTCTCTGTGTGTTTAGTAAAAAAGATTTATTGTATCGCTAAAAGATATTTACTACCACCTTCACATGACTTTGTTGCCATCTTTGTCAAATAGTACAGACAAGTACACAACCAACTAGGAAACAATTGGTTCCTTATTTTGTATGTGAATGTGTCTTTATTTTGTTTTAACAATAACTTTTCATTGAAAACTTGATTCACGAACAATTTTCACCGGTAGTTTGGTGACGATTTAGGTAACATAATGATATAAGTCTCGTAAAAAAAACCTTTCGTTTGTTTACTAAAAAGGTTCTTCAGATCGCTAAAAGAGATTTACTACAACCTCCACATGATTTTCTTTGCTATGTTACAAAAAAATTATTGCAACCTCCACATGATTTTACTGTTACATTACAAAAAAAAATTTTACTAAAACCTTCATGTTACTTTCTTGCTCTATTACAAAGAGATTTACTACAATATTCATATGACTTTATTGTTATCTTAGCCAACTAGTACAAACAAGTAAACAACTAACTAGCAAACAATTGGTTACTTGTTTTGTACACTAATATTTCGTTTTTTGTTTTCGCAATAACTTTTGATTGGAAGCTCCGATTCACGAGCGGTTTTCATCAAGAACTTGGTGACGATGAGGGTAACAGAATGATATAAGTCTCGTAAATAAAAACATCTATGTACATTTACTAAAAGAGATTTACTGCATCGCTAAAAGAGATTTACTACCATCTTAGCCAACTAGTACAAACAAGTAGACAACTAAGTAGCAAACAATTAGTTTCTTGTTTTGTACATGAATATTTCTTTTCTTGTTTACATAAATAATTTTTATTGGAAGCTCCGATTCACGAACAGTTTCACTGGTGGCTTAGTGACGACGAGGGTAACAAAATGATACAAGTCTTGCAAATAAAAACATCTCTATGCATTTACTAAATAATATTTACTACATCGCTAAAAGAGATTTACTACAGCCTCCACATAACTTTACTGCCCTGTTAAAAAAAGATTTACTGCAATCTCTACACGGCTTTACTGCTCTGATACAAAAAAAGATTTACTAAAATCTCCACATAACTTTACTGCTCTATTACAAAAAAGATTTACTGCAACCTTTACATGACATTATTGCTATCTTAGCCAACTAGTACAAACAAGTAGACGACCAACTAGCAAATAATCAGTTACTTGTTTTGTACACAAATGTTTCTTATTTTCGCAATAACTTTTGATTAGAAGCTCCGATTTACGAACAGTTTTCACCGGTAGCTTGGTGACGACGAGGGTAACAGAATGATATAAGTCTCGCAAATAAAAACCTCTTTTTGCGTTTACTAAAAAAGAATTACTGCATCGCTAAAAGAGATTTACTATAACCTCCACATGATTTTACTGTCATCTTAGCCAACTAGTACAATCAAGTACACAACTAAGTAGCAAATAATCAGTTCCTTGTGTTGTACATGAATGTTTTTTCTTGTTTTCGCAAATAAATTTTGATTGGAAGCTCCGATCCACGAATGATTTTCACTGGTAGCTTGGTGACAGCGAGGGTAATATAATGATATAAGTCTCGCAAACAAAATCATCTCTGTACGTTTACTAAAAAAGATTCACTACATCGCTAAAAGAGGTTACTATAGCCTCCACACAACTTTACTGCTTTGTTACAAAAAAATTTACTGTAACCTCCACATGACTTTACTACCTTATTATAAAAAAAGGTTTACTACGACCTCCGCATGACTTTACTGTTATGTTACAAAAACCGCAACCTCCACATAACTTTACTACCTTATTATAAAAAAAGGTTTACTACGACCTCCGCATGACTTTACTGCTATGTTACAAAAAGATTTACTGCAACCTCCACATGACTTTATTGACATCTTAGCCAACTAGTACAAACAAGTAGACAACCAACTAGCAAACAATCGGTTCCTTGTTTTGTACACTAATGTTTCTTTTCTTGTTTTTGCAATAACTTTTGATTGGAAGTTTCGATTCACGAACGGTTTTTACGGGTAACTTGGTGGCGACGAGGGTAACAAAATAATATAAGTCTTGCAAATAAAAGCCTCTTTGTGCGTTACTAAAAAAATTTACTGGGTTGCTAAAAGAGATTTACTGTAACCTCCACGTAACTTTACTGCTCTCTTACAAAAAAAGTTACTGGACTCCACTTGTAGTTCACTAGCACATCCAACTATGCACGCATGAAACAATTGTAAAAAAAATATAAACGTGATAATACATTCGGCAGTAAAATTGTTATCACAAGTACTTTCAACCTCGTCATAGCGCGCGGCGTCATGCATGGGGGGTTGTGGGTTAGTGGACTAAAATGGCATGTTCGGCGCTCCGTAAGGGTGGCTCTTTCGACGCGCAGTGGGCTGACCTGAGTGTGTGTGTGTGTGTGTGTGTGTGTGTGTGTGTGTGACGCTTGTTTCGTACTCCTAGGAGTATGTACTCCTACTTCCAATATACCACTTAAACGAACATATTATACTTCTTTATCACCTTCAGTATACTTAAATATAAATTATAAGATACTCTAATACAACTTGGTCGAAAAATTTTCATTGAGTCCTTTATTTTTTGCTATATACCCTTTTTCATATATAAAGGAAGTATATACTATATATTTCCTTTATATATGAAAAAGGGTATATAGAAAAAAAAAAAGGGCTCCAATGAATTTTTTTCAATCAAGTCGCATTTGAGTATCTTATTATTGGTATTTAAGTATACTGAAAATGATAAATAAGTATAATATGTGTGTTTAATTGATATATTGGAAGTGGGAGTACATACTCCTAGGAGTACGAAACGGGTGTCATACATATATACTTTAAAGATTTTATATGAATTATTAGATTATGTGTGCACGTTAAAGGATTTTGGGTGGATTATTAAATTGTAATTGTAGCGCACGGACAATCTACTTGCTAGTACCTATAAACGTATGACACGCTACTGCTACTGCTACTGCTAACAGCACCAGATTGGACCTTTTTTTATTAATTAACCCTTTTAACCTCCCACGAACTTTATTTCCAATTATGACCTCTTTGATCACGCCACCACCCGTGGCGTGACAAAACAACATTGTCACGTTAGCCCATAGCCAGCCAAGATCTTATCACGCAACCACCTGTGACGTGATAGTATTGTTTGGTGACGCCACTGGTGGTGGCGTGGCAAAAGGTGCTATTTTAGCGGACTTATCCTATGGTGTGACAATGTTGTTTTGTCACGCTATGGATGGTGGTGTAACTAAAGGGGTCAGAATTAGAAATAAAGTTCGTAGAGATTAACTTTAAAATAAAATTTTCTAAAAAATTAATTAATAAAAAAATTCACCAGATTGATCTGTTTTTTAATGTCGTCTCCTATGGAAAAGTAGCTTCTGGTTTCGGCTAATGAGCGCCGAGCAGGGCGTCGGGGACACGCCTTTTTACCCGCCGCTCAAACATTCCACGCCGCCCGGCCGTGCGCCGACATCGTCAGCGCAAATTTTGCGCTGCACATTTATTTTACCACCAGCCACAGCAACAGGCCGCGTGGCGACACCGATGACTCGAAAGCAGAAGTAACTTGTGTTGCCTTGTGCCTAGAGCTGGGACTTGGACCGAACTTTTCTGGACTGGTCCGAAGCCCTATCAGTACAGCACGGTCTAAGCACGGCATGGTACAGCACACGTTCGGGCCGAGTTGGGCCTGAGAACGCTGACTGAGCGGCGACGCGACGCAGCAAGCGCCATTTGAGCTGTGCTTGGTAAGACGGCACGAAAAAAGTCCAATCCTCCCATTCCTCCCTGGGCCTAGCCCAATCCTCCAATTCCTCCCTGGGCCTAGCCCAATCCTATCCCTCCCCGGCCTGGTAGCCTAGCCCAATCCCGTTCTTCCCCCCTCCCCACGGCCTGGCCCAACCCTAACCCCTATCCCGGCTAATCCATATCCCCAATCCCACACACCGCCTCCACCCTCCACCTCGGTTCCCCACTCAAGCTTTTTCTTTCCTCCTCCTCTCGGCTCTCTCCTCACACGCCTTCCTCCTCTCCTCTCTTCTCGTGAGAGGAATGAAGATGATTCTTGCCGCCGCCATCTCTGCTTGTCTATAGTTATTTTGGGCTAGGCTTGGGCTGGCACGGCATGACCCTGACACGACGGGCTTTAGGTCGTGCCTGGACCTGACCGAAGGCGAGGTGGGCCGGCACGGCACGGCACGACGGGGTGACCGGACCGAGCCGACACAGCACGACATGGCCCAAAGCATGATAAACCCGAGCTAGACCGATACGGCACGATCCAATGCCTAGCTCTACCTGTGCCCTCCATCCATCCACTCCACGGTGAAATCACTGCTGCGAAAGTGCTGCAAGGCGGTCCATCCATCCATCCACTCCGCGGTGAAGTTACTGCTGCGAAAGTGCTGCAAGGCGGGGTAGGGTAAAATACGCGCGCGGTCCCTTACCTGTCATTAGGTCTCTCGTAACAGTCGGTCAATAGTAAACGGGGAGCAAATCTGTACCCGATCAGAAACTAGTCAAACTACCAATAGGATGCGAGAGAAGAACAGGTGATCAAATGCTCCGGGAGGTGTACACATACGAGTACCCATCTCAGTTGCTACTGTGGAGTGTGGAGGGGGTGGGATTGAGTGTGCCGTTTTTTGTGGACTAATATACGGAACACCGAAAACGAGGCCTCGCGAAAATATAAGACCTGCGGCTGTCCGTCCCGTCCCCCGTTCCTTGGAAGCATAAGCCTTCGAGCTCACGCAACGGACACAAACGGAACCATCCCACGCAAGTGACCCAGCTAGCGGAACAGACCACTGATGTACGCAAATACTAGTTTTACCGAGTGCTTGTATTTGTAGAGTCTGGATAGCAATATCTTACCCAGAACAAAGCGTATAGTCGCGCTTTAGTGTGCTAACTTTTGACGAATGGGGATGGAGACACGGAACCCCGCCTTAAATCAACCGGCGAATCTAGAATCAAGTGAGGAGGAGAAGATATGTTATGATAAGAGTGAGTTGGGAATAGATTGCATTTTCAAAAGAATCCATACATTCAATAAGCCAGAACGGGAATATTCAACTGCAAAAAGAAATGGTACCATGTGAGAATATGCCTAATTCTCAATAATGAACAACTCCAGTTGCAGGCAGGCAGCTTTGGTTATCGCTACACCCTCTCTAGACAAACGGACTACAGATGTGATGTAATTTTATAATTGATTTGCTATCGTGGGCAATAAAAAATATATAAATGTGTTATCATTTGCTGTAGGATGAAATTCTCTCCGACAAAGTATTTGCTTGGTTGTTCCTATTTCATGGTTTGTATGCTCTTTGTTACGTAACGAGTAGTTTTCTATAGTGTTATATAATAGATTCTTTCTCTGCACTTGCAATTTGTATCTATTGACCGTGCAACAAAACAACGGATTTTTGGGGTAAAGAGTAAAATACGTTGTAGGTTTCTAAATTTGTCAAATTGTGTCACTTAGGTTCACAAACCTTGGAACTGTATATTTATGCCACTAAATTTGTTAAGTGGTTCATCGGAGATTCACAAGGCAATTAGCCGCGGTTGACCACTGATGTGTCACGTTGACCAGTGCCAACATAGCGTGGGGGTCACATGCGGCTCATGTGACCAGCTGAGTGAGTGGTAAAATTTCCATTTAACCCTCTGTGATTGTGATCCTTTTTCTCATTTCTTGAAGCCTCATCGCATCTTCTCCGCCACTCGCCTTCCTAACCCGACGCCATGGTCACCCTCCTCTCGTTCTCTGTCTCAGTCACGACAACATGCTTGTAGTAGAAAAGACAGATGGTGAGAAGAGAGCGTGAGGATGAGAGGGGAGAGAAGGTGGGACGTTGGCAGTGGTGACCTATGGTATCGCGGCTTGCCAGCGACGGACTTCGGCCAAATCTTCAAGGCGGGGCGACACGGTTGGGGCGTCAGAAGAACAGGAGCACGAATGCAAAGTGTTGATGATTTACTATCGATCTTATGATATAAATGTTGGGAAACACAATACTCGAGATTACGCAAGAAGAGATATATGTGCTTTTTTTAAGACAGGTTCAAGCTTTCTTTGGAGAGAATAGTAAATATACTTTTGTGTTCTTGTATTAAATGAGTTTACAGAATGAAAAAAGCCACTGATACTAAGCCTAATGGCTTCTTTGTGTCTTTCGAGCCTTTTTCTGTCTGTCGGCATCGCCCTTTATATAGCCTCTGAAGGGGGTGGTAGTTGTTGTGTGTTAAGAGGCGCCTTGATGGTTGCTTGAATGCGCACATTGGTTATAGTTGTTGTCAGAGAGACATCCTCTGCACGTTCGTCATGCGGTTGTGCCAGAGAAAGGGATAATTATGTGCAGTTATGTCATAGATAACTACACGTATATCAACTACCACACGTGAATAAGCGTAGTGTACATAGTCTTTAGTCGATAAGGTCCATATGTCTTTGGATTTTTATCAACAATAAGGTTGTCACAAGTAGACCTGGTCGTAGCATAAGGTAGTCGTAAGAGACCTTACGACCATAAGATGGTTATAACAATCCTTTCGACCATAGGGTGGTCATCGTAGACCCTACGACCATAAAATAGTCGTAATCTTCTCTGGTCGTTGTAGATACTAACGGCCGGGTGTATCTCCAAGGGCTATTAAGAATATCATTATCTATAATAAATATTACAGTTAATTAATTTCATTAATTAAGAATTATTAAATTATCATCAACAGGCACGAGACATCATGGTGTTTATTACAAATCAATGCCACATTGGCTTTGGTCAAGGGGACACATCAGTAGTCAGAGCCAGGGTGGCGAGTTTTGGACCTCCACTTAACAAGTTTAGCGAAACGAATCCGCAGTTCCAAAGTTTAGAGACCTAAGTGATCCAACTTAACAAGTTTAGAAATCCACGATGTACTTTACTCGGTAGTAAATAACACTAGCGAATCATACATACTTTACATCGGAACCATTTATCGTCTACGTGAATCATGACTATGTTTTTTAAGCCAATCTGAATATCTGAATCTGATAGCATATAACAACCTCTATGTAGCCATGTTTAGACTGGTCCAGTGACGCCAGTCACTCAGCCTGATTTACAACTGTTTTATCGGTATCCCTGTAAGTCTGCAACGTTAACGTGCAGCCGCTAGCGCCAGAAAACCCTGCCACGGAACGACGAAATAGACCAAAGCCAACCCGCTTTTCCTGACGCGGGCGGCGCGGGCCGCGGCGAAGCTAAAGGCGCTCAGCTCGTGCAAGGCGCAGAGGAGAGCAGCTGCCGTGCCACTTGACGCCGTCACGCACGCCGGTCCGCCGCTCCGCTCCCCCCGAAACGGAACGGAAAGGTCTACCCCGGTCCCCGACCCCCTCCGTGGACCAGAGCCGATGATAAACAAAAACCTCGTGTCCCTCCCGTCCTATCTACCACTGCTCCTCCCCTCTCGCCTTTCCTCATTTCACCTCCCTCTTCCTTCACACCCACCTCCTCCTCGCGTGTCCAAAGAAAAGAAAAGGAAGAGACTTGGAGAAGGGATCCTGCGCTTCGATTTGGCCTTCTTGGCCTCCGAGTAGAGGCGGAGGAGGATCTGGATCGGGACTCGCGCTCGCGCTAATGTGAGTTTTCTCGGGGAGTTTCGGTTCGATTTGGAGTTTTGCTGGTTTGGTTTGGCGAGTAGGAACACGGAGGGGAAATGCGTGATTTTCGGGGCGTTTTCCTGTCCGGGTCAGGAGGTTTTGTGTCCGGATGTGGTACTAAATGCGTCATCTTTTGGGAAAAAATTTGGCGAAAATCATTGTGTTTTATGGCATTTTTCTCTCCTCATCGATTGAATTGGTGCGTCTGAAGAGCCTATTGTGTTGCTGTCCTAGGGTCGTGACTTGACTACTGTTGTTGTTGCTTCCCTTCCAAATTAACCTTGTAGATCTTGTGTAGGTATCCGTCTCTTCTAAAGCTTTACTTAGCCTGTCGATTTGTTTCTACACATGTTTCTCTACTACCCTCTTGTTCTATCCTATCCTTGCTCAATCAAGGGGAAGAGGGTGTCTTTTTTATCTTTTGACCATGAAACGCCTTACTTTCGGCATTGGTAGGCTATAGGAGGGCAGGGATTTCTTTCTCGAAATGTTGCAACGCGCCACCAGAATGTTTGGTGTGTGATTTGACGGCGCCAAAAAAGGTTTCGGCCTTCTGTATACTTGGGCGTGCTTTGCTCAAAGGGGGCTGATTTACTCGTGGCGAGCTATATTTGAGATCGACATATCGTTCGTACTTCGTAGCGTATATATGTTACTGGGTCTAATCCATGCTTTAGATTCACACGCTTCCTCACCAAGATTCTTTTCTTCTCGCAGGTGCAGATTGATGATTGCTTCTCTGTAGACACACCCCGAAAGCAGTAATCCTCGCTGTGGCGGCGTGATCTGTAATCACTGTTCCATAAGTGGAACAGATAGAAAGAAAGGTTGTCGGTGGCCTTCGCCGATATATATCGGCAGACTAAGCTTCGATTTTCATTGTTCGCCTCACCGCCTGGCTGTAGCTAGCGAGCGAGCGCAGATGTCGTTTCGCAGCATAGTTCGTGATGTCAGGGATGGTTTCGGTAGCCTGTCGAGGCGGAGCTTCGAGGTGACCCTCGCAGGCCTCTCTGGGCTCACGGGGCATCACATAGGGAAATCCCAGAGCACAGTGCATGAACTCCGTGACGCGGATCTCATAATCCAGGAGAGCCGTTGGGCTAGCCTCCCTCCCGAGCTCCTCCGCGACGTGATCCGGAGGCTGGAGGCTAGCGAGAGCACCTGGCCGTCGCGCAAGCATGTCGTGTCCTGCGCTGCCGTCTGTAGGGCGTGGAGGGAGATGTGCAAGGAGATTGTGCTGAGCCCAGAGTTTTGTGGGAAGCTTACCTTCCCGGTATCTCTAAAGCAGGTATACTTCCACATCCTCTAATGAAAGCAAACCCTGAACTGAATGCTGTTAAGAATTATATTTTGTACCTAGTGATTGTAACATCTGAGCACGATAGATGCCTTGCTTATTCACATATCTCTGCTGTTAATGACATTTGCCATAATCGTTGTTATTTTGACAGTCTGGCCCTCGAGATGGAATGATTCAGTGTTTCATAAAGCGAGATAAATCAAAGTCCACTTGTCATCTCTACTTGAGCCTGAGCACCGGTATGTTATGTGCTTCTTCAACTTGTACAAGTAGATCTTTGCTGAATTGTGTTAAGTGTTAACATCATCATAAGAACTTATCTTTTGCTTAATACCAGCATCAAGTCTCCATTTTGGTCCTTGATTTTGCCGCTGTGTTAGTATATATTTCTTCTGTTATGAAATTGTAAAGTTTGCTTGTCTCCAAATATTGCTCTGTTATTGGATGATTAAACGACTGGTACATCTAATTTCACCTAATCGATAAGTTGGTCCATTGCTGTTTTTTGTTGAACCAGCGGTACTTGTGGAGAATGGCAAGTTCCTCTTATCTGCTAAAAGGATCCGCAAAACAACCTGCACGGAGTATGTTATTTCAATGGATGCTGGCAACATCTCAAGATCAAGCAGCACCTATATTGGAAAGCTGAGGTAATTATTATGCATGTGGATGGTAAACCTTTTCGTTTGTCCTTATTGATTGACAGCATCTCAAGATCAATGGATGCTGACAACATCTTGTCATTTTCAGGTCAAATTTCCTTGGCACAAAGTTCATAATCTATGATACACAGCCCCCTTATAATGGGGCTGTAGTTCCTCCTGTTGGCCGGAGCAGCCGGAGATTCAACTCCAAGAAAGTCTCTCCTAAGGTGCCATCTGGTAGTTACAACACAGCTCAGGTGACGTATGAGCTGAATGTCCTTGGCACCAGGGGCCCTAGGCGGATGCATTGCATCATGCACTCCATACCTGCCTCGTCAGTTGAACCTGGTGGCATAGTCCCTGGACAGCCTGAGCAGATTGTGCCCCGAGCTTTAGAGGAGTCGTTTCGGCGCACCACCTCCTTCTCCAAGTCCATCTTGGATCGGTCCATGGATTTCAGTAGTTCCCGTGATTTCAGCAGTGCCCGCTTTTCTGACATTGCCGGAGGCACCATAAACGGTGACGAAGATGGACAACATAAGGAGAGGTCACTAGTGCTTCGGAACAAGGCCCCAAGATGGCATGAACAGCTGCAGTGCTGGTGCCTCAATTTCCGTGGTCGTGTGACCATTGCCTCCGTGAAGAATTTCCAGCTGATTGCTGCGTCAAGCAACCAGCCTCCTGCAGGGGCTCCAACTCCGTCGCAACCTGCTCCGTCGGAGCAGGACAAGATTATTCTACAGTTCGGTAAGGTAGCAAAAGATATGTTCACAATGGACTACCGCTATCCACTCTCTGCATTCCAGGCATTTGCAATCTGTTTGAGTAGCTTTGACACGAAATTGGCCTGTGAATAAACGGACAATTGAGTGTCACTGGAGGCAGAACTGAAAATGCAACGGAGAGAAGAAAAGGAGATTGCTTGTTGCCCTAGGATTCTAGATCATGTTTGCATTTTGTTGCGTCATCTTGGTTGTAATTCTACTTGTTTGTAGCCTGGAACTGGACTTCGTAGCATGTATGTTTCACCAGCTCGCACCATGATAGCGGCATTGTGTAATGTACATGCGGTTCCGGACTTAACGTGAAAGGTTCCGTTTATGATCTTTTTTGAGCTTTGCATGGATACCGCGGTCTCGTAAAGAACGAAAAAGATAAAAGAAATTGTCAGTGTCTCTCTTGTTTTGTGCTTCTGAGTGGGGCAGACTGTTCAATTACAACTGTTGTGCATGTGTACTTGCATTATTCTATAAGGATGGGAATCATACTTTCATCCGGTGGTGCTGGACTTGTCTTCGTCCAAAAGCTTAATCTGACGTAAAAGATGGATAATTCACTTATACTTCAACAAAACATTCCTAGCTCTTACCCTTGGTTGGTCATGACCATTTTGTATCATCATTGCGTCATTTGCAAATGTCCCCTTGCTTGGCGGGTTAAATACAGTGGTTTTGTCTAATAGGAGAATCATTGCACATGTATCTGCCTCTTTCTATCCCCTGAATAAAGTAGTGTGTTTCAGTTCCTTTAGGTTGAGCCCTTTTCAGTGGGGAGGAAGTGGTTACATTTCTGTAGTGACAACAATGAGTAGACCAGCTAGGAGAAGGAATAAAGTGGTGAAAGAAAGAGCGCATCTGGACCCATTATGAGTGTGACTGGATGATAAGAATATTTTTCTGGAGATGTATGTGACTCGAGCTGGAATCCTACAGGTAAATAGAGCAAGAAAAGAGCCCGCAGCCAGTCGGTTCTTCCCAGCTGCATTGTGTGCTTGTTTGCTTCTTCCATCGCTGCGCATTTACTGCTTCGGCCCGAATCGGCTCAGCTGCCGGATTCCGCGCGCCGCCCGTTCCCGACCGTCCGATTTTCCATGCGAACGGCGCGCCTGCGTAGTCCTTCGCGATGCTTCACTTCCTCGCTCCACGTCTCTGTCCTTGTGCGGCCGCTTCGCCTCCAGTCACGAGCGCGCCAAGGCACGCCAAAGTTACTAGTGCACATAACTGGACAATGAAATGAATCCAAGAGACACACTATTGTGGCTTGCTTGGAAGGCATCAGTGAGAGAAATAAATTGAATATATGGTGCACGGTAATCGTTCTGATGGCAACAGGAAGTTCTCGTGGCTCCCTGTATGGTGACAGTGTGCAGAACTGTCACATTATCGATTTTTTTTTTCATTTGGCCCGTTGTCATGTTAATAGCAGAAATAACTCCTTTGGTACCAAAATTTCAAAAATAGTTTCCTTCCGAACACGGAAGCATGGAAGGCCGACACTTGGCGCATTCCATGATCGGAAGACGCGGAAAGAAGGTGGCCAGCGTGGCAAGTCAGTCGAGCACGGATGGTGCGGACCCGACTGCCTTCCGCGGCATCGGAACACGGGATAGAACTTTCGCCTGACTAGAGCGCAACGGTTAGGAGAAAGTGGAGAGCAATGCAATTAATGAGCTATGTTGCGTTGCTTTTAAATGCATTAATGCATTGCTTTTTGATGCATTAATGAGCTTGCTTTTTCACTGCATGTATTTTGATTCACTCCTTCCCACACGGAAATTCCCCGGCCTCCTGTGCTCAGGGGCGCAGAAGGTGCCCGCCTCCGAAGCGTGGCCGCCGCGCTAGCCACCTTCTTTTTGTGCCCTCCGACCGTGGAGTACACCACGTGTTAGCCTCTCGTACTTCTGTACTCGGAAGGAGACTACTTTTGAAATTTCGGTACCGAGAGAGTTATTTCTGTAATTAACGTGACATCACGTGGCCAAATGAAGACATTATCTTGTTGATGATGCGTGCACCTTGGGCAGGGCGAGTGGCCTCATCACTTGATGGCAAAATGGCAATCAAAACAGGTGCTCGTGGGATTAGGCCTTTGACTGCGAGCATCAGGTGCTTGTGGGATTAGGCCTTTGACCGCGAGCATTACGTGGAGCTTATCGCTTCTTGATGAAGTTTCGTGTGCTGTCCACTGCTGCAACTCACGCTAGTCGTCCTGTGGAGAGATATTGATTGCATGATCAGATCAGGAATATCGAATAAAATCTCCCTTCAAATAGGTGAATGCTTGATGTGAGCATCACTTCCCTGGAATTCAGGTGGAGGAATTTCGATCGTGTTTTGTGCTTTTCGATCGAATCGTGGACAGCATCATGGAACGACGCGGTGGAATCCCACTACGAGAAGCGGTATGGATTCTTCATAGTACGAATAATGATGGTATAATCCATTTCTGCATAGTGGTTGTATTGTTAGTACAGTAGTTTCTTGGACATTTGGGATCTAAAAACAAAAAAGATACTGGTGAATTTTGGAAGAGGAGATGATTTCTTCTTACACTTTCTTGGTACAGTGTGTAATCTTGCCATGGATTGCCAATCGGGAAACGTGAGAAGCGACACGCCATCAGCTGCCAAATTTAAAAAAAAAGATTTCAAGATTATCCCTTTAAATCATGTATTTGAAATAGAGGGATATCCCTAGTTTCGTTAGGAAACCAACACATTTAACAGGTTAAACATCACGGAAAGACAATAGAAGATAAAATAAAGGGTAACGCTTCAACCTGACGTCCGAGCGAAATGGAGGCTCCGAACGTAGGCATGGCTCGTTTTCATCCACACGACTACATCCAACCAACTCCACTCACACATCCATCCCCCAACAATCTCCGCTGCTCCCTATGCATTTTCTTGTTTTGCTTTTCTCTTGCTCCATGTCTCTATCTCGTTAGAGCTCTAACGTGGCGTGAGCGATGCTGGCGTCTTCTCTGAGTTCACAGGTGGCTCTGCCTCCTCCTTCAGGACATCTGCCGACTTGATTGATGACTGTGGTTGTACGAAAACTCTATATAAGGTAGTATTTGATCCCAGCTAGTCTGGTTCTCTAGAGCACAGGCTCTCAACATATCTTCTAAGATTTGATTTACCCTTTCTGTTTGATCGTTTGTCTGAAGGTGGTAGGCTGTACTGAATTCAGATTAGTGCCCATGACGTTGTGCAGCTTCTGCCAGAATCTTGAGGTGAACTGTGATCCCCGATCTGACACGATCTTCTTTGGTACACCATGCTGACATACTATCATTGCCATGTACAATTCTGCAAGTCGGTCTCCTGAATAGGTGGTCTTGACTGAGATAAAGTGAGCCACTTTTGTTAAGCGATCTACAATTACCCAGATGGAATCATAACCAGCCTTGGTTCTTGGCAATCTGGTGATAAAGTCCATGCCAATTTCTTCTCATTTCCATTCAGGTACGTTCAAAGGTTGCAAGAGTCCAGCAGGCCTTTGATGCTCGGCTTTAACCCGTTGTCAAGTGTCACACTAAGCTACATATTCCGCAATCTCACGTTTTATGCTAGGCCACCAATACATTTCCTTGAGATCTTGATACATCTTAGTGCTTCCGGGGTGAATGGAATACAAAGTTTCATGCGCTTCCTTGAGTATTAACTGTTTAAGTTCCTTCTGATCTGGTACACAGATACTCTTATTGAACCATATGATGCCTTGCTCATCTTCTGAAAATCTTAGGGATTTACCCTGCTTCATGTTTCTCTTGATCTCCTTGATATCTGCATCTTCTTCCTGAGCTTTCTTAATCTGATCTTGAAGAGTTGGTTGAACTTTTAGAGCAGCTAAGTAACCTTCTTCAACTAACTCGAGCTTGAGCTTTTGAAATTCTTCGTGCAGTGCTGGCTAACTTTCATTGATCATTAGAGTATTGTAGTAAACATTTCTACTTAAAGCATCTGTTACAACATTTGCTTTGCCTGGGTGATAATAAATTCCCATATTGAAATCCTTGATCAATTCCAACCATCTTCTTTGCCTCATATTAAAATTAGCTTGAGTGAAAATGTACTTCAAGCTCTTATGGTCTGTATAAACTTCGCAGTGATTACCAATAAGGTAATGGTGCCATATCTTCAAAGCATGCACCATGGCAGCCAATTCTAAGTCATGAGTAGGGTAATTGACTTCATGAGGCTTCAACTGGCGTGAAGAATATGCTACTACCTTCCTTTCTTGCATTAAAACACAACCGAGGCCTTATCGAGATGCATCACAGAAAATCTCGAAATCCTTCCGAACGTCAAGCAGAATCAGCACTGGGACGGTGGTCAAACACTTCTTTAGTTCTTGAAAACTCTGCTCACATTCTGGTGTCCAAGCAAATTTTTTTCCTTTTTCAGCAATTGAGTAAGGGGTCTTGCTATTCTTGAAAAACCTTCTATGAATCGGTGGTAGTAACCTGTCATACCAAGGAAACTTCGATCGAGTCTTGACTTGGGTGACTCGATTGAGCACATCCTTGACTTTCTTTGGGGTTGTGACAACTCTTTCTGTAGACATTACGTGTCCCAAAAAGGTAACTTCCTTCATCCAAAACTCGCACTTGTTGAATTTAGCGTAGAGTTGATGATCTCTAAGCTTATTCAAGACTAAGCGAAGGTGCTCTCCATGCTCTTCTTCACTTTTAAAGTATATTAGAATATCATCTAGAAAGACGATGACAAATTTATCTAGATACTCCATGAATACTTTATTCATCAAGTTCATAAAGTAAGCCGGGACATTGGTCAATCCAAAAGACATGGAGAAAGCTGTCTTGGGTATATCTTCTTGGCGAATTTTCAACTGATGGTATCCTGACCTTAAATCTATCTTGGAGAACACTCCGGCTCCTTTTAACTGGTCAAACAAATCGTCGATCCTGGGCAGGGGATACTTGTTCTTGATGGTGACTTCATTGAGCAGGCGATAGTCCACACACATCCGTTGGGTACCATCCTTCTTAGGGACAAAGATCACTGGAGCTCCCCAAGGTGAAGAACTTGGTCGGACAAATCCTTTATCTTGCATTTCTTCTATCTGCTTCTTCAGCTCGACTAAGTCGTCAACCTGCAAACAGTAGGGTCTCTTAGAAATGGGTGCAGTTCCTGGAACTAGATTGATGACAAACTCTAGGTCCCTATCCAGAGGCATTCCAGGTAACTCATCCGGAAAGACATTTGGAAAATCTCTGACCACTAGCACATCTTCCAAAGACATAACATTGACGCTGCAGACTAAGGCTCTATCATGCTTTTCTGTGGGGGCTTCAAATTTTACCTTGGTTCCAGCTGGATCGACCAAAGTGATGCTTCTACCACCACAATCTAATATTGCTTGGTGATTAGTAAGCCAATTCATACCCAAGATCACACCTAGGGACTTGGTGTCAATGATTATGAGGTTGGCTTCAAACTCCACCCCTTCTATGGTTATTTTTACTTTTTGGCAACCTTGGTTCGTACTTAACTCCGAACCAGGAGATTGAATCAATAAAGCAATTTTTAGAGTCAAAACCTCTAACTGATGCTTTGTAGCAAAAATCCGAGAAACAAAAGAATGTGTAGCTCCAGAATCAAACAAAACTGTAGCAGGTGCTGAATTTACTAGGAACTTACCCGGCCTGACGTCCAGAAATTTGTCTGGGCTTCCTCCACGGTGACATGATTCACACGGCCTCTCCCAAAAGGCTGAGGGGTCTTGGCTGGTGCAGCTGGAGTCTGAGGTGCTCCACGTCCTGTTCCTGGCATGGGAGTTCTGGTCGGAGTAGCTCCCGAGTTGGATCTGACAGGTGATGGACCTTGCTTCAGGGGACAATTGCTGGCATAGTGTCCCAGTTGCTGACAGTTGTAACAAGTGATTCCTGCAGCGTAATTGCTGTTTCTTAGCTACTGGTTGTTGGTGGTGTTGTTGTTATTGCCAGGGCTGCGGAAACTTGGAGTGGCTGGGCGAGGGGCTGTTGTAGGGGCCTTGAATGTAGCAAGAGGGGCAAAGCAGGTAGGATGTTGCGCATTCGTTCTGGCTCTCTACGGATGATCTTGTTGTGCACCATGCTACGTCATTTTTCTCTTATGAGATTCTGCAAGTTCGCGACGTGACTCTTCTATGAGCATAGCCTTGTTTACTAATTGCCGAAAATTTGCATAGTCGTTGCCAACGACTTGAACCTTTAAGCTAGGGTTGAGTCCTCGCTTAAAATGCTTCTGACATGCATCATCGGTGGCAACGTCCTCTTGAGCATAGCATGAGAGTTGAGTGAACTTGTTGAGGTATTCACTCACTGACTGACTCCCTTGTTTCAGCTCACGAAACTCATTCTTCTTCATTTCTACCTTTCCGTCAGGAATATGAGACTCGCGAAAAGCTTCTGAAAATTAGGTTCAAGTAATGTTCTGAGGATTTGCATGGGCGGTGCAATAGTTCTCCCACCATTCTGCGGTAGTGCCTTCCAGCAGGTGTGCTGCATACAAGACTTTCTCATGGTCGTCGCACTGGGTAATGGCGAGCTTCTTCTCAGTAGAGCGCAACCAGTCGTCTGTATCCAAAGGCTCGGAGGAGCTGGAGAAGGTAGGTGGATGGGTCCTCATAAACTCTGCCAGCTTTGACTGATGGAAAGCTGGTGGTGGCGGCGGCGGCGACATGGCAACGGTTTGGTTGTTTCGGTTTAGCATTGCTAGAAAAGTGGCAGCGGTCTAGTTCTGTTGAGTCATCATTTGATTCATATTCTGCATCATTGCGTTCATCAGCTGTGTTTGGGCTGCCATGAACTGACCCAAACTCTGATCTGCTGTGGCTACCGGAGGAGGTGGTGTTGGCGGTGCATTGAGATCCACAGGGTTAGCTGAGCTTGCAGCATCGCGGTGCTGGGCCATCTGCACAAATCTTCTCAGGTTTAATAGACGAGCAGAAGAAAGCACAATAGGAAAGGGGGAAAGCACAAAGATGAGCATGAAAAGGGAGAAAGACAGGGCAACCTAATAGGGGAAAGTCAGTTTAACCCAACGAACAATAGCCGGAAAGCTACAAGAGGCAACAAAACTCAAGCCAAAGATCCTATCTGTCGGACTAAACGATACAGAAGCGGAAAAGGGTAACTTAGAAACAGCACTACTAATCTATCTTATATGGATGGACGACTTCAAGCAAAGCTCGATTCTATAGAGATTTATTGAGATAAGAGGGTCACTTTAAATTCAAAAACAAAGTTCAGAAAAGATAAGCAGTTAGACTTTGAGAATGAAACGAAGAGAGATTAGCATAAGATGAGGAAGAATAGAGTAAGATGAGAGGAGAATACTATTCAAGTTAATTGTTGGTTTGATTTATAAAATAAATTTTGAAGTCTTGACTAAACGACCATGCTAACTATGGTTACGTCCTACAGTCGATATGGCTCTGATATCACTGCTGTTGGGACCCCGAGTATGCAACCTCAGGACCCTCTGTGTATTCTGAACTAGTCCTATAATCAGTAGCTAGCTCACACAGTTGTAACATTGGTGTAATCATAACCACACAACCAAACTATAGATGAAGCAGACAAATTAATTTTATTTAGCAAAAAGACCTTACGGTCAAGTCTTACAAAGTTTGCCACGCAGGGCATAACAACAAAAGAAAGCTTGCAGCGGAAACCAAACAACTAGTGGAGGTCACCCAATATGCCTACAGGCAATCGAGTGGATGACACGACCTAATTCGCATAGTCTTCAAAGTAGTCTTCCTCGTAGAACTCGGTTCTTCCTAGTTCTTCTTCGGCGACTAATCAACCAGAGGGCATAAAGCCGTGAGTACTTTGAATGTACTCAGCAAGTCGTAGAGAAATGTATGCAAGTAATATCCATGCAAGGTTTGACAAGGATAGCTTTATGACTATTTTGCAGAAAGCAATATTTGACACTAAATACAGTAAGTGGATTGTAAAGCAAAATTTAAAAGATTAATACATAAGTAAACAATTTTCTTTGAAACAACTAGTGAACACCCCGTTCACTTCCCAACCATCAACCATCTACGAGATTCGACCAACCCATTCCAACATTTTGATAAAAGTCTACCCCTTGCATGAAATCACCAAGTATGTCCATAATCGGGGACACGGCTATTCAAATAGTTTTACACTCTGCTTCCTAAGCTTCAACCAAATACTAATTTGTTTTCTTAGCATTGTGCTAGATCTCAAGCCTTGCCGCGACCATCCCAAGCAAGAAGTTTAAGAGAGTGGTCTAGGTCATCCAAAGCTCCCCCTGAGTTCATGCCTAGTGCAATGGCAAGCCGTTTCATGAGAAAAAATTGGTGAGATCAGTTTTTTCGCACAGAAGAACTCATTTTTCATTTGCTTAACTTAAGAATTATCATAGCTCAAGTTACACCTCAAAATAAGTTCAAGACTCAATTAAGCCTATATGACATGGCATGAATCATGAGAGAATCACTATAGCAAAACTAGTCACAAGATCCAACAAGTCATATTTTGATTCAGTTTGCTCACAGATTATAAAGCTAGCATGACAAAAGCTAAGCTATACAAGAAAAGCCACAAAAGAATTCTAGCAAACTAGCACAAGACATGGCATGGTATAAAATATGAAATCATATCATTCATGGATAATAATCAAAGCTCCACAAGTTTATATTACAATGCAAGTTGCTGAAATTTAAAATGCATTATGGCACAATGAACGCAAAAAGAGCAAACTCCCCCTCAAAGTAGGCCAAGAGAACTAATAACCTCCAACTCTCCCCTTAAAGAAGCAAAACGAGAAGAATCAAGAGCTTTAGTGAAAATATCCGCAACCTGCTGCTCGGACTCTACAAAGTGAAGCACAACATCACCCTTCTCAACATGGTCTCTAAGGAAATGATATCGAATGTCAATGTGCTTAGTCCTAGAATGTTGCACTGGATTTTTGGCAATGTTTATGGCACTAGTGTTGTCACAGAAAAGAGGAACACTATCCAAAGACAACCTATAGTCCCGAAGAGTAGATAAGATCCAGAGAACACGAGAGCAACTCATCGTCAGCTGACTACATACTCGGCCTCGGCGGATGGGTACGTAACAGAGGATTTGTTTCCTAGATGACCAAGAGATAAGAGATGTGCCTAAGAAATGACAAGTGCGAAGTACTCTTCCTATCCACTCTACACCCATAAAATCGGCATCGAAAAAAAAGCTCGAATAGAAAGGGCGAGTTAAAAGAATACCAAAGTCCAAAGTCAAGAGTGTCCTAGAGGTACACGAAAATCGACGACTACTTCACGATGAGAGGCACGAGGAAGCTCGAATCGGCGCACGACACACAACAAAGCTGTATGTCGGCCTCGATGCGTGAGGTAGAGAAGAGAGCCAATCATCTTTGCGGTACTCATACGGTCCACGGGCTCTCCATCCTCATCGTGGTCCAAAGACGGTGGATGTAGCAATGGGAGTAGAAATTGGCCTACTGCTTCCCATGTCGAAGCACCGAAGAAGGTCCTTTGTGTACTTACTTTGATGAATGAAGGTACATTTTTTTAGTTGCTTGACTTGAAGACCAAGGAAGAAAGTCAATTCGCCCATCATGCACATCTCGAACTCGCTGCTCATAGAATCTGAAAATCTAGACACCAAAGCATGAGAGGAACCACCGAATATAATGTCATCCACATAAATCTGAACCAACAGAAAGTCACTGCCATGCTTGAGAGTGAACAATGTTTTATCTACCATTCCCATTTTGAAATCATTTTTAAGCAGAAAACTCTTAAGTCTATCATACCAAGCTCTAAGGGCTTGCTTCAGACCATACAAGGTTTTGGAGAGTTTAAAAACATGGTTTGGGAACTTGGAATTTTCAAAACCAGGAGGTTTCTTGACAAAGACCTCTTCTTCTATGAAACCATTCAGGAAAGCACTTTTGACATCCATTTGAAATAGCTTGAAGCTCTTGGATGCCGCAAATGCTAGCAAAATGTAAATGGCTTCTAATCTAGCTACAGGAGCAAAGGTCTCTTCAAAGTCTAAGCCTTCTACCTGGGAATAACATTGAGCTACAAGTCTAGCCTTATTGCGAACTACCAACCCATCTTCACTTTGCTTATTTTTGAAAACCCATTTTGTTCCAATTATATTATGATTAGGTGGAGATTCAACTAAGATCCAGACTTTGTTTCTTTCAAAACTTTCAAGCTCTTCATGCATGGCATTGACCCAAGAAGAATCAGATAAAGCACGGGTGACATCTCGGGGTTCAAAAGAAACGACAAAAGCAGAATGTGCATGAGAATCAGGAGAAATAAACCTGAAGCGAGTGACTCACTCATGAAGATCCCCAATCATCTGTTCAGGTGGATGCTGTCGCTGAATATGAAGAGGAGGTCCTGGTGTAGAAGTGGCCTCTACCTCATGAACTGTGGAGGTAGGAGCAGAGGCACTCAGGTCGTCGGTGAAAGTAGGAGGAGGCTGCTTAGCTAAAAATAGAGAAGTAGAAGCAGGCTCTCTAACCATCTCAGAAGTGACTGGAGGATGGATTGGGTCCTCATCCTCAAAGTCATCGTCGACGAAGATGCTTTCGCGAATATCAGGAACCTGTGTACCTGCAGCATCGGGTCTAGTACCAGGACTAGCCTCATCAAAAGTGACTTCACAAGTCTCAACAATTTAGTTAGTGTCAAAATTAAATACACGAAAGCCACGAGAATGAGTAGGATATCCAAGAAATATGCCATCAGAACATCTAGATTCAAATTTATCAAGGTTGCCATGTTTAAGAATGAAGCACTTGCAGCCAAAAATCTTGAAAAATGAGAGACTTTGGGCTTATGACCAAATCTAAGCTCAAAATAAGTCTTGCCAATCACAGATCTCAAGAATACCCTATTAGAGATATAACAAGCAGTAGAGATCACCTCAGCCCAAAACCTCCTAGGTGTGGAATGCTCATCTAGCATGGTCCTGCCCATCTCTACAAGGGACCTATTCTTCCTCTCTACAACACCATTCTGCTGGGGAACTCTAGGTGAAGAGAACTGGTGCTCAATTCCCCTATCGGTGCAGAAGGTGACAAAGGAAGAATTCTTGAATTCTGTCCCATTGTCACTCTTAATGGCTCTCAAAGCTCCAGGAAGGTCAACAGCAAGTCTAAGGACCAATTCTCTAAAATAGCCAAAAGCCTCATCCTTAAAAACCAGAAAATAAACCCATGAATACCTAAAGTAATCATCCACAATCACAAGCACATACCATTTCCCACCGGCAGACTGAACTCTAGAAGGACCAACAGTGTCTAAGTGCAAGAGCTAACCAGGTCCATCTGTCATCACTAAGGTAAGAGGTGGATGAGAAGCAGAAACCATCTTATCATGTCTACAGGGTGAGCAAACAAGGTCTCTAACAGCCTTTAGCCTAGGCAAACCTCTAATCAGGTCCTTGCAACTGACTCTAGTCAAGTGATCGAAGCCTATGTGCCCAAGCCTACGATGCCACAACACTAGATCATGAGAGTCAGAAGCCACAAGACACCTAGGGCTAGAAACAGAAGAGATACTGAAATCAGCATAAAAGATCCTCTCAACCCTGGAGATCTCAAAGACAAGCTCACCCGAGGAGTCTAGAACTCTACACTCACCACTTTTAAATCTCACTTCTAGGCCCTCATCAAGAAGCTGGGAAACAGATAAAAGATTATACCTCAGCTTACTTACCAAAGCGATGTCCTTGAGCATGAACTTGTTGTGGACACGCACTGTGCCTTTGGCTGTCACGGTCCCAGTAGAAGCATCCCCAAATGTGATCAATTCATTGCCGGATGCACGTGTGAGGGAGGAGAACCATCTAGAATCTCCAGTCATGTGTCGAGAACATCCGGAGTCAACAAGCCATATGTCCTCCTTCCTCGCACGACGGACCTACAAAGCACGAACATGAAACAACTGTGCCTTAGTACTGAGGTTAGTGATAAAAAACTTGGGAATCCAGTACTGAGTCACATGATGCTTGGGCAAAGCAGTAGAAGCAGCAGTGAAATAGTTAGAAGTAAAATCATAAGAATGCACACGAGAACCACCTAGACCTCTCCGAATCGACCTACCAAAAGGTCAGTATTCCCACTGTCTAGATGCTACATGTGATCTCTCCTCACGATATCCTAACCCAAAGCGCTGCTTAGAGCCACCAAAAGAGTCAAAGAAGTCATCTACAAACCTGGCCCTATGTCTAGCAGGAAAGGCAGTTTGCACTGCTCTAGAGACTACTGACGGTGAAGAACTCCTCTAATGGTTCTCAAAGCACTCATCCTCTCCTTCCTCTCAATCTTGGCTCTACGGAAGCAGAACTCAATAATGTGACCATCCTTCTTGCAGAAGGTGCAATGATACTTGACCTTTTGAGGGGTCTGACCTGTTGAAGTAGAAGCATCTGTCTTGCTAGAAGGGGTTTGGGCAAAACCTGCAGATCTAAAAACTACCCTAGATGGCTCAGGAGGTTCTACCTCAAACATACCACTCTCAACAGCTCTTACAATCTTAGGTGCATGGTTCTTGGAATGCTCTAGGGAATTAAATCCTAGTCCACTTTTCTTCACACTCACCTTAGATTAGTCAAGGATCATGTTGAGGTTCTTCTTCCCACCAGAAAATCTCTGAAGAGTCCTGTTAAGGTAGTCATTTTCTTTGACTAGCTCCTTACACGAGGCACACTTATTTGATTTGACAGCCCTATCATACCTTTCCTTATAGTGAGCTACCTCAGCTTTCAAAGCCTCACAAGACACACAATAGTCATCTCTAATCCTATCCAACTTCTCTTTGAACTTAACTCTAAAAGCTTCTTATATCTTATCTACATTATGCCCAACTTCAATACAAAGAGCACAAGAATTAGAATCAACAACTTTCTTGGAAGCAGTCATGGACATGGATTGTTCAATTTTAGCTTTCTCCTCAAGAGTCTTGTTTAAGGCATCATTCTGAATTGTGGGTTTAATACAGTTTTCACATGAAGCAGTTTTAGAATAAAGAACTATTTCAGTCATCTCCTTTATTTTAATCCTACTATCCTCACAATAAGAACATATGTGACTAGCATCAAATTTCTGTAATTATTTAGTAGCACTATCCAATTTCAACTCAAGTAATGCATAATTTGAACAAGATGAATGAATAACATCTACAGCAGTCATATTTAGAGCAATAGCATTCATGCAAACATGACTAGGACTCGACTTGAGAGAATCTAGTTCATCAAAAGCATCTTTCAGTTGATTAGCAATAGAGGAATGAGCAGATTTCAGATTTGCTAGTTCATTAAGCAAGCTAGAGTAAGAATCACAATCATCAGCAGGATTAATGGATTTGAGCCTAACAACTTCTAGGTTCAAGTTATCAATCATGGTATCCTGTTTCTTAATCATTTTTACTTGCTTATTCAGTTTTTGTTCAGCAAAGACTAAAACACATTTCATATCAGCAAGTAAGGGACATACCTCATCAGGATCGCTGAAAGAGTCGGCGTCGTTGGAGGAGTCGACGTCATGGCTGTCCCTAGCCATGAAGCACATACTGGTGAAGTCCTGGGCCTTCTTCTTGCCATGAGAGTCATCGTCGTCATCCTCTGTCTTCGAGTCCACATCGCTCATGTCAACACTCTCAACAGCGGCAAGGACCTGGCTGACGAATTTGCGATAGTTGGGCTTCTTGCTTTTCGTGTCTTTAGCTTGAGGACGCCTCCGAGAGTCCTTCTCCATCTTGCCCTTCAGCTTGGGGCACTTGGAGCGAATGTGGTTCGGCTCACCACACTCAAAACAAGTGACAGGCCACCCTCCTCCTCTGTTCCTCACCTTGTTGTATACTCTAGAGAATTTTGTGGATAGGAGGGCTAGGTCATCCTCAGGTAGCTTCTCTAGCTGCTCATCACTCAGAGAATGCAAAGCGGACAAGGAAAAACCAGATAAGCCAAAATCCAATGAATCAGAAGAACTACCCTTAGATGGGTCGACCACCAAAGCCATCGACTCTGTCTTGGGGAGACGCGAGATAAAGTCAATCTCGTGCGTCTTCAACCTCGAGTAGAGCTTATACATGGTAAGCTCACTCATGACAGTGTTGTTATTGATGGATGTGATCTTCATCCCCAGACCTTCACATCAAGAGCACCCAAAAGCTGACGTGTGTTCTCAGACTCAGTGAAAACAAGATCTCTTGCCGTTGGTCATGAAGAATCTTGGAGAACCTCCCCACGGCTCATCTAAAGACTCACGGTGCCTTTGCTCGATCTTTGAGTATTCTTTCTTGAGCTGGTTCTGTCTCACTTCCTTGATCGCAGTAGAGCCCTCGTGGTAGTCACAAAGGGTCCTCCAGATCTCATGAGTAGACCTCAAATGACCACGCGCTCAAACTCAGATCGACTAAGACCTTGGATCAGAAAGTTCCGAGCCTTGCTATTAGCCTCAACATCTGGAGTGATCACATCGTCATTGGCTGGCACGACATATGGATTTTTGACTTTAAGCCAAATAGCGTGCCCTTGAGCCTCGATGTAGGCATGCATGCGTGCCTTCCAGTAAGTAAAATCAACTCCATTGAAAATAGGTGGTTTGGTTAAATACTTGTCAGGCGCCGTGGCTCCAAAGACCGGTTAAGATCTATGAAGAGAGCTAACCGGACTCTGATACCACTTGTAGGACCGGAAAGGCGACTAGAGGGGGGTGAATAGGAGCTCGCCTAATTTTTCACCTCGTTTAGATTCAACATCAGGTTCACTTCAATAACTATGAGAGTTATGAAGATCAACACTCTCTGGAACTACAGAAGACTTGTGTTGAATCCAAACCAAAATCCCGAAAGCAGGGAACAAAAGGACCAAACCCTAACACGAAATCACCGGACCACGCAAGAAAATTCGATCGACCGGTAGCGGTTTGGCCGGCGTTATAGGATCGGTCCGACCGCTCTGACGAAAACAATCTGAGCATGACCCAAAACCAAAACGAAAATCGGTCTAACTTTTGATCTACACGGCCAAACTTGACCAAATTTCGAACACACATTTCTAAAGATATTAGGAACCTATTCCAAGTAGAGATTGAGTAGATCCACGTTAAAGTTTCGACCTTTTTCCATTCTACCGAAGGAAGGTTCAAAACCGGGCAAAAAACGAAAACCTGATCTAAACCTTACTCGTGGGAGATTGATGATCTAGGTGATCTTATATATGTTCCCACATGTCACAGCAAGGTAGAAGAGGGCACGAAACCAACCAAAAAGCAATAGATCAAAGAACCCTTCAAAATCTTAAATATAGAGCAAGAACACAAAAGAGACTCATCTTTGAGAAATCATCCATAGATTGATCTGAGGTTGAGAGGATTTACAGCCACTCCATCCATGGAGGATAAAGCTCAATCCATGAGCATACAACTCAACTCAACTCTCTAAAACCCTAAGCCTCTTCTCTTTCTCTAAAGCCCTAACACCAAACTAGGGTTTACAAAATGAAGTGCTTGGTAGCTGTATCACAGCAGCCACCCCTATTTATATGGAGGCCTAGCTTCTAGAGAGTTAACTCTAATCAGCTCCCGTTAAGGCCCAACACAAACGGGTCACATACACACGTATTTCAAAGCACCGTCATCAACTACTTCTTGACATAAACCGCTTCTCCACGCACCGTCTTGCGCTGCAGTTTAGCCTAAGGTCACAAAGGCGGTATTTGGTGAAATTACCAAAATACCCCTTCTTGATCTCTTTCGAAGACCGAGTCCGATTTGCGTGAAACACATCCATGCTTCGCCACGTGTAGATTGATCCAGCGGCTCTCATCGTGTCGGCAAGTCTCTCCCATCCGGCTCCACCGGAACACCATAGCACTTGCACCGACCCCCGCACCGCTTGATCAACCAGTCGCGCCGAACTGCCTGTTCGATCATCCTTATCCATTCTGTACCACGCTTGAGTCCATTGACCTCACCCGACATCCTTGATCGTTCTGGACCTCAGCTCTCCTAACTTATTTCCGATCCTCTTCGCCGTTGACCGTCGTTGACCTCCAAGCAACCTGTACACCAATAGACAAGTAAATTGAATCCGGGAACAAGTTCTTCACAACTTGACCCACGTTAGTGAAAACATGCAACATGCAACACATATGCACTGAAGCCCGTGCCCTTAAGCTAACCCAACAAGCATCGCCAAACAACTAGACGAATCAAGTCAAAATCGATTGAGCGATCGTTTTGGTCGGCTGACCGCCTCAGGACTTAGCGAATTTTGCAAAAGGCTTGGCGGTCGTAGCCAAAATGCGGTCGACCGCCAAAGAACTCGACAGAAACAGATTCTTTGCCGAAAACGCTTGAATCGACAAACACAACTGCCATTGCCAATTGTATCATCATCCTAAGACCATGCACATATCCCCATGATATCCACAATCTCCCCCTTGATGAACACATTGACAATTTCTCAGAAAATGAAGTTTTGGGGTTTGAAAATGAAAGTACTCGACGTTTTCGCTCAAAGGCACAACTTGGTCCAAATGCAAGAAAAAGCAAAGGAAATGACCAAGCTAGCTCCAGAATAGCATAAGAAAGTGAGATAAGGCAAAAGAAAGCACAAAAGCTTCAATTGCCAGAGAATAGCCAAAAATCTTACTTAGGTTCATATGAAAGAACAATTGTTCTATTTGACCTTCGATCATTGTGAGTCTTCAAAATTGCAATTCAAATTCAGAAAAGACAATAAGACCGAAAGAATGCAATTGAGATGCTCCCACTCACTATGCCAAATTTCCAGAAAATCCAATTTCTCCCTATGACTCCAAAAAGCTCTAAAACAACATTTTTACCAATCTTTCTCCCCCTTTGACAATGAATTCATCAAGATGCATGAATGGAATGGAATGGTTGTAGTTTTCCAATTTTTTAGTTTTTTTTAGTGTAATTTTTAGCAAAAAGGAGCCATAAAGATTATCCAAGAAGACTGTACAAGTATTACACCAAGCCATATTATGTAAAGAAGCTATATTCAATCATGGCAAAACATGTACAGCAAAGCTAATGCCAAAATAGCAATAACGTCCCAAAAATCCTTAAGTTGGATTAGCTAAGCATATTATGTGTTTATGTGTGTAAATTATGTATTAATATAAAACTTTAGTTGTTGTAATAGAATTTGTCTTGAAATTTCAAATTTTCAACCTAAATTCAAGCTTTAATAGGAATCCAAAAAATATTTGATTAAAGTTAATGGAAATAATCTATTTAAATATTAGATTATTTATCATGAATTATTATAATTTTTCACCAATTTTAGAAGTTATTTTGATCTCACCAAAATTCAAACCGTTTCCCTAATGTAGTTTTGAAAATAAATTAATTCTGATGAATTTTAGTATGAACAGTACTTTAAAATAATTTTCCTAAGACTTAATTGATTCCATTAACTCTCACAAAAAATTTCGGAAATTTCCAAAATTTTCTTCTTTTTCAAATCGGCCGGTCAAACATTTTGCCTTTCGGTCAAAATTAAAACAAAACCCTAATCTAAACTCAAACTCGAACCGGACCCAAGTCCGATTCGAACCCAACCTCCACTTGACTCGACTGGACCAAATCCATTCGTTCAAACTGACCCCATCCCTTTGCCGTTTCCGTTGGACTGTCCGATGCTGATCGAACGACTCACATCACTTGTGCTGTTTGGACCGTCCGAACTCGCCTCTAATCTGGACCGTCCATTTCCGATCGCACGACTCACATCACTTGTGCTGTTCGGACCGTCCGAACTCGCCTCTAATCTGGACCGTCCATTTCTGATCCCACGGCTCACATCGCCGGTGCTGTTCGAACCGACCGCGCCGATTGGACTCGACTGCACCGCTTCGCCGCTGTCACTAGCACAAGGGGCCCACTTGTCGGTGTCGTTATCTCTTCACCACCTTCTTCCTCGCGCCGCTCAACTGTGAGCGCGCTGTCGCCGGGGTTGTGTGCCACGAAGCCTCGATCGCCACCTCATGCCTTCGTGTCCGTGACCTCACCGCCGGAACCTACTCACGGCGCCGCATCCATTTTTGCCCATTCGGGCTTTCCCCATCCACTGAATCGCCGAGCGCGTGCTCTTCGTCCTCGCGACTGATGGCCATGGTCATGGAGCTCGTACGCGCTACGGTTAGCTTTTCTCCTCGGTACTTGGACCTTTGTGGTCGCATCGTTTCATTGATTCTATCGGTGTTTTTAATTTGCCTTTGAGTGCGGGCCCTTCTTCTCCGTCAGCGGTGAAACCGTCGCCGACCACTATTGAAGCACCTCCGAGCTCCATCGACTACGTTGTCTTGGGCGCCGAGTTCCTGAAGACGAGGCGGCACTGATGCGCGCATCCCCGAAGCGTCTCGAGCCGTGAAGAGCCTTCTCCACGAGCGCCGCTCCTTGAACCATCGACGGAGGTAGGGCGCTGGGGAGGAGGGAGGCCTTGAGGGCGTCTTGAGCGGGCCGATCTTTGTCGTCGTGCCGCTGCGCTGGCGGCCACCGCGCCTTGTCACGCCAACGCGCAGCGCGCCTCATCCCGCCATCGCCTCCTCCCACCAGTGCACGCGAGCCATGCACGAACGAGCTTGTACTGCGTGGTTCGGCCAAATTCTACAAACGAGTTGGTACAGGATCAATGGGGAATATTCCTTAAACTTGGACCAGCTCATCCAGGACGGTTTGGTTCCATTCGTCCAACCAAACAGATGAATCAGTCCATTTCCCAAACCATCCCATCCAGTACCAACTCATGCATCCATCCAAACGCACCCTTAGTCGACCGAACCATTCAGAATTACAACTGAAAAAACAAAGCATGACAGTTGGCAACACACATGTCTCGTAGTGGACCTGTAGGTGAGAAATCCGAACATTTTCTCTACATTTTTAGTCGAGTGATTTATAAAAAAATCCGTTGGTTTAAACAACATAAACTAGTTTCGGCCGCCACTTTTCAATCTTACATAAACTCTAGAACCGAATCCTTTTGCCTGCCTCTTGTATTGCACAGAACAGTTCTTTATGGGAAATTAGCCTAGTAGCACTCTAATCTCCGATATTTAGAGAAATAACATTCAAATCAAGCTCAACTGTGAAATAACATTGCAAACGACCAAAATTCTTAAAAATGATACTATCGGATAGCCATTAGTGGATAAAAGACTCATTTGCCCTCATTCTATTTCCTTTTTATTTCTTTTTTTCTTTGATTCAGCTGATCGTCAACATGTATCCCAATATTATTTGATTTTAATTTCTACGTACATGCGTACAATGCAAGCGCACGAGCACAGATTGATACATGCATACGTGGTGCATCGATCCTAGATAGCTGGGGTGTTATTCCATACAGTAATAGTCGATGTACCGTGTAGCACTAGATAGTACAAGGTGTTGCTGATTGAAGATGGATGGCTATATGTTCTTCAGGCGAGCGCTTGGTCCCTGGAGACGCTATTCTGGTATGGCGCCTTGCCGAACTCCCCACCTTTGACGCCATCGCCTGTGAAGAAGCAGAAGCTACGAGCTTGGCCTCCGGGTACATCTGTGTGTTGCACGCCTCACCTCCTCTCCTTCCTCTTGCCTCCCTCATCATCCCCCACTCCATCTTCCTCCTCCCCTAGCTCGGAGAACCATCGCTGCGTGCCGGTCGTGAGCTCCGCCCGTGCGCGGCCGCCTCTCCGGTGAGCTCCTTCCCCATCATCTTGCGTCAAAACGTGTTCCCGAGGACTCTCTATGTTCCCCCCAACTAATTTTTGGTTTCCTTGACTACAGCCTACCGGCGGCTTTGTCTTCCCCGCGTACGGTGAAAACCGCCGCCACCACCACCATTTCTTCACACGGTGCGTTCTGACTCGATTCCTCTCACGTGAAACATCCCCTTACCTCCCCTAATGTTCCCCCACCACTAATTTGGGCCGTCTTCCCCTAGGTCGCCGCCCCCACGTTGAGCCACCCACGTCGCCCTCGGCTCTCACCGCCAGCCTGCCTCGGCTAGTCTCCTTCACCACCGCCTGCACTGGTGAGCTCCCCTTACTCCTCATATGCTCCCCTTTTCTCCCGTCACCTGCCTCCCAGCGTCGCCGCCCCTTTTCTCCCCCTACCTCGGTTGCCATGTGTCGTCGCCCCTTTTCTTTCCCCACCCTCGGCAGCCATGCGTGATTGCCTGCATGCCACCGAGCTCCTTGAGCCGCGCTGCCACCACCCACGAGTTATCCTCGGTCCCCGCGCTCCATTTTTGCCCCCATAGTCGCTGCCGTCATCCCCCATGATCGGCGCCGAGGATGCCTGAGCCCCTTGGCACCTCCTCTATTTTCCAGACCACAGAGTGCAGGAGCAGAGGCGAGGTAAAATGGGCATTAGAATTGTAGTCTCCCACATTATACATCCTCACCGTTAAAGATGGATAGAAAATGTAACGGTGGTGTCATTTTTTAGAATTTTAGTCGTTTACGATGTTATTTTGTAGTCGAGCTGGATTTAAACGTTATTTCTTTAAATACCCACGATTAGAGCGCTATTGAGCTAATTTCCCTTCGTGTATTGGTTCACGAGTCACCCACGGCTGCCGCGAGGGAAGCAAACGTGTGGGCGCCCTGAGAGGCGCCTGCTTGGTCAATTTGGTCGGCAAAATGGGCCACGTGATGACCCAGGTAATTCGCGGCCCAAGTACAGCCGAGATGGGTCGGGATGGCCGCCCATGGAAGGTCGGCTGCCCGGCCGTGGTTTCGGCCCTGCCACCACCGCTCCTCGATCCGCACCGTCCCGATGCACCGCTCGGATGGCGAGCCGATGCGCGCCGCGTGGCCTTTTGATTCTCGGAAGTCGCGCCCTCGAGGCCTGAAAAGCAGCAACCGGAGTAATGGTCTGCAGGGAGGGGAGAGCGCACGGGTAAAATCGAGGGTTTCGTCGTGTCCCCGGGCGGAGAAACTCAAACCTTCGTGCTCTCTCCCCGGTGCTCCGCCGGCGGCGGGGAGGGGTCCGATCCGCCCCCCAGCATCGGCTCTTCCGCTCCGGCGGGAGGTTCTCCGTTCGCTCCTCCGTCTCCTATGTTT
Organism: Phyllostachys edulis; assembly: GCA_036346405.1. Lineage (NCBI taxonomy): Eukaryota > Viridiplantae > Streptophyta > Magnoliopsida > Poales > Poaceae > Phyllostachys > Phyllostachys edulis. Next base: position 22,639,024 of record CM070554.1, read on the forward strand.
TAGTTTTTTTTCCTCTCCTGATCTGCGTTTCGCTTGATTCGATTTTGCCGTGGTTTGATACTTTCGATCCGATTGCGGTATACATTTCTATGTTGCTTTGTGCGCTGCGTTTGCGCTTCCTTTTCGCTTGTTGCTTGGATTATTTGCCCTTGGCCCGATGATGATTACGATGAGACCCTCATGGATGCATGGATGGATAGGTAGATAGATAGATCTGCTCGAATTTGAGCTCCAATGGGGGTCGCCCTTTGCATTTGCAAGGTTGGAGCCCCTGAAATGGCCAGTGCAGCGTTGGCTTCTCTGTTCTGGGCGCTGAAGCATGCTTGGGGATCGGATGAACAATCTCACTGACGGGTGGGCCCGCCTATGCGGCAGTTCCATCCTCTCTTCTGCTTGTGCCCTGTGTTTCTTCTTTCTTTCTTTCTTTCTTTCTTTCCTCTTCCTCTTCCTCTTCCTCCTCCCCTCCCGCTTGTCGCCGCCGCCGCCGCAGCGGTCGTCCTCGTCTTCGGTCATGTTCTTCTACCGGTCCTCGAGACATGCTCCAGTGCCAGCGTTGAAGCCCGCTGCATTGGCCTATGATGAAATACTGTGGGTGGTATACACCGCCACACAGTGGCCGTTTGGATGCCCACTGGGAATGGGACTTGGATATGAGATGGAATACAAACAAAGTTTTGAAATCTGAGGGCCATTTGGTAATACAGACCTTTCGCCATTTTGATTGGTTGTTTCGGTTGTGCTACCATGGTGTGGTACTGTGGTGTAATGCCCAATGATGGAACTTGAGGGCCTGTTTAGAACGTAGAAATTTCACATGAAATAGTTCAATTCCTGCAGAGATCTAGGGAAAATTCCTGCATCCCAAACCAGGGCTAAGTATGTGGCGTAGATGGCACAAGGTTTCCTTTGGAGTATTCACGCTTCACTTCTCTTCTTTCATCGCCAACACTGCGGCTGTTGTAAAAAAAAGGTATGCGCTCGATGGATCATGGTCATGGGTAGAGGCATATAGCGATCGATCATGGATTCCACTCACATCCTCCCCCATGTTCACTGTTGCTACTATACTAATACTTCTACTACTATAGCTGCATGTCGGGTGCTAGCATATCTCATCTGTGTGCTCGTTCTCTTGAATTTTGATGGATGAATTTGATAACCATCCCTTGCGCCTTCTATGAATGCCATTGTATTAGATCTGAGGGCATAGGATCATGCTCCTGCAGACTTAGCAGTCCATTTGAGTACCATTTCTGGTACATTTATGATTTATATTATTAATTCATTTCATTTTCCTTATTAATGCATCATCTATTGGATGGATCAAGAGCCTCTTATAGTTGGGGCCTCCATGATGAGCACACTCTTCATTCGTCACTCTAATGTAAGTTGGCCCGTCTGTTGTAATATGCGACATGCTAGGCATTTTGTGATAAAATGTATTTTTTTGTCTTATCAGATTTCCCTTTATTTGTATGTTGCGCTGTAAAACTTCATATTACACTACAGCATCCCTTTTGAGCTATCCCAACATTGGGGTTTGTGGCTGCACCACATTTCTAGTTTGACTAAATCGTGACTGATCATTTTCTTTTGGATGTGTGTGTGCACACATGTTGCCTGCACAGCAGCAGCAGTTGATAGTTGCTTTGAAGGGCCTGTTTGGAATGTAGGAATTTCTTAGGAAACTTGAGTACTGCTCGGTTCTACAGACAAATTAAAGATCATCTCTTGTGCCATCAATGAATGCTGCATCTAAGAAACCCGAGGGCATAAAGTTTCCTTTTCGTACTTACGCAAGTTGTAAATTTTTCTTCGATATGTTCATTTTCAGTTTCATCTTCTTGGTTTGGCTTGTTGGCTTGATGGGAGGTTCTTCATTTGCATTCCTGCTTCTCATGGATTTTGCATTGTTAGCGTTTCACTTCCTTTGATTTTGCTCGTTTGTTGTGGTTTGATCTTTCGTTGTATAGGTTTGCTCTGTTAATTAATCAATTACGTTTCTGGTTCCTTTTTGTTTGTTGCTTGGGTGCAGTATTTGAGGGTCTTGTTTTCACTTGCCGGGCCTCAGCAGAGGAAAATCTTCTGCTTTTGCCTGATGATGATCACAAGAGACCATCATTGCATTCCAAATCAGCTTGCATTTGAGCTCCAGGTGGGTAACCCTCTGGCCTTTGCTAGGATGGAGCTTTGAAGTGGCCAATGCATTGCTGGTTTCTCTATGGTCTGAAAGACACGCTTACTGATAGGTGTCTCACCCCTGGAGCAGGCCAATCTCTTTCTATTGCCTGTTCCTACTTGCCTTCCTCTTCCTCTACATGCCATTATACAAGTCTGAAATTTGAGGACCATATATACATGAATTCCACTACATCCTTGGCTATTTGGATTAGGAACTCCCTAAGTTTCCCCTCTATGTGGTTTGCTTTTGGTATTTTTTTTATGGTTTGTGTTGCCAAGTTCTCTGTGATGTCCTGAATTCCCAATACCGGTGATATACCCCAGATTATGGTGATGTTATTTCTGGATATTGTATTAGTGTTGCTATTTTTTATTTAATGCCCGATGATGCGACTCGAATATGTGGAGATGTTGCAGGATTTCCATCGGAGTACTAATGCTCCTCTTGATTCTCTGTCGTATATTTTCACAGCTTCACCTCACTGGGTCCCTTCGTTCCTCCATTGCTGCTGCTACCATTGGTAGTGGTTGGTTCGACAGATAATGGAGATCATATCTTGCGCCATCAATGATGCAGTATCTATTGTATCTGAGGGTATAATTATTCTATTTTTTCATGCTTGTACAGGTCTATTTTATGAGCTGTGACTGAGTCTCCTTAATCATGATCTCTGGGAAGAGCAGGTGTTTATGTCATATGTGTTTCGTATGGATTTGATAGTTTGATACCTTTTGTCAATCAAACTTCTTATTATATGCTTATTCCCGTCCTTGTTTGCTTATTACATTTTTTTTGTTTCTGTTTGTTGCCGATTTTGTTTTGTTTCCTTTAAATGATCACAATTATGGAGCTGTATCTGCATTTAATTTCTGTTTACTTAATCATGACTTACGATTTTTCATCTTGGATGGTGGATGTTACTATTGCAGTTTTGCATTCTAAAATGTGTTACCCAATGATGAAAACTCAATACGCAGAGATGGCACGTGACCCCCTCCCCCCCCACCTCCTCCTCTCTGTGCTCTCTTTTTGTGTGCATGTGCGCTTGCGGCGGCGGTGCAGCAGCAGCAGCAGCAGTCAATTGTGAAGTTTCTTTTCAGTACTGCTCAGTTTTACAGGTAATTTCAAGAGCATCTCTTGTGCCATCATTGAATGCTGCATCTATGAGATCTGAGGGCATAAAATTTCATTCACGCTTAGACAAGTTCATTTATGTCATTTTCATTGATGTGTTATTAGTTTGTATTTCTATTTTCTCATTGTTAGGATGACATCTTCGAGTAGTCAGAGAGTGTCTTGAATCAGGGTCTTTGGGGACTGCACGCTATTCATACATTTTCTCGAAGGAAAATGCTATGCACTCTTATTAGGCATGCTGGATAGTTTGACAAACAACTAGTTTGCTTTCTCTCTTAATCCCCTTTATGCACTCAAATTCTGACAACCCTCCTTTTCAGTTCTCCTTTAATGTTTTTTTCTTATGAAGAATCTTCTACGAGCTCACTTTCTTTCACTCTTTTCTCTACGTTTCCCTGAGTTGAACTTTTCCTTTAAATCCTTTTTCAAGGTCATCTAGTCACTTAGACATATAGGTTTCTCCATCTTCACAGGGCATATGTTATATGACAAAATATTTCAGCCTCCGAATGCTGGTAATACAAAAAAGGTTCTCCAGCCTTGTTGACCACTTACAGTGTTTTTGTTCTAGCTTCTGATTATCATTGATGCCTTTGATGTAAGTAATCAAATTTAATTTGGATTGTAGATAAAGTTAACATTTGTTCTGAATTCCATTTTGAATTGAATTATTGTTCTATTTGAATTTGGTTATTGTTACATTTGATTTTGAATTGGATTATCGTATTTTCTTATTGTGTTCCTTCTGCCTTTTAGTTGCTTAAATTTGGTTCATTCATGTGTTAATTTTGCCAAAAAATACTTGAGAATAGCAGGGATTCATCCCTTTTATTTATATCCTTCAAAACTTAGCGCAATCACAGACTTGTGGCTACTTTAGTCTCTTGTTTCAGTGATTGCTACGATATATTACTGATTGGATGGCACTTATCTAGCACAATGTGTGCCATTTGATTGCAAAGCAGAGAAGAATCCTCCTCGCAAGCCATTGTCCATCCAAATTATTCGACTAAAGCCAGTTTCATAATCTGGTGATATGGTGAGCATTGTGCAATTGTTCACTTGACCCAATACATCCGGTACATCCGTTATGATTATGTCTAGGCCAATGATGATAATGGTGATCTTTGTGAAGATCAAAGCTGGTGTTTCTGAGGTGGCTATGCAATAGTGGTTTCTTCTTCTGGCATTGAAGCATTATTGTGGTTTCACCTTTTCAGCTTCTGCTCTTTTCTCAGCCTCGGCTTCATCGTAATCTCCTCCTCCACCAACTTCTTGTTGTCATCATTACCATCATTAACTTATCTCAGGTACAAGTTTCAATGCAAGCATTAAAATTTAAAAACCACTGTACAAACCTCCAATGAAATGTGGAACATCTGAAATATGAGGATCTATTCTACACAATACCTTCTGCATTGTTATTTGTCTTGATTCGTGAAAAAAGGACCTTTTGTGTAAGATGGGGGATCATGTAGTGTTGCACAAAACCTTCAGAACTGTAGTTTGTCTTTAAAAAGGGCCTGTTTGGTTCATGTACTGTAGTTTGTCTTGAAACCTTCAGAACTGTAGGTTGCCAAAGTTTGCCACAATTTTTTTACCAGACTCGCCTATGGTTGGTCAGAAAAATCGGCACCACACTTTGGCTGACAAAAGGGAATCTTGCCGCACTTTTTTTAGTCATTAATGCATGGGACCCAGTTGGCAGAAAAGAAATCTTGCCACAGGTGCTTAACGCAGTCAAACTTGCCTAACTCGAAGTGTGGCAATGTATGGCTACGGACCAAGCGGGCCCTAAGGCTAAGCTGTATGTGTAAGTGTTGTGGTATGACTTTTTTGGTTTCTCTATTGGAATGAAAAGCCCTGTGATGAAACTCCATATGCAAAGATGGTGCTTGGCTTCCTAGCGAGTGTTACATACACTGTACCTCCCCCCTCCCCCCTCCCCCTCCTCCTCGTGCACATGCACGTGCTCGCGCGTCACCATGCGCAAGTGCACATGTGCTGCTGCAGCTAGCTAGCTCTTGCATGTCCATCTTTTTCTGGATGTTATCCGGCTTTACATCTCTTTACTCAGTCTTCAAGGCTATATCTTGCACCATCAATGGACGCTGTATATACGAGATTTGAGGGCATTCCTTTTCTTTCCTTGTGCATGTTTACCTGCTCATTTGAGTTGTTCATTTCTATATTTTTGTTTTTGGTTTCACGTACAGCTGGTGGAGTTGCAGGATCTTCTTGAATCAGGCTCTCCATCCAGAATAGGTTGTTCCGATGTTCTCCTCAAAGGATGGTATGCTCTGCTATGAGGTGTCAGCATGCCAGATATTTCTTGTGTGGGGTTTTGTTGCTTGTTGGTTTTTCTCGCACACACCTTGTGTATTTTTATTGAAGTTGTTTATTTTTGTCAAAGGAGAACTCTGCCTTCTTTTTGAGGAGTTTGAATTCTGAAGGCTTTGGTTAATATTTTGCTGTTGATTATTTAATAAAAGGAAATGTAATCTACCAGTTTTAGAGATTTTCCTGTATTTTGCAAAAGTAATGTTACGGGCTTAGTATTGGTGTGTGCCTTTTCAATTAGTATCATGGTTTTTCAGTGTTGCTTTTGCTTTGTTTTGAGGGGTGGAGTCATGCATCCTTTTCTTCTTTTATTGTCGTTGCTGTCATTGTTTTGTTTTGTTTTTGTTTTTTTTGCAAAATTGTGTTTGCTTAGTGCTTACTGATTATAGGGTCTCCAAACACATTTTCGCTACAAATAAGCTAACATTGTCTTTATGTACTGTTTACAACTGGTGATTACCCCTCCGCACACATATGGTTACTAGATCCAAAGCATCCTGTTTACAGATTGGGTTACAGAATTGGAATGGTTGTTAATGTAGTTTTCCTATGTTTCTTACAGTTTCATATATTCACAAGGAAGCATTTTGGTTCACCCATATTCACAGTTAGGATTTAAGCATTTTGGTTCACCTATCTAGCAAAATCTTGGGGTTTTTTTTGCCCACCTAAGTGCATCTGTAGGTAGCACTCGACCATGACTAGTCGGCAGACTAGGACGTATATATACAGGGCATGTAATGTACTAAGTTGTAGCAATAATTATACACATACATATTGTACATCATGAAATAAAGAGAAAAACAACCAGTACTGCTGCTGCTAGCCTATTACTACTGCTATTCACAACTACTACTAATTCTACTGCTACTAGCTAACTACTACTAGCCTACTACTAGTAATCCTGCCATTGCCTACTGCTGCTGCTGCTATGTAATACTGCTACTGCTATTACTAACTATTACTAGTACTACTACTAAAACAGAGCAAGCACTAGCAATCAAGTGCGTTACAGCAGAGTAGCAGACGCACGCAGCCAGCTGAACCAGAGTAGCAGACGCACGCAGCCAGTAGTTCAGTACTCAGCAGCGCAAGCAGTTAGCAGAGGGCGCAAGCAGAGACAGTGCAAGCAAGCAAAGACGGTGCAAGCAGAGCCAGAGGAGGGGGAGGAGAGGAGGAGGGAGTGCTCACCGGTCACCACGGCTTGGGTCGACGACGACTGTGGAGGTCCGAGGAGGTGGCAGCGACGGCGTGGACAGGGCTGACAGCGACTAGGGAGGGCCGAGGAGGAGGCGGCGGCGACGGTGTGGACAGGGCTGACAGCGACTAGGGAGGGCCGAGGAGGAGATGGCGGCGGTGTCGTGGACGTGGGTTGACGACGACTCGGGAGGACTGAGGAGGTGGCGGCGGGCGTCGTGGATAGCGGCGGCGTGGATGGGAGCGGCAATGGACTAGGGTTCCCTCTTTCGGCGGTGTCGTGGGGAGTGGGGGAGTCGAGAGCCCGAGACTCGATTGGATCTGGTATGCCTTTCCCCTCTCTCGTATTATCTCGGGCTTTGGCTAACGTTGACGCTGGGCCAAAACTAGGTGTCCGACTTGTGCTGGCCTAGTCGGCAAGTCGGACGACTAGCGCAGCTAGTCGAGTCGACGGCACTAGTCGGTGCATGTGTGCCGACTAGTCGGGCGACTTAATAACAATGAAGCACAGGATCGGACAACATGAGTGTATTAAACCTGATACCTAACATTGTGTCCTCCATGACCTAATAGTATGCTTTTATTTGAATGCTTTCTTTCTGTTTCCTTTAATGTATTCTATCCTTTTCATTTCGTTGTAAGTATTTTTTGTACTATGTGCTCTCTTTTCCATTCCACCACTGGTGCTAAAAGGGAGGAAACATTTACTGCATTAAAAGTAAGGAAAAATTGGATGATGAGATCACTATTGTTCTGCAGCGGAATTCGTCATGATGGAACTTTTTAAAAGAGAAGATTTGGACCTTATTTTTTAGTTATGCAACCTTGCTCCCTACTCTCTCTTTTTATGTTTAAACTTAATATACGATGAGTAGCATGGCATATCATTTACTCTTTAGTTTTATCTCATTTATATGTACCGTTGAAGCAGTGCCTAATGATCACGTGGTCATCATGAAGAGACCTTTAATCAGGTTCTCTACCATGTCAATGTTATGTCCGAAAGTTAAATATCATGCTTGTCAAATGTAATGCAGACATTGTCTTGCTGAAGAATGCTAAGGAAAGTAAGGTGCTTTGCAGTTCTGTCAACGACACTCAGATGTCGCATGACTGGAGTGAAGCAGACAGCTAAGGAAATAGAAGTGCATTATGAAGCTTTGAAGCTCAAGTGGTCCATTTCACATTGAAGTGTCTTTTTCTCCACCCCATTTTACCATCTGACTTGACCATTACACTATGCGAAAACAGTGTCATGAGGCATCCTACCAGGTAATTCGGCGCAGGTTTGGGCGCTCCTCGTGGTGGCCACATCACCCGATTACCTCTCGCCCGTCCGATCAAGCGTGGCCCTTCTTCCTCGTCGTCCGATATATTTTTGGTTGTGTGCCCTTTGATCCTTACAGGCGGTACGCTCCCACGCGCGTGCTTGTCTAGCCCAGCACTCGCCTCGTTGCTTCCTCTGCACCCATTGGCTCCGCACGACCCCTTCCCTTCCCCAACCCGCTTCTGCTATTGGCGGCTGGTGGTGTTCTCACCAGAACGCCCCCTCTTCCCCGCCGTGCCGCCTTGCCTCCTCTTCCTTCATCGGCCGCCAGGCCGTCCTCTCTTCCCCACCGAGGCCGGTTTTGCAACTTTAGGGTGTCAAAGGTCCAATTTTTTTAATACAGAGAGTTATTTGTCTGCATGTCGATACTTGAGGGGGTAGAATGGACTTCTTCCTTTTTTTAAATGGAAACGTTAGTCTGTACATTCTTGTGCTTGTCTAATATTTATTAACGCCTAGATAATGATGTACCACTCATTGTTACTCTATTTATAAGATCTCCATGTATTAAATCATTTCCATATGATATTTGAGAAGGTCATTAAGTTAGGTTATGATTTTTTTTAGTCAATAATGTAGTACTACAGGTCATGCATGCTACAAGTCAAAAAGGATAATGAGAAGCAAACTTCTGCTGCTACTGAGAAATATGTTAGTATATAACAACAAAGATTCCAGCCAAAACATCATAAGCACATAGGAGAGATGATTTCTTGCTGATGTAAGCACTTGACTATTTGTTAAAGCTAAATCTCATATTAAATCTCAAGAATTAGTGTAGCCATTGACTTTGTTAACATATGTACTCATAATTACTTTGTTTTTTTCCAGATTAATAACAATCTTATCAGAAATCAGGAGATGTTGAAAATAACATGAAATGCATTTCCTTTCTTGGTTATCTTTCAGATTGTCACAAACACAAACAGCTACTCTATGCTGATTGTTTGCTAAAATCCTGGTCTTATTCCAACTCGGTAAGGGTTTTGTACGATAGGCATAAAGTGTTTCCCTTGTCTACCTGGGTAAAAATCTAAAAGATAAAAAGTTGAATTGTTGTTAACTTTTATTCCTACTCATTCTCATGTGATTGCTGTTATACAAGTTGCCGCTTAACCACCTGAAAATACCCCCAAAAAAAAAAAACTCATCCTTCGCTACAATTTTTCAGGGAAAAAAATGGACAACTATCTTTAGGTATGTTATCTATAGCATCCTCTGTAAACATCTCCATTGACTTTCATATACTCTTAAAATATCTACGCACTAATCTAAAGCATATCTATCTTTCAATAAAAACTCCGATAAATCAACCTACCATAGTATGTCCTACATTTTGTTTTGACTCTAGAAATCCATGTTTTGTACTTAATGCTCCGTCACCCACTACTTAGCTTATGTAGTCATCTTTTTCAAACATATGTTTTACTCTATGTTCGTCCTGTAACTCTCTATATGTACTAATGGATTCTCCAATATCTTAGTTCGCTATGCTTCTTTCATATGGCTTTTTCCTAGATTCCATCATGCTTATCTAGTTATCTTGCCTTATGTCTTAGATGAAGCTTCAGTTGCAAACCGAAAAAACTATATATACATTTATTATTCCATATAAACCTAGCTTAGTATAATCATATTAAGCATATCTTGCTCTATGTTACTTTAGTCCATGCATCATGTATCATACTGTGTATCGCCAACTGCCTTCACAGTCCAACGTAATCCAAGACAGATTCTATATAAACATGATGTTTACTACACGAGCGCTAAGGCACGCATCGGGCTCTAGTATTGATATTAGTCCACTTAACTCAGGCATTTTATTTAATAACATCCTTCGGTATAATTGGAGGCGGAATTGAGGAGAGGAGAGCCACGCCATGTCGACATTTTTTTTTGGTCATCCGATCCTGCTTGCTTCGTTTCATCGCCGTTTGATGAATTTGGCCTTCGCGCTGCCTCTCCACGCATGGGCCCCACGCACGCGAACGTGCCTCTCGCCAGCGATGTTTTCCGCACCGCTTCGTTGCTCACGGCCCCAGCGGGCGCCCTTTTTCTCGGTGCGTGGAAACGCCGCGTGCAGGCCACTAGTTCCTTTAATTTGAGGAGGAAAACAGGCTAGATTGCAGGCTATTAATATGTTTGATAAGCTTGTGAGCCAGAAAATGGGCCTGTTCCAAATTCTCGTGCAGTTCATACTTATTTGGATGATGGAAATTCTTGGTTTGTCATTTTGCTGATCTTTCTGGTATTCGGATTTGTAATGGGTTTGTATTTTACGTCATCACTACTGGAGCACTTGTGGTTTCTTCTATTTATACCTGCGGCGTTTCGATTAATATGCCTCTTCCTGAAATGTCAACCATGCAATTTTTCAATCAAACAATGATGTGCTTTACTGTTTGATTGACAAAACAATCCCAAATTTCCATGTGATTTTCCTATTCCATGAGCTGAAATCTGCACATCTACGGTTTGCCCCATTTGGAATGCAGCAACTTTGTAGGATTTCTGTGGGGATTTGAACTCTTGGAGGGATTTTGTAGGAATTGAATCATATGAAAAATTTGCCGATGCGGCCCTTTGAAACAAACTAATAAGCTCACAGAATTGCCCAATGCATTGGAATTTCTAACAGTCCCATGGAGATTCACTTCTATATATCTGAATTCGTGCCTTCCAAACGAAGGCCCTATTGGCGAATCATGTCAAACAGAAACCGTGCGAGACGCTGAGAATTCGACACAGTTTTGGATCAGACCTGTACAAATGTCTTTGTAATGAGATATTTTAGTCTACCTTTCATGTAAACCTGCTTATTCTTGTATGTACATACGTACTACTAGTCACATTGACAAGAACAATAAATAACAGATCCACAGACCAATTCTGAATGGGGCGTCTTCTTGGTCACGCCCAGTCCCTTCTCTACACCTTCTGATATCAATTAAGCTTTCATGACACCTAAAAAGTCTTCACTATTTCTACGACGCCACCAGCAACGACTAGAGAAAACGAAACAAGAAACTCTACAACTGTAAGTCACAACAGAGCTTGGGTTACTTCTACCATTCCATTGAATTGGTTCTTCTAAGATCTTGTGATGGTTTTTTCCTTATGATAATTGCAATGGATTGTTCCTTGAGCTGCATAAACAAATAGACTCTTCTGAGAAATGAAACAGAAAACAACTACAATATTAGAATATACTGAGTTACAGCTGTAGTACTAATTAGCAATAGATTTGGTAACAAAATAAAAAAATTAGGACAAATCACTCGACGGGTGAACATGGAGAATAAACTGTTGACTCTAGACTCTACATCATGTTCAAATTTGTTATTTGAAGACCTTAATGTGCAGTAATAGCCAGAGCTGCACAAGTTATATATCAGATAAAATGGAAGCTCGCTATTCTTCAGGTACAAGATGCGATATCAATTTTGTTTTTCTTATCAACCCGGTACACGAACCGTGCAGAAAAGCACCCTCCACCCCCAGAGATTGTGACAAGATGATAACATATATTATGATGCTTCAACTTGACAAGCAGTGTTGTGGTGCGAAATAGTTGTCAGAATTGCAGGCCAGGCCATTTTTTAATAGCAAAATTATATGCATGTACATATCTTGATGGCCTATGGAGAACAGAGACATAGGAAATAACAATCAATACTGTCAGAATCAGAGTATTAATTTAACAAACACCTTGACGATGTTAGGCACCCTAAGAAAAATAAGCTCTTTAAATGGCCACAAAAACATGGAACTTAACATAACAACCACCTTATCAAGAAGCCTAAACAATTTTGCAACAAATGCTTTCAAATGATGGAACAAAGAACTATTGTGCTTTGCACAAAAAAAAAACTGTTGTTTCTCACTAAAATCATGGGGAACCATATTATGAGTTCAGATACGGAAACACATATACAACTTAATTGTCTCTACTAGAATGAAATCTTCGAAGAAATAGTTTAGACATTTTACTCCATACATATTAAAATAAGTTACTAAGTCTAAACATCTGCATAAGCAATTACATTAGCCAACAAAACTTACCTCTAGTCTCCTTTGGTTTCGCTCCTCCTGCAAAACATCAATGGTAAATAACGATCAATTGAGTGGAAGGACATATAGCCAAAAGTTAAAGAGACAAGCAACAACCAAGTGCATGCAAAAATTGCAGGCTTTTTTTAAAAGGAAGTTCAGGCAATTTGTTCAAACACAAACTTTTACGCATAGCTCATCCTGGTGATGACACGCCAAGGAACAAAGAGCTCAGACTATCAATTAACAAAAATATGGGATACAAATGTAACACAGACCAATTTTCAAATATTTCACCCAGCAGATGACAATACTGACAAATGCATAACATACTGACTCTAGACTTTGTTCTCCAGTGGCCACATGTTGTCACTTCATAATTCTTAATGCTACAAAAAGAAAAGAAACCAGAAGAAATTCTCTTAATGCAATGGTAACACAATCATCCTTTTAAGCTATCGTGCACTTCATATCCTAAATTTTGTGCAAAAACTTATGGAAAATAAACCACCTTATTGTATTTGCTCATACGAAATAATTAACATATTTGGTACTGGAGTATAAATACAGTTTCTGTTCCTTTTGGAATGACCATGGATCTGACATTGAACCTACATGCACTACAAGCATTAGAGGCTGCATACCACCAATCACAAGGTGCCTGAGAATTTTATGTTTTGAACATGACAGCAGCCTGATGTGCACAAAATTTTACCGTTGCCTATCTTTTTCTCCCCAACTCTTTTAGATGTGCCCTCGTGATCTATTGAAACAATATAATGGAATCACTAGTTATCTAACAAACTGTTCTGACAGCAAACTATGGAAAATAAGGATAAGCTGTCGCAGCATGCATACTTCATCCCAGCATTTTACAATTTCATCTCCAAACTCAGGCAGAACCAAGAATCGTACCTGTTCTCTTAACAGTTGTGCATGTTCCTCCTCGAGCTGTGTGACCTGTGCCTCCAGCTCCACAATATACGCCTACATTGGAAACCAAACGAAAGCATCAAATGACCCACTCAGTTGTGCAGCGCAAATAAGTCAAAGCCTGCACAATGCATCAAATTTTCCATACTGAGACGTTTCACCCAACCTGCTTCCTCTCCCTGGACCTCGCCGCCGACTCGCGGTTCTTAATCATACGCTTCTGCCGCTGCATCGCAGCGCGATCCATCGGATCCATGAGCACCCGCTTCCTCCCCCTCCCGCTGCCGCCGCCGCCTCCTCGTCCTCCCGCCGCGCCCTCCGCCCCGTCAGGAAACCCCACCACCATCTTCCGCTCCACCCTCGTAACCCTAGCGTCGTCCTCCCTCGCCAGGAAATCCTCCAGCGTTATCTCGGCCGCGTCACCCGCGCTTCCACCTCCACCAGCGGCGGCCGTGGCGGTGGCGGCGGGGGCGGAGAGCCCTCCGGCGGCGGAGATCTCCTTCCACACCTCCTCTGCCGTCCGCCGGGAGGCGACCTCCGGCGCCGGGGAGGGCTCCGCCGGGCCGTCGCCGGCGCCCGGCGGGGGCGCCTCGCCGTATATGTTGCTGAGGATGTCGTCCATGCTCATGGATCCGATGCCGCTCCCGCTCCTGAACCGCGCGAGATCGGAGGATGCGGGCGGCTGCGGCTGAGGCGGAGACGCCGCTGCCGCCGCCATCACCCGCGACGACGCCATGCGCGTTCGGCCCACGGTCCGGTCACGACCCGGCGGCCGGCGCGGCTATCACTGTCTTGGGGGGATCCGTCCGTGGTACTTTTGGCCTGCGCACGCAGCGCGGTGAGATGAGAGGTGCTGCCATCTGCCCGCGTGAGATTTGGCGGAACGACTGTACGATCGTTGACGTGCGGCTGTGTGAGGTTGCGGTGATTGACGGACGGCTTCGGTGGGGCTGGCTGATGATTGAATAGGGTTTCCATTCCCGGACGGGACGTTTGATTCGATCACGCAGCGCAGGCACAGACGCTGTGAGGCTGTGAGTTATCCGCGAGTCTGCATGTGAATTCTCTGATGGAGACGTCTTTTTTTTTTTGTTCACGGGGATAAAAACGGACATAATTTCTTACCCATTAAGTAAACGGATACGAGCATAGGTAAATTTCATCCGTGCCCGCTTCGCCCGATTACCCGTAACCACACTGACAGGTGGGACACCCAGTACCCCACTGTCAAAAAGACTAAAACCCTAGTCGCTACAGGCTGCAAGTCACTCCCAGGTTCCCCTTCCCAGCCGCCAGAAGCTCTTCCTCACGCGCCCCCCGTCCCCCACTCGGCCACTCCTCCGATCCAGATCTCATCTTCCTCCCGATCCTCGTCGTCCTCTGGCCGTTGCCCGACACTGCAATCCTCTTCCGACCCATGCCACTGCCCGTCTCTTCCGACGGTACCACCCGTCCTCCTCCCTGCGAATCGTCGCCCCTGTCCTCCTCCCAGCCGCCGCAGTCACTCACGCGGTCACGCCAACCCCCAAGAAGGCAAAACTCGAATCCGTGCAAATCGGCCAATCCTCGACCTAGCATCCTCCACTGACCAGTGCCCGATCGCCTCCTCCCGCTCGGCCTCTTCCTCAACGCTGGTGAAAGCATCTAGGCCCCTAAAAAGTGTTTTGGTAATTAATGATAATATGTGAATATGGGATTAACGTGTTTATTGAGTATTTACAAGGTTAAATCCCATGGGTGAACATGTTGATGGAAAGTGGCATGCAAATTGGACTACGCGAGGATCTTTTGGCTCAAAGACAAGGTACAAGTAGTTTAGGATCTCTTTTTCTATTTTACCGGTTTTAGGAGTTTTGGATGGAAGACCGAATTATAGGATAAATGCCGTACTATTAAGAGGGATCATGGCTAGTAGCTTGATAGCATGCTTTTGTGCCATATGGATCAATTTAGGATCATGCATGCATTTGAATTTAAACTTGAAATTAAATTGAAAAGTTTTGATTATTGTCCAAAATCGGTAATCTGCATGATTATACTTGTGGTCGTACCACTTGGTGCGGTATGACCGGACTTTACTTGGCGGTAGTACCGCATTTTGAAGGGAACAGCCAACTTTGTACTCAAGCGGAACGACCGGTTGCTTGAACGGTCGTACCGCAAAGCGGTTATTTCGAATTTTAGTTGGCGGTTCAAGAAAAACAAAAGCGTTGCAAATTGCCTCAGAATCACTTATGGAAATCGGTCGTACCGCCCGTGACAATTGGTCGTACCGATGTGCGGTCGTTCCGATTTTTATGAGGCGGTTCAATAAAAACAGAACAAGTGTAAATCTGCTCAAAATCTCAATCTCGAAATCGGACGTTCAGCGCAGGGGAACGTGTCGACTTCTCAGATCATTCCGTTTTTATATGGCGGTACAAAATTTCGAACACTTGCAAATCTTGACCGAATCGAGAAACCCTACAAGCGGTCGTCTGCTCGTAGAAAGCAGATGCGGCCGAGCAATCGGATGTACTGCGCGTTTGCTGCGGTCGTTTATTTGGGTATTCAACGGCTAGCTTTTTCCTCTTTTAGTATCTGTTCTAGCCGTTGGTATGCTCGATCGAAGTCTTGATCGTCTGTAAATTGTACTCTGATCGTTCGATTTTGCCTGAGAACTTGAATTTCTTCTCCAACGGTCATATTTGTTGGTGGAGGCTTTAAATACCCCCCAACTGCTCAAGTCAAGGCTGCTAGTGCTCATTTGACATTCATAGAGCCTTGAGGGCTTTTGCATTCACTCAACACTCAAAAACACTCTTGTGCATTCATTGTGAGCTTGTTGAGATACATTCAAGTGCATTCATTCTCCTAGTTGATCCATTTGTACTTGGAGTGTTGTCAAGTGAAGACATTGGTCTATTACTCTTGGAGTGTTGCCGCACTCCTAGACGGTTGGTGGTGGAGCACGGTGATCTCTTTAAAGAAGATTGTGAAGAGGCACGGTGCAAGCTTGTGAGTGGTTCGGTGTTCACCATCTCGGGCGGAGGAAGAACAACCATAGTGATTTGAGGAAGGCTTAATTCGTGGAGCCGGCAGAGGCGTCAAGCTTCCTCAACGTGGACTAGTGAAGACCGGCAAGTCTTCGATACCACGGGAAAAACATCGACGTGTCTTTGTGGTTATCTCTAGTCTTTAATTTTCGCATTTATATTTCTAGTTTGTTTATTGTGATTGGTTTGCTTAGCTAGAAGTATAACTTGTTTAGACTAAGTGATTAATTGGTGAAATTGTTAATTTGTTTAAAAATTAAAAAACCTCCTATTCACCCCCCCTTCTAGTCGGTATCCTTGATCCTACAGCTAGCTCGACTCCTTCCTCCTTGGGCGCCCGATCGGCCAGTCGCCTCCTCACTTGAGCCTCCTCTTCAACGCCGGCTCGACTGCCTCCTCGCACCCGGGGCAAGTTGGTTTGTCCATTTCTTCTCAGTTTTCAGTTCTTAGTTCTCACCATCTTTTTTCTTGCTCGAGTTTGTTTCTGCTTTTCCATTACTGAAGTAGCATAGGAGAACTAGATTAAAGTTTATGCGTTAACAGTGGGGTTCACAGCTTCCCCATCTGCGACATTATTCTCCACTGCCACATGATGCGAGATCAGATGCTCCTCAACTGGAGTAGGATCTGGTAATGTTGATAGTTTCAATGCACATGGAAATAATTCTTTTTATTAAAGGAAATGCAAAAGATCCTTTACCTGTTTCAGCAACAGATCCAACATTCTGATTGCTTTCATTTTCTTGATTAACAACTAAAGTTAAAGATGGGGTTAAAGATCCAATATTCTTGATTAACTGTGGGGTTCACAAATCCTTTTCTTGATCCAGCAAGGAAGAATGATTGCGTAAACCTACGACAAACGCCATCAAATGCAGTTAAAGATCCAGTAACAACTGCAGGGGAGGAGGGGGTAATTGTGCATCTGCCGTCTCTATCTCTGTTAAGTAGTCACTAAAGTCCATAGACATTATTTTTTAATTGATAATCCTGGTCAAGCAAAAAAGATGAAATAAGCAGAATTAATCTCAGTTTGTAAGGATGTACCAATTGTAGTAACAAATCTTCATACCAGAACTTCCATGCAATGTGGATACCAGAACTTGAAAATAATGCATTAACTATGTCTTTGTGTTCAAGTCTCCATAGCTGCATTGGAATCCATTGATGTGCTCACAAAGCTGGCTTCAGAATGACCTTAAAGGTATGCAATAAATATTTCAAATTATTTATGTGATTGGAAACTAGTGATGTAATGCAATGTTTACTTTTCAGGTGAAGGAGGAGTAGAGGGTTTATAGACATGCCTTGAAGACATTGAAGAAGAGCTTAAAGATTGTTGTTCCATCTAGATCGTCGACTCTGATTAGCAAAACGGTTTATGGACATGTTTTTCATCTTATTGAACTTGATTGATGATCTACTCTTGTTGTAAACTCAATTTGTTTATGTGTGAGGAACTATGTCAGTTTGTATTTTCATTTTATTTGTTGAACTAGATTAGTTGTCTTGTCGAACTTGATGTGTGAATTGTGATGAATTTTATTAGTTGTTGAATGAGTGATGCACTATTGATGTGTGAATTGTGATGAACTTGATGTGTGTATTGTTTATGTGTGATGAGCATGCCTGGGGGCGATGGGTACCCGGGGGCAATGGGTACCCATGGGCGATGGTGCATTATTCGCGGGTAAACAAGCATACCCGCGGGCAACGGGCATGGGCGAGGTTCTTCGCCCGTCGTCTTTCATGGGCATGCCTGTGGGGGAAAATAGGGTCGCAGGCATGGGTATGGACAAGCAATACCCGTACCCGTCGCGCCCGATTGCCATCCCTAGCTGTGAGGGCACGTGCAATGGTATACAGATATCTGCTGTCTATAACAACTCTTCATATTATCTATAGATAATATTATAGACAGCTCATATAATAGATTGTTTTTTTACTTGTCTTTATAGATAACACAATCTTTTAATACTTTTATGGACCTAAGACATTTCCTCCTTAGTTCTGGTGATACAGTCGGCTATAAAATTATCGACAATATATTTCTCTTTTTTTATTCTTTTTTATCGATATTAACTTAAATTTTAAGTAACGAAGACTATAGACACGTAAATCCGCTGTACATGTCCCGGCGCATCGTGATGCATCTGGCCCGTTTGTGGGGAGCTTTCTCAGGTGAGTGTGACACGAATTTCAGGAGCGCTCTTTGCTCAATTGTACTTTTGGAAGCGCTTGTACGAAGCTAGATAGGAACTTTTGGAATTTCGGTTTGTAGTATAATATTGTACCATCGTACATGTGCATTTCAGTTGCTTGTCAAAAAGTCTGTGTACGAAGAGTTTAGCTAGCTCGAATGCTCCATCAAATGTTGCACGCTTACGTTCAATGAACAGTTCGAGTTTGTTAGATCTTAGAACAAACATGCAGCTTATGGCTTAGACCAGTAGTTCTGCGTACAAACCAAATAGATACTACCATGGTGTGTGATGATTGATAGTTGCGCTTGCTTTGCTAGCTATTACACGCCGAGCTCCGTTGCCATTGTTTTGTTTCCGCCCGTCGATCATTCGCAATGCACTCTGCAAATCAATCGGTAGCTACGCAAGTTTTTGGTTCATCTAGTCTTTTTTTGAAATAAAATAGCAAATATAGTCTCACACGTCTAAAATGATAAAATTAGCATCCCTATTATGCTCCCAATCTGCGGTAGGATTACATATGCACGTTTCCACCGCGGCATGGGGTCGGCGTGGCGGATGGATGCCTTCTGCCCACAGCCCAGAGACCAACGTGGGAAAGCCGTAAAACCGTGCCAACCGCGGCCCGCAGAGTCGTCCGAGCCCATGCGGGGAAGGAAAGGACCCGCGCTGGCACGTTGGAAGCTGGCCCGGCCGAGGTGAGATCACGGCGTCCCGCGCGACCGGCACAGAGGTGTGCAGGTGGTTGTCACGGACGCGGGCCCGTGGGCCGTGGGAGCTGGCTGCCGGGCTGGACAACAAATTGGCTCAGCTGGGAAGAACAGAAATCAGAAGGCGTTCGATCTCGGCCATCCTCTCCCCGTTGCTATTCTTCTCGAACTCTGATTCTTTTGATTTCCCAGTTCCCTTCTTCTCCATCCCCAATATTTTTTAGGAATAAGTCCAGTTTACTCTCTCGAACTATTAGAAAAGTCTGGTTTGCCCCCTGAACTACAAAACCAATTATTTAACCCCCCAAACTTGTCAAATCCGGTCATTTAACCCTTCGGGCCGGTTTGGATGGACGGTTTTGCTGACGTGGCCGCATTTAGAGTGGTTTTGCTGATGTGTCATACTAAATGGATACGTGGCGCTCCTGATCGTCTCATACATCACCTTTTTTTTCTCCATCTCTCTCTCTATTCCAATCCCCAATCCCCCATCTCTCTCTCTCTCCCTCTCTGCCGGTGCATGGCGCCGCCTCCCCCTGCGTCCGGTCGGCCCGACTCCATGGCGCAGCCACCGCCAGCTCGCTGGCCCGCGCTCCTCCTCGGCTCGCTCTTGTGCCGCGCTTGGGAGGTTGGGCACGCTGAGGAGGTTGCGTATGTCGGTGAAGAGGTGGAGCGCCGGGAGTGGCGAGGACAACCCGTCGGCGACGCCAGTGCCGGTGGTCGCGTGAGTCACGACGACTAAAGCGGCGGCGCCGATGGCGAAGCGCCAGAAGGTGGCGCGAGTCAAGAGGACGAGGTAGAAACAGTTGAGGGACTTAGAGCCGTTGTCGGCGGCAACAGTGAGTCGAGTTGAGGCATCGATGCCGACGGAGAGGCAGCTGGAGCAGAGCGACAGCGCGGTGAGATTGGAAGCACAGGAGGAGTTGAGCTTGGCAAAAACGGAGATCAGATCAGATTAGATCACCAGCAATTCACCCATCCCCATGCAAGCAGCCATCTCCATCGCCGTCGCCATCACCATGTGCCCCCACCGCCTCCTCGCTCGAGCTCGCCGTCGCCGCCCGCCCCAGCCCTCCCGCAGGAAGTACACCTACATGACCAAGGCCGTTGGCCGCAAGGTCAAGTGGACCGCCGAGGACAAGCCGCGTGGGGAGAGGGCGCTCAAGTGGCAGGCCGAGCACGTCGCGGACCTCGACGGCGGGCCCTTCCTCCTCCTCGGCTCCTACGGCCGCTACGTCCTCCTCATCGGTGTCGAGGCCGCCACCGGGTCCTCCCACAGCGTCTCCACCGTGCAGCACGGCCGCGCCCACCACCCGACGCCACTAGGAATGCTGTGGCAGGCCATCCGCAACACCACGCGATGAACCGGTGTTGTAGCAGCTACGTCACCGCTGGCTACCTCGTTGGGCCGGCACGCCGCGACGCCGGTTATGGTGAAATCCATGTGGGTTGGAATGGGGAAAGGGAGGCAGGCATCAACAGAGTGGGGATGCGGTGCTGGCAGCTAGAGGCCGGAGGGGGAGGAGTCGAGCCGGAGATAGGAGGAGGCGGCCACCGGCCTGGCCAAGCAGAGGGCGGCGCGGGCCAAGAGCTCCGGGAGAGCGACGGCGGAAAGGGAGGTGAGGAGATTTGAGGAAATGGGGAGAGAAAGAACCAGCAAGAAGATGTTGATGTGGATGCCATGTGGATACTAACTTGGACAATCACTACCACATCAGCAAAACCGCCCATCCAAACCAGCCTAAGGGGTTAAATAACCGGATTTGACAAGTTTGGGGGGTTAAATAACCGATTTTGTAGTTCAAGGAGGAAATCAAACTTTTCTGATAGTTCGAGTGAGTGAACTGGACTTATTCCTATTTTTTATAAAAAAAATGGGCCAGAAGCACATTCTCAAACAAGAAGTGAGCACCTGGGTGAATACTAGGATTTGACTCTGATGGGGACGCCCACTCTTTCCCAATTGAGCTACGCTTCCTAATCTATTTGCTTCTTCCTAATCCTTGCTTCTACCCTGCCCCATTAGTATTCCCAAGTATTTTATCCTGAGTTGATTTAAGACCTTTGCATCATGTGTTTGGCAGGTATTTCGGTGTTGAGCTTTAACATGTTTGCTAAAGGGCTTCCGTTATAAGGATCTTTCTTCGGTCACACATATGGACAAGAGTGTGCATAATATATTACAGGAATTTACTCCAAAATTTATATGTTTTCTCAACAAGTGAAATTTATTTTAAACCTAGCGATTTGCTTCTAGAATTTCATCGATGATTTTCTTCGGTGCCCGTTGACATGCGTCATATTTATGCATTTTTCCTTGCCATTTACCCCTTATATTTTGCATTTAGTTGTTGCCAAACAAACCAGCGAGCTTCATGCACGTCGCACCGTGCCGATCAGAAATCAATGAAACATCTGAATGCCGCGGTTGGCACGGTTTTTTTATGTTTGGGATTTTCCCCCATCTGACCCACATTAAAGAAGAATAAGTACTCATATTCTGCGAGGTGCTCATGGAAACAGCGCTCGAATTGTGGTGGGCTGGGAGTCTAAAGCTCCCCTATGCCACTATGCCCCTGCACAGTCTTCGGTGAGGCTCAGGGGTCGAACCCCCAACCGGCTGCTTGGCTCAACGCAAGACAAACAGCGCTCCTCGTGCAGTAGAGTTTTCGTTGGGGAGTTCTGAATGATGCTAGAGTAGGCTGTAAACATGGGGTAGCATTTCTTGAAACTGCTTATAAGAAGGTGACCAGCATCTAATAATCTTCAATTAATTAAACTATTTATTTATAATATTCGTTATAGATAATAATGTCTTTACACAACCTTCATAGGCACACTTACCTTATTATTAATAATGAGAAAGATTATAATTACCTAGTGGTCGTAAGCTATTTCACGACCATCTTATATGGTCGTAAGTCATTCTACTGCCATCTTGTGGTCAAAAGATCTTCTACAACCACCTACTGATTGTAAGTTCTACTACGATCACCTTGTGGTAGTAAGCTTTACTATGACTAGGTTAATCACGACCACCCTATGGTAGATAAGGATCACAAACACGTGGACTCAATCTACTAGGGACCTTATACACTGTGTTTAATTACACACAATAGTAAATATGTGTCGTTATCCTTTGGTATAACTGTACGTATTAATCTCTGTCTCTGGCATAACCGCAAGGCAAATGTGGGGCGTAGTCTCTCTGACAATAATTACCATCAACGTGTGCTATTCTTCAACCATTGACGCGCCTCCTAGCATAACAACTATCACCTCCTCGGACGCTATATAAAGAATAACGTCTGTGGACAGAGAGAAGAGGTGATACAAGCAACAGAACAGATATGAGTCATTAGTTCTAGCATTCGGTGACTTCTATCTTGTTGTAAGCTTAATCAATACAAAAATACAGCACTAGAGTTGTTATTCTCCCAGGAGAAGGCTCGAACATGTTTAAATCCTTATGTCTCATTCATGTATAGTCTCAATCAAGATGCTCTCTCAATCAAGAAGCTCTTTAGCATTCATTTTGTAACTTCGATATTAAAACATTCACAGAACGTGATCAATAGTTTGTAGGTTGTTGTGGACAATTCACTTGAGTTGGTCGTAGATGTGTGTTCACATTGTTTTTTCCGGCACTTCAGGGTGCTTTCGCCGAAAATTATGCATGCCTCTCCTGCCACAAATGTAGTTGCTGAGTCGAGATTCACGAGAATCAAGTGGATTTGGTGGTTTAGAGAATTTGATTGTAGATGTAGGAACCATCTACAATTATGTTCTACTAGTAGCCGCGCCGAGAAAACATTGCATGCATAACAAGCGGGTCCCACCTGGAAGTGGTGGGAAAAAAAGAAAGAAGAAAAGGCAGAGCAAAACAGAGAGAAGGGGAGGTGTTTCTGTTGGGCGGTGGCACCACGGAGGCCGGCGAGACCACGGACAATAACTGTATAAAAAGTAGTTGGACATATTGGAAGCTATAAATCTCCTGCAACTCCCGAAGAAACAAGGTGCATCATTGGTAAACACTCACCCAAAAAATATAAGATGGATGCTACTCAAACACATCACCTATCCCCCAAACACAACGAAATAAGAACTGAATATCTAGAAATCAGGATTCCCTGCCATAATGTAATAACAATAAATCCTAGATGGCAGGTAGCGTAGGCATAGCATGGTCAAATGGTACCACTGAAAACTCATGTACTGTGTAATAGTAAAATAATAATGCTTTCGAACCATAAAGCACGTATTACCATGATGAACTAATACTATGAACGACAACCATTACCACAATACATACACACATCTTGTCTTCAAGTTCCATCACTCCGATAAACATTTCGTGGACATGGTACTAACCACTGCGGATGTTGCTGGAAAAGGAGAAGGAAAGTTCCTGCCATCCATGAGCGAACGATTATTGAACTCCTTGTGCCTTGCCCCCCAAAACAACCTGCATGTGACAGAATTGGTAAGAAATTAACCGCCTGCATGTAAAAGAATTGTTGGGAAATTAACCGACATAGAGCACAGTGAGAAAAGAAAAAGATATATATCAGTAAAGGGCAGCTACATGTACCGACACTCAATACACACTAAAGAAGACACTATATCAAAGGAAACAAAAGAAAATTTATATCAAAGGAAACAAATGAAAATTTAGACGTATCCATTATATAACCATGCTTCAAATAGCACATCTACTGTCATTCAGTGTTATGGTATAAATTTGCAGGCACAGACACAAATACAAAATGGTGATAAAAACATGAATTATTCATCCGAAGAAAACTATTGAACAGCGGACCGACTCCATACTTCTATAACAGTTAGCCTGCTACCTCATGCTTTTTCATCCATGCAATTAGCTTGATCATCTAAGTAATCTTGCTAGCAGAAAAAAAAACTATTATAACAGTCCAATATAACATGATGAGGTATATATGCATGTCTAGAGGTGAAGAAAATACAACAGGTTCTACCTATAAGAGATTTGCCAATCATCAATTAAATGTTCTACAATATAACATGCATGTCTGGAGGTGAAGAAAACATGAATGTTTTCTAGTCTTTAAAAAACAAATAACTTTGCCACTTGGACAGGCTAGCAACAATATGCCAGAATACTCGGAAAGCACTAATGTTCTTTGTTTACAACTGTAAGAAGAAATCTGTTATCATGATAGAATAAGAAGAAACACACTAAAGTTTCCATCTAATCCGTCGGAAAGAAATAATCTATATCAAACAATCGAATAGAATGCTCTATTGGCCTGGCAATGGCACATCAAATATGTATTAAGCAAGCAACGAACAATGTGGGCTGCAAAACAATCAAATCTAAGATCACTAAGATTGTGAAGGGCCACAAATAAAAATAAAAAGACGTTTGCCAGGCTCTAAACAATAGCCCATAGAAAAGATATTTAGCCCTCCCCTTTGAACACTACAACTAGAAAGTTGTACAAAAAATATCAAATCTAGTATATATAACTATCCATGCCAAATTCATATATGCAGCACATGTTTTACATTGCGTTTTTTTTTCTTTCACAACCCAAATTAGACTTATCAAACAATATTAACTATTTGAGCATAAGAATGACAAGTTTGTGCATCTGCTCACTTAACAGCTGCGACGAAGAGGTTGCTTTACATTGGAGACGTCATAGACGAATTTTGCCACGGCTTAAGCCTCTCTCCATCAGTTCACCAACACTCTCGTACACCACTGAACAACAAAATTCACCCAATCAGGAAAAATAAAACACTCACTGAAGAAATGAAGAACTAAGCCTCTCTCCATCGGTTCACCAACATTCTCCTGCAGCACTGAACAACAAAATTCACCCAATCAAGAAAAATAAAACACTCACTGAAGAAATGAAGAACTAAGCAGGAGGAAGAGAGGAACAGACATGCGATGCTAGTAACCCCCTTTATGTCAAGCCGAACAACTTATTCCTTTTTCCTATATGCTCTGAGATCTCTTCAAACCCTAGCTTTACAGCATATTCATGGACATCATCTCTATCTGCTTATGTCAAAACAAAAAGGTCATACATTCGTTCTCGAGCTGTAGCCCATAAAGATAAATGCCCAGAGCATTATCAAAGCCACCACGACATGTTTTTTCTGTTAATGGTAAATACAAAAAAACATGTGATGTTTCTTCTAATCTGACAATCTTGGTCTGGTAAAGCATTGACCATTTGACCAGTATCCAAATCCTCAGCTGAACCAAATAGAGAGATTATGCCAACCTTTGGGTGATTTGCACCTGTATGGATTAAGAAGGTTATATTACTATTAATTTGTGGTCAAGAACTTCAACGCCATTATTTCCTTATATTCATCTATAGTAAGCTTAGCATGCACAAACCAAATTGTTCTTCAGCCTTCTGTAATTTTCTTGTGAGATAATCCTCTGCCTCACCGAACTTTCTGGATTAAAAGGAAAATACGAATGCTCCGTCAGAACTCCCGTAAAAGTAAAGAGAGGTTTAGAAGAAGTCATAGTCCTAAAGGTAAATGCTTTTAAGTTTTGAAGTCTATCGATCAAATATTGTCATCAATTTATAGTAAGACCAACCGAAGAATGACAGTAGAGAAGACTCTGAATCTTACCCAAAATGAGATAAAAGCTGGCCGTATGAACAAGTGGCCCCAAGAGAAACCTCTTCAGGAACCATGTTTCCAGTTGCTATAAAATTTCTAGACATGTTTTCCATGTGAACTGCCTCAAGAACCTTCTTGTACATTTGTGTTGGCAAACGAAAATCCCGGACTAGCGTAGATATTCACCGTATGAAAGAACAACATTTTCGGAAAGAGCATCAATCGATCCACATACATACCAATAGCGAGGATTTTTTTGAAAATTTTCATTACATTTCACTGACGGTTATACCGCTTGGTTATTGCCTATTCGACATATAGCGATCCTTGCACCCATTAAAGAACAAATTGGCCGATAAAGAGTAATCAGAAACCATTTTGGATAAAATTGAAAAGTAAGCAATGAATGGCTAAGGTTGTAACTTCAGAATTCAGATCCCCATTGAAAGCATCTTTGAGATTCCCAAGATCCTTTGGATTGCTTCACCATCTCGATCCGCTCTTCGCGATCTCGCCTCCGATAATCTTTGCTTCGATCAATCAACAGATGCAAATTAGAGCTACAAAAAGACGGTTTCTTTTTCATAATTCTTGTTTCACAAGAGCAGTAGGTGATATTCCAGTACCTTGTTTTGATGAGCAAGTCAAGTTCAGTCATATGCACAGCATGAGCAAAGACACTAGCCTGAAGGTCATCAAATAGAAAAAAAACATTACCACGGAAGTAGCAGCAAGTTCAAATATAAAACAAATTAGTCGGGCTCAAAGGTAAGAAATAGTATAGTTGCTGTTGGCAAAGGTGATATGGAAAATGAAAGGTAAGAAATTGTATAGCTGCTGTTGGCAAAGGTGATATGGAAGAAAATAGATGCGTAGATGAAAAAAAAAAAAAAAAAACAGACACCGCTCAAAATGATGTATGAAAGCAAGAGTGCTCATATATCGTTCGGCATGTAGGACAATTGGCCTCTGGAGGTGCAGACCTAACGCCCTGGAAGATGTACACAGATGCAGCACCACATGCATAGCCTTTGCAAAAGAGATGCCCACAACTAAGTGCATATGGGTTGAACAAAGTGTCCTGTATGAATTGTTAAATCATAAGTTGAAAAATACTAAGTATAAATGGTCGTGTATTCTATCAATCTATAGATTATCATCCTGCAAATACAATGTGCAAGAGTTCCCAATATTTAGGATGAGTTTCATGCTCCGCAAACTTACCCACCAAAAATTTCGTCCTAGACCACCTACCTCTTTCTGGTGGGTAAATTTATTACTAACCCTACCTTATCCTGCCTTACCCACTGTAAATTTAATGAGATAATATTATGTGTTCAATTTTTGAAACAATTCCTTCGATTTTTTTTAAACACCAGGCTATACTGTACATAAAAACATCAACTTTCTATTTTTGTTTCAACAATAAGACTAATTGTTTGTACCAATTGGCTATAATAGACATGTCAACATCCTATTTCTATAATTTAAGAACGCAGTGGCTATACAAAAACAAGGTATTACATTGTAGCAATGACATTACAAGTCGTCAACAACTATGTTTTGCTGGTGCAAGCAACAGCTATAAATAATGATTGTTATTGCAGAACAATTTGTTGACTATTGCCCTTTTTATACTTAGGTATAACCAGGATCACCATTTCAATTACAAGACATTCAAAAGGAGAAGAAAATTGGACAATTTAGGCTGTACTCATACTTCATAGTTTCAGAAATGGTCATAGTCATTAGTGGCAGTGTTCCTGTCAAGTCACATGAAAAATTCTTGAGGAATCCATTCTTGAAGAACCCTACAGGTTCGTCAATATCTGAACCATCGCAGTTTAGATGGAAAGCACCCAGCTCTATCAGCCAAGGTGACTGCAATAGTTCAGTATGCTCAGTTTGCATCTTGCTCTTGAAATCTCTACCACTCACAGAAGTCTCCCCATTTAGAAGAGTAACAAATCCTTTTGTACCATTAACCCGGAATTATAGATGGTCCTGATCAGACCAGTTGTTATCTTCATCTTTGATTGACAGATCAACCGAATCATTTGGGGACATCGAGGAGGAGATATCCTGTATCTAAAATAACCTTGAAACTAATTTTGCCTAGTACCATGCAAGAATAAAATGCACTTGTAGGACCAAACCTGGCCTGCTTCCATGCGTAGTCCCATTAGCGCTTCCCATCTTTGCATTTGCACATCAGTCACCAATATTGTATCACAAATGAAGTTGTCATTGAGAAGCAACAAGTGTATTGGATTGGATTGCTCTCTCTCAAGAAAATATGATGAAAAGAGTTATCTATCGTGCAAATGATAATGCATTGATTTGTCTTTTACCCATTATTGATTAAGCCGAGGAATCTGAGTCAAGCTCGAGAGCCGGATCCGGATCGGTGGCGGCGTCAGTGGCACGGCAGCGGCTCATTGGGAGCCCAGGCGGCGGTGCAATCTGGGGGCCGAGGTGAGCTCCAAATCGGAGGGCAGGCCGACCAAGGCAGGTCATCTAGTCGAACAAGGAGGGCGGCCGGGAGCAGGGGTGGCATCGCATCCAGCCGGAGCTAAGGAGGGGCCGCCGCGGATCCGGTCGGGGAGGCGACGGCGCTCGAGGCCAAAGCAGAGGTGCGTTCGGGCGGAGCGGGCGGCAGCGGTGTTGGCTCAGGGACTCCTCCACAGATCGAAGCGGGTGAGGACGATGGCGCGGCTTCGCTCGGAGCAGAGGAGGGGTGTCGCTTGGGGCGCTGGGAGAAGAGGAAGAGAGGGAGGGGGCGGCGGCGCACAGGCAACAACAACGGCCGGGAGCGGTGATGGACAGGGAAGGCGAGCCACCGGGGAGGCGGATGAGGCGGCAACAAGCGCTAATGGCGGCAGAGGGAGGAAAAACTGAAGGAAGCAGAACGCGTTGCGTTGGAGCAGTCCGCCTGACCCCCTTTGCTCTGTTCACGAAGTGTCGAGCGGAGGAACATGTGCGAAGGCGAGGCAGCTGCGATCCGACGGACGCGGATGCGTGGAGCGCTGATCCGACGGCTAAAAAAATCTTGTCGACGTGGCCACCCTGGTCTCGCCTCAAATCTGCGCCCTTTTATATAGAGAGATAGGTTAGATATAAATTCTGCCTTCTGGAATGGTTTTCATCGGAAAGAAACAATTATTAACCAATTTGATCAATTTTTAGTGGTACATATAGAACCTGTGATGTCATGACTCCCTCACTGAGACCGAACCGTGTCAAACAGAAAAGACAAGCGGGCAAGGGCAGATGTGTCTTTTTTTGTGGCTATAACTGCTAAAAATAAAATAATCAAAACGGGGTATTTAATCAAGAATCAAACTAAGCTAAGGGTAAAAAAATAATTACATCAGGAATAATGGTATAATCTTAAAACGTATCTAAGCGAAGAGTAAGAAAGCAATTACGACTTCTATATATTGTACACATGTTTGGTGAGAAAGCAATTAATAGGTCTAGCCCTTGCTTGCTACAGTGTTGTGCATTATTTTATTACGGCTGGTTTACATGACTTTGGTGTACATTTGGTGTGTGTCCTTGTGTTTACATATTACACAACATATGGCCAAAACTAGCATATGTAGGCAACTATGTTGATTTCATGGCCATGGAGCATAACTAATGCAAAGTATGTACAGTTTTGAACTCTATATTTTCTTTTGTGAAATCAAATCATGTACCCGACATGTTCGGCGATGGCGTAGTCGGCTTTGCCGGAGGGGCTTTCTGAGCTGCCAGCGAGCCCGAGCCCGCACCGAAGCTAGCTCGGGGAGGGTTGACTCATGAATCTTAGAGCATATCCGACGGTGAGAAATTTAACTAAAATCCCCCAAAAAAATCAAATATGTAAAGAAAAAAAGGGAAAAATTAGCTCAGTGACATTGCCTTAGAGCGTAATCGGAGGATCGACACTCCGTTCATCACGCACTGGAAAATAACATCGTGAACACCAAAAAATTAGACGAATAACATCGCCGCCGGTTACTTCTGTTTCCATAATTTTTTAAAGGAATAAGTCCAGTTTACTCCCTTCAACTATCAGAAAAGTCTGGTTTACCCCTTGAACTTCAAAACCGGTTATTTAACCCCCTAAACTTGTGAAATCCGGTCACTAAACCCCTCGAGGCGGTTTGAAGGACTGGTTGTATATGCTCTAAACATCTGGACCGTTCGTCCATGCTTTGAGATGTGTGCAACACTAAATACAAGTGCAAATAATGATATAAATGCATAATACCATACACGTCTCTCTCTCCTCCTTTTCTCCATTCGGTTCAGCCAATGAAAAATCTCCTGGAGCTTCTTCTTTTCCCCATTCTTCTCCATCTCCTCACTTCTCCATTTTCTCTCCTGGTGATTCTTCCTGGTTGAGGCTTGTTCATGGAGCTCCCTCCCTCTCTGGTGCTGCCTCCTCCTGGTGCCACTGCCACCGCTCAGCCCACCTCCTCTTGGTGCCGCCACCGCCGCTCAGCCAGCCTCCCTATGCTTCGGCCACCCCGCGGCTTGCCGCCATCGGCTCGGCCCGCCCTGTCCTCGTGCGCGCCCCTGGTTCCCCCGTGCAGCTTGGCCTCGAGTGGGCCCTGGCTCCCTCGCATGAACATCGACAAGTGTACGCCGCCTCCGGCCCTCTCCCCTCCCCTCCATCCCCTCTCGTCTCATCTCCGACATCACATTACTTGTTCGTGTGTGTATGTGTGCTCCCTCGCACGTGTTGGTGTGTCCGTTCCGTCTTGCCTTTCGGTTACTTTCCCTTCTAATTTCTCACGTTTCAATCCCAACTTGGTGCTGCTTAGGGGTGGATTCGATGCGATTTTGGCCTAGTCTCGACATTTGTTTGCTTTTGTTGCGTTGCGTTCGGTTTTCTCCCCAATTTTGTGCGTTCTAGGGCTAAATTAGTGCTGCTTCGTCACCTAATTTTGTGCGGTTTTGCTCTTCCCCCACAATTTGATCTGTGTTCTATGACAAATTCATGCTAATGGTTCACTTTTTCTCGATGGATTGATCGAGTTGTTCTGCGTTTAATCCGTCGTAGTGATCACTACTCTAATTTGGAATTCGCAACTAGATAGCCCAATATTGTATGATTTCTGTAGATATTTGAACAAATTATATGGAAGTGTTTTGGTGCACTTCGAGTTGTAGGGTTTAAGCTTAGTTAGTTCCTCTTGTGTTTCACAATTACTGGTGGCTTCGGCTAATTTTTAAGAATGGGAGTAAACTCGACTTATTCTAGGAGACCGAAGGCGCAGGCGAGTGGCAGGGCGCGGCGTCGGGCCAGCGGTCGGAGGAGACTATATTGTACATGTGTATGTGGCTTGTATACTGTATTGTACAAAACCACCCTTTCAAACCGCCCCAAGGGGTTTAGTGACCGAATTTCACAAGTTTAGGGGGTTAAATAACAAGTTTTAAAGTTAAGGAGGGGGGGGGGTAAACCGGACTTTTATGATAGTTGGAGGGAATAAATTGGACTTATTCCTTTTTAAAATATATAAACTGAGCTAAAATTTTTTTGGTTTTTTTGTAAAGCCTCCCGACATAGTTTAATCACTTGTATATTTTTTTTAAACTTTATATATTCTGATTTTGTCTCTAAAATTTATTTAATTATATTGTTTGTAGGAATTTTCTAATATAGAAAATAAGGTCCAAATATTATGAAGTTTTTTTTGTCAGGGTCCTTACACAGTCTACTTGATTTTGTAATTTTTCCAAAATTTTCCAAAATTAAGTAATACAATTTCATAATGTCCATTATATGAGGAGTCTAACATTTTATAATGTAAGGACATTATGAAATTGCATTAATTAATTTTATAAAAATTTTAGAAAAATTGCACAATCAAATCCACTATGTAAGGAGCCTGAAAAAATCATAATATTTGGACCAAAATTTCTGTATTAGAAAATTCCTACAAACAATATAATTAAATGAATTTTAGAGACAAAATCAAATGTATAAAGTTTTGAAAAAAATACATAAGCAATTAAACTATGTCAGTTTCTATATTTTTAAAAAATTATGGAAACGGAAGTAATCGACGGCGATGCCATCGTCTAATTTTTTGGTGTTCACGATGCTATTTTTTAGTGCGTAACGAATGGAGTGTCGTTCCTCCGATTACGCTCTAATGCGATGTCACTGAACTAATTTCCCCAAGAAAAAATCACTTTAGGTTTGATTTAAGGGCTCATCCAACTTGCAATATGATTTTTTTAAACTGTGGCAAAGCACATGTATTTAACTAGTAACAACCAAAATTACATCATTCAGCTATATTCAGTCAATAAAATTCTACCACGTGAGGAACCACATCAATCTTTGTGGCTTGGAAAAATAATTTGAGAGGAATTATGTGCAAAACATGCGACTACAAACACATCATCATTATGCTATTAAGTATTAACTGTGCGGTCCAAAGTACCAGTCCTGTTCAATTGTATTTTTCCCCCGAGGATCATGTCCAATTATTATGATCAGACTAGGATTTTTTTTAAAAAAAAATAATTTAAAAGATAATTATAAAAATAAATAGTCAAAATAAATAATTACAAAACCAGGTGTTTGTCACCAATTCGAATGACGACAGACTCATGTCGTCATTCCAATTGGCGACATGGGCCTAGCCACTAGCGACAGGGGGCTCCACAGTACCCAAAATTCTCTGTCGCCAGTTGAATTGACGATATGGATCATTTTTTTAAATATGGAAAACCATCATTTTTTAATTCCTCTCCACTCCTTTTGTATTGAGTATTTTCGAGCAGATTTTTTGTCGACAAATCACAATGATATTACATAACACTCGGCACAGCGTCATAACATCTTTTGTCAATAAATTACAATGACATAACATTCAGCGCAATGTTGTGACATACTTTGTAGATAAATCATACTGATATTACATAACATTCAGCATAACATCGTAACACATAGTTTTTTACAAATCAAAATGATATTATAAAGCATTGGACACCACATATTTCAACTAGACGAACCTTTCCTGTGGCCGCGACCTCAACATCCCCCATGTGGACCGTCTTGAGTCGGGAGGTCGGATGAGGTCCCCGTGGTGACGTCCGGACTGCTAATGTCTCCCTTATCCTGAGGATTTCTCGTAGGATATTTCTTGAAGGTGTGCCCAGACTCCCTGCAAATGGAGTACTTCTTCGTATGACATCCGACTTCTGCTTCATCCATGTCGTTCCTAATACGCTGTACTTGTCGCCGGACAACCTTTCCCTTCATCCTATCAATGTTCGCGGCCTAGATAAGTTGCTCCCAGGTCGGATGGCCAGTGAAATGGCCAACCACAGCGTAACCATACATCTCTACACTACAGGTTTGCATCACCTCCTCCTTGTTGAAATAGTTATTAGTTAGAGAGGTACTGCCCGGGATGCTGCGCCACCGTTGAACATACGACCGCGACATAGGAGCAGCGTCTATACTGAAGAAGGGGCTTGTTGCAAGTGCATACACAACTAGCGCGGCGTAGTGTGCACTCGTGGGTGATCCTCTCGTGGTTCGTCCCGCGGTGTCTTTATCCTTGCCATTATCTCGAAGCGAAGCTCCCTTATGCCCATCTTGAATGCCCGGTGCATCTCACCCTTCTTACTCTTCTTCTCCATGTACTTGGTGATCATGGCGGAGTAGAGTACTCTGTCATTTTGTCATGGTGAGCAACGCATTGTTGCTTCTGTCAACAAAGTAATTTGTGGTACTACGGAGAATTGCCTCCACAATACCAACCAAAGGAAGGCACATTGCGCCGCGCATGACCCAATTATACACCTCAACTAGATTGGTTATCATGATACCATATCCAGCACCACCTCTGTCATGTAGCAGCGACCACTTTTCCTTAGGCTCATGCTCAATCCAGTCCGAGAAGCATTTCACTTGCGCCCTCGTCTTCCTCGTCACACTGGGACCATCTGTGGGTAGCTGTAGCAATGCTTTAGGGGCCTGATCAGCGTTTGGGGATGCCCTTTTCGCTGTCTCTCTCGCCATGCTACATATGACTGCCATGATCTTGTTCCCTTGAGCTGCACTAACTCCCAATACGTGCGCTGTGTTGCTCGGGGGTCAAGACAACTCAATCTCAGATCATACATAACATGGTCCGATTTGAATGAGTGAAACAACCACCGCATCAGAGCGCCCCTTGTACGCTGCTCTGTTCTTGGTAGGGGCATGGTCGTCGATTGAAAATAACGCAAATCAATACCCTCAGGACCCTTAAGAATAGTCCCTTGACCGTAGTAAATTTTGAAATTGTTGACGCTTGACATATTTGACGCACTGCACCATAAACAAGATTTTCACAATTAACAACATATCTAAAACTAGACTACCCACCTAAATGGATTATGTACAACATACTTCACTACATAACCGTATATCCAAAATTATGTAATCCATTCGGTTAAAAAATTTACCTGAAAGGTGAGTAACCGGACGGACAGTGCTTCGCTAGCTTCTCTCATCCCCTCTGCTCCTCTCCCCCTCTTTCTTTTTTCAGAATAAAAGTTAGTTTTTCCCGAATTTTAGAGTTTCGATGGTTTTTTTATAGGGAAGATTATGTCATCATTTGGAACGGCGACAGGAACTTGTGGAATTCCTATCGCCATTTGAAATGGCGGTTTTCCGAATTTTTTTTAAAATGATTCCCGTCGCCATTTGAATTGGCGACAAGGACTTGTCGCCAATTCAACTGGTGACAGGGAACTCTGGGTACTGTGGAGCCCCCTGTCACCAGTGGCTAGGCTCCTGTCGTCAATTGAAATGACGACAACGACAAGCGTCTAGTTTTGTAATTGTTTATTTCAACTATTTATTTTTATAATTATCTTTTAAATTAATACTATTTTTTTTAAAATCCGACTAGTACCGCACAGGTGATTCACGATTCTTTTCCAAATTTAGTTGAGATTTTTAGGCTAATCATGGAAACTACCTAATCCCATCCAAGTGTCATGAATCACAATCCCACGTAGCCACTGCAGAAATAAATATTATGGGGGTGAGGCCCTCTCCCGCACAACCGTTCATTTCTTGGGATATTACTGTAGCATGTGTGTGCAAAGGGGATCGGATGGCTGTAGGAGAGAGGTGGAGTTTTAGACTTTTTTTAGAGTCAACAAAATGTCACTTTAACCGCTCTGGTTTATCATTAAACATTCATAAAAAAGACATAAAAGTGAAATATTATGAAAGTATTTTTCATTAAAAATTCACTCGTATTATGCTCATATATCCAAACTATATATTCGATGCAATATATTTCGTCAAAATTATTAGTTTTTAATTACATGCTTTCTATGATGTCACTCTTTTACGACCGGACTGGAGGGAGTATTAAAGATACTGATGGAGCTATGCAACGCGGGTGATCCAGCTACTATCGTTTTTCTTCTTCCAATTTTAGCTAACAATTTTATGGTGTAACGCATGCGCATAGCTTGCGGCCCGTACTATTGTTGTCGCGCTTTGGAACAAAAGACGTTTGCCTCTGATTCTTTTCTGTCGCTTGACTAATCCCACTATCAGGATCCGTCACAAGAGTTATCACAGGAATATTCCAGGAAAGCGAGGATAGAGCAATGGGTGTGTGTTAAATAACTCGTGTCATCGAACAAT
Source organism: Phyllostachys edulis (assembly GCA_036346405.1). NCBI lineage: Eukaryota > Viridiplantae > Streptophyta > Magnoliopsida > Poales > Poaceae > Phyllostachys > Phyllostachys edulis. Next base: position 22,674,433 of record CM070554.1, read on the forward strand.
CTATACAATCAATTGTAATAAGATAATATAAAAGTAGATAAATAAATAAATAATGGACACAAGAGATGAGAGAGAGTAATCCAACGATCTTATTTATTCTAATGAATTTCAGTGTACATAATGGATAAGGATGGCTTCTCCTCTACTTTATAGTCCCGCAGGGAATTTGGTATACCCATATCTTCTTGGAAGACAATAAACTGGCGGGGCCCATGGGGCTAGCTGCACCCCCTATAGGGGTCGGTTTCGTAAAAGGAGGCAAACAACGAGCAGATTGCAGCAATCGAATTCGGCCAGCTCCGACAGCGCGGCAGCACCCCTGACACGTGTTGGTATATAAGTTCAAATCGAATTTCAAATACAATTTTCAAATCATCCTACCTTCTCGGTTGAAAGTTTTCAATTCCCCGTTTGAAAGTTCCTCAATTCAAAGGTTTTTCAATTGAATTGAAACTTTTTTCAAGCTGAAATTTAATTCTTTTTCAAATTATTTTTGGAAGTTTGAAAAGCTCAAAGGGAGAGGGGGCACTGCAAATAATAGACACGAGTATACAACGCGAACGACCCCTAAGCCGGGATAGATGCCCCAATTTCTGACTAGTGTCGCGAACGCACCAAACGACTACTTGATACGGCTCACCGTTTCGCGAAGGGAAAATCGATCATATGCCCCATCTTTAGTATGTCTTCTATCATTTGTATATATTTTCAAGCACGTTGATTATTTGCCCTGGATTGATTTTTCTGACTGATGTTTTGCCATTTTCCTAATTTCTAATTCTTTTCGCATTTTAGCCCGCATGAAATGACCGTTATGCCTCCTGGCCCATGGCATAGGTCCGGTCGGCCCCGGTGCAGACCGAGCTTGACGCGGAGCCTAGCAGAGCGGCCGACAACGGTGGCGGTGGCGGAGGAGCATGGAGAAGTGGCTGGCGTCAACCTCAACCACGATGACTGGAGTCCCAGCTCGGCTCGCATCCCATGGCCGTCGTCGCCGACCACCGCTTCAAGATCTTCGCGGCCGACGATAGCTTCGGCCAGCCACTCAAGGACGCTGTGGTTGCGCACACCCCGCTGTTGCCAACGTCGTCGACTTGGGTGTCGACAAGTATTACTCTACCGTCGCCGCTATTGCCCGCCACGTCACCTCTACTTCCTCCTTCGAGCCTGGCACCCTCGAGGCCCGCGGCGGTGGCGTCTGCGGCACCAGCGTTGGCGTCGCCATCTTCGCCAACAACTACGAGACCAACTCTCTCATCGCTGGCCGCCTGCCACCGCTCCGGTGCCGTGCACCTTGACCTCAAGCGAGGACACCAATTGGGAGAGCGTCAGAGGAGGAGGGGAGTGTGGCGCGGACTGCAGTGCCGAGAGGAGGCCTACCTTCGCCGCCTTTCTCATCCTCCCACCGCTTCTTCCCGCTGACACCGCTGTCGGATTGGAGCGCCATGACCCCGCGTCCTACGAATCCTTGGCCGATCGTACCATTTGCCCTGGGCCAAGGGCATATGAATCATTTCACGTGGAATGAAACACGAAAAGTAATTAAAAATTATGAAAATAAGGAGAAAATAGCAAAACATCAATCAGAAAAATCAATCCAGACAAAGAATCAATCTGCTTAAAAATAAATTTAAATAGTAGAAGGCATATAAAAAAGACGGGGAATATGATCGATTTTCCCTATAGCGAACTGGTTCGGTTCTGTCCCACTAAACGTGCTTCTTCTTCCCCCTCGAGGCCTCGATCGCCTCCCTTCCCCTTCTCCCTGCTCCCGCGACCGCGAGATCTCGCCACCGGCCACCGCCTGCCGGAACCCTAACCCGCGCCGCCATGTCGTATTCACACCCCCACGGCGACACCATCCCGCTCCACCCCTCGTCGGCGCAGTCCGACATGGACGAGATCGAGAGCCTCATCCACGCCGCCCCCTCTCCCCCCACCGTCCTCCCGGCGCGGCCTCCCTCCCCTCCGCGCGCCTCCATCCCCATCTCCAACTCTCCTCCCCTCCCCCCTCCCGCCAGCTCCAAGCCCCAACAACTACCCCCGTTCTCCTCCGCAGCGGCGTCCTCCTCCGCCCCGCTCCCCTCCGCCTCCGCCTCCATCCATATCACCGCCGACGGGTTCGGCCCCCCGCCCAACACGCTCACCGAGCCCGTCTGGGACACCGTCAAGCGCGATCTCTCCCGCATCGTCAGCAACCTCAAGCTCGTCGTCTTCCCCAACCCCTTCCGCGAGGACCCCGGCAAGGCGCTGCGCGACTGGGATCTCTGGGGCCCGTTCTTCTTCATCGTCTTCCTCGGTCTCACCCTCTCCTGGTCGGCCTCCGTCAAGAAGGTAGCCCCTGCATCTGTACTGTTTGTTTTCCCTGCATTCGTTCCGTTATGTGAAATCCAAGTCCAATAAATATTAAAGTTCAATCAATATTAAATTAGATTTAGCACGATGCAGCCAGTGTGTCTGCAGACCTAAAAACTGACCCAATACAAACCCTACAAGCAGTTCAATCATCAAACACTGCATTTTTAAGGTCATCATCAAATCCCTCATTGATCAGGTGAAACTATATTGACTAAACAATGAATGATCCAATAAGTGCTATGACTAGCATGCATTAGTTGGAGAATAGGAGCATCTCCGAAGAATCTCTGATGCCTTATCAACCTAATGCATGCTGCTGCTGCTGCTGCTGTGTCTGGCAGTGGCATCTATGGCTGGCAGCATACCCCATCACTGCCATAGGAAAAATATCAACGCTAGGGTCTGGATCACTACCATGACGTGGATACATTAATCTCTATGCATCTCTCTGTAAGCCTTGGATCTCTCCTGGAGGTTAGGACTTATACGAGTACATGTAGTAGTAGTATTTGTCAGATGCATGGGTAACATTTTTTGTGTCTGGCAGTGTAGGTCCATTGGGTATTCTTTCTTCTCAAATGTTACAGGCAGGCTAACTTACTTTCTCATTGTCATTGTACTATTGCAGCTGCACAAGGGGATGTCGTACGCTTAATTAAAAACTAAACAAAGCATATCATGCTAAATCTTTGGCAGCCAAGAAAATAATTACTGTACCTTTAGCGTAATGTTCAAGTCTAGATCGGTAGACATCTTCAACTTCATTCTTATTTCTAATGTATGGGCTTTACAAACTTGTTGTCCGGACTAACATTGGAAGTGCATGTGTAGGAAGAATAAAAGAGCATAACGTAAGACCACAATGGAAAGTATATATACATGAAGAGGAGTTAAATTACCAAACATAATATTTGCATGTGATCAGTTTACGTAGGTGAGCACAAACTCAATTTCACTAGAAGTCCAGAACCAAAACTACCATTTCATGATTCATTGTGGTATGAAGTAGCTTAACTGGAATATCAAAAGAATGTTATGATTGCAGAGAACATCACAGCATAATTTGTAAAAGGCCTAAAAGGGTAATAGGTGCCCTCAATAATCACTTTCAAGTTCCAATCTGGGACCAAAGAACTAAAGTTGACTGTTGGAGTCCTGAGATGCAACTTGAGTCTAGTTTGCCTAACCAAATTTGATGAGTGCGGATTATTTTATTTTTTATTTTGAAAAAAACTTATCCCATTTATGGCAGGAGAGAACATTGATCAGGCCACTATGCGCTATTAATAGTTTATATTCCTGAAATTCCAAATCAGTGCGCATCTTTTCCATAAATGCATATATGATCATAGTTCAATGGCTGCACAGAATCTGTAGTCTGGAAAACCCTAACGATTATAAATACACAGTTACTCATTCATGTCCACCAACAGCAGAAATGGAAAAATGCTACCTTTTATCAAGTGCATCCACACTAACAGCCTTTATAAAAGCATGAGTAAAGACAAGAATTGCAACTTGATATTCCAAAGCCAAAATTATTTCTTACTGCAGTTTAGAGAAATTTCTTAACTGCCTTCTTTAACACTTGTCATGCTCACATATACTTCTGATCACTGGAGTCACAATAGTCAGTCACTCAAACTTCTTGGTGGACTCAAGATGTCAATAAGTCATTCCCATGACATATCCGTTATCCAGGAGTAGCAAAGTTTTTGGGAGAATGATATTGGAATTTGGAAGGCAGTGTACTTTTGGAAAGGAGATTATGCTTTTCCTTGTGAAAAAACATTGGAGGCGAGTCTAGAATTAATGTCGATTCTGAACCCTTATTTCCATGCGGCCTTCAAACCTTGAGCATTAAATAAGTGGCATCCCTTAACACATGGGCATTCCATCAACTTTTTGATGTCATCTCCAATTTGGGAGCATATTTTGGCAGATTATAATGTTTGCCGAGTTCGAATGAAAGGTGAGTGTAGATGAAAAATATTTAGGAGGGAGGGAGGGCTGTGGTGAAAATGAAAGATGTGTCAATTTGAACCTTTTTTTGGTAACTTAAGCATTTGATTTCTTCCAAAGTTTCCATGTTTTGAAACCTTGTAACCTCCGAGGGTTTGAAAATGATAACATTTTGATGTTGTGTTATAGATTGAAAAGATGCGAGCTCTTTGCTTCTTAATTTCTACTAGGTGTGATTTCTTTTTGTTGTCTCTAGCATCTAGTAATTTCCTTTAGTAGAACATTGTTTTCTGTTCATTTCATTGGAGCATTAATCTATGTGCCAGTATCCTTGGGAGATTCAATAATTCAAACTATATCTTCACTATTTTTTCCTTATGTTGTAGTCTACTTCTTTCTTTTGATATGATGTATTACATACTGATTTTGATTGCTTGCTTTTGTTTTTGTAGTCTGAAGTGTTTGCTGTTGCTTTTGCTGTACTAGCTGCTGGTGCTATAATTCTCACACTGAATGTGCTGCTTCTGGTACTTATCTCTCTCTAGCTCGCTCTGGCGTGTGCACGTTCTCTCATGTGCTTCCTTGTGATGCATACACCAGCTGATACTTGATTTATTTATTTTTGTTTTGCAATGACTACAATGTTTCACTGCAGGGTGGACACATCATCTTCTTTCAAAGCCTCAGTCTTCTTGGATACTGCATGTTCCCTTTGGATGTTGGAGCTCTGATTTGCATGGTGAAGGATAATGTCACACTAAAGATTGTTGTGGTAGCGGTAACATTAGCATGGAGCTCCTGGGCAGCATATCCATTCATGAGCGCTGCTGTTAACCCAAGGAGAAAGGCCTTGGCGCTTTATCCTGTCTTCCTCATGTATATTTCTGTTGGGTTCCTCATAATCGCAATAGATTAAGGGTGGGAAGATTGCTGTGGTATTATCAGAAATCCTGAGATTTTCTCCTTAGACCATCAGAATGCGTACAGGTTTTAATTCACAGTGTTTTTGTAATCTTCACCGACTGCTTGAAGATTTTTTTCTTTTCCTATATAAGCGAAAGTTGCAACTCGCAAGGATGTAGAATATAGTAAAAAATGATACATGTTGTATAGGTATCCTCCTGTTTTGCATCTAGATAATTTGTAGACTGGAGAATGACTTTGGTTCATCATGTTGTTCACAAATGTGCGTGCCGTGTTCTAGTTCTACCATATCTGCCGTGCTGCCAGGGTCCTGTATTATACCTTTAAGCAGTTTGCCTAGTTATTACCTGGTCACAAACAAGAGTACATGCAAGACTGCTTCCTGGAAGTTTTCGCTCATGTATCCGGATCATTGTGTATTGTGTCAACTAGTCAAAGTCTGGTAAATCCGATTTTTGCTGATGAAACAACCATGCAAATCACCACATACTACAACTTGGAAATGGATTGATTGATTACATATGACTTGATTCAATATCTCTAGTCTACTGGGCAATTGACGTTGCCTACTTGTCATCGTGTCTACTCTGCAGTGTGACGACCAATCTGACTAGAGTTAGACCTTGCCGATGAATTCTGACTACTTTTCAGACGTACAACAGAGTGGAACTAAACACGAATAGGTTTTACTGGTGATCCCCGGAGACACCTGGGGAAGATCAGCTGGAAAGGTCAGTCGGTGAGTGAGCTAACCATCCATAAAAGAAACTAAGAGACACACTGAAGCTCCTGCAATAGGGCAGATTGCTGTGAAGGCAGATCTGTTTTCCATAAGGATGATCAGCCTGATTGCATGGGTGGCGCCGCCGCCGCCGGCGCACCACAGGCACCCCAAAAAATCATGTAATTTTTTTTAAAAACTATGTATAGGTATAGGTAATTGGCACTTAGACTGGTTAAATTTTAGCAATTCTACTCAAGAAATTTTGGAAGTACTAGAATTGGGTGAGATAAAAAGTGGACGTAGATTAAATCAAGAGATGGGGTTAGCTAGGCCCAGTAACACACCTTGAGGTTCTTATTATAGAACTATTTTGTATATTATTGGTATGTATTCAACAATCCGCAAAATATTCATACAGTTTGAAAAAGACCCCCTCACAGAATAATGATTGGCCAAAAATACATGCTATGGTGGGAGCCTTTGAGTCATTTGACTTTGTTTTCAATGCACACTTGATGCTTGTTATACTTAGATACACAGATGAGTTGTCTTAGTCTTTGCAAAAGAGAGACCAAGATACTATTAATGCTATGGCACTTGTTAATTTGGCTAATGATATAATGCAACGAATGAGGTGTGATGGGTGGGAAGAATTTCTTCAAGAAAATGTAACATCATTTTGCACTAAATATAGCATCAAAGTTCCTAAGCTGGATGGTAGATATGTATCTTATGGAAGATCATCACGTTTTTACCCAAAACAAACAAATGATGATCATTTTAGAAGGGAAGTGTATCTTGGCATTATTGATAATGTTCTCCAAGAGCTTGACAATCGGTTTTACAAGGTTAATATGGAGTTGCTTGTTTGCATGTCCACTTTAAATTCTCTGAATTTATTTGCTTCTTATGATAGGGACAAAGTGATTAGCCTTGTCAACTTTTATCCCAATGATTTTTCAAACACAGATTTAATGAGACTTTCTTTCCAACTTGATAACTTCATTGATGATATGTGAAGCGATGATAGATTTAAGGGCCTAAAGAATCTCGGTGAGCTTTCTACTAAGCTTATTGAAACAAGAAAGCATGACATTTATAATTTAGTGTGCTTGCTTCTCAAATTGGTATTGCTCCTACCGGTGGCAACGACGAGCGTTGAAAGAGTATTTTCGACGATGAATCTTGTGAAGAACAAGTTGAGAAATAATATGAGCGATTAAGTATTGAATGATTGTTTAGTCACCTTTATAAAACGAGATATCTTCTCGAAGGTTAGTGATGATGATATAATAAAGCGCTTCCAAGGAATGAAATCGCGTCGTGTGGTATTGTGATTTTCATTAGCTATTTAGGACTTTTTTATTCATGTAAGATTTTATTTGAACTATTTATATTGCATTGTTAACTAATTTCGAACTCTTTTGTGTAATTGTGTTGGACTTATGAAATTACATATGTGTTGAACAAGATTTTTTTTCAATCTTAAACTGTGCATCTCTATTGCTAAATTTCTGACTTCGCCACTACCTGATTGTAGACCACCCTAGTGTCCCTGGGCCAGAAGCCACGCTTTGCTGTTGATGGTCATTTCGAAAAAGATTCTAATAACTTCTGTCGGAAGGCTTTCTCCAGACTTTGTCCCCGGTCTTGCTCTCCATAAAAACCACTCCTGCTTGTTCTACTTCATAGTTTATACACATCGATGCGTCAAACGGGTCAGATAAACATAATTCTTGATTAAGTACGTGCAAATCTCCTAAGTTATTTTTATATATAATACTGTAACCTGAGACCAGTTCCTTCGCAGTCAGTACCAACTAAAATCTCTTCATTCTAGGTCAACGCAAGCCATTACGCCTCCGTCCAGCCAATTCAATACGCGTTTTTTCTTTATCAATTCGTCATTGCACATGATTCCACACATCATCACCATCACAAAACTAGCTATGGTATCTCCATGTGCGATAGGTTGCCAATGGCGCAGTCAGGATTTTCACGATAGAGACGTGAATTTAAGTAACACATAGTTCTACTGACTCGTGATTAACTGATTAACTCACTACTAATTATTCTACTTCTATATAATACATAATCTATACAATTTTACATACTAACATATAATCTAACACTTACACATAATCACAAATGTCATTAGCTGTACCAAAATCTATTGCATGTATATACATATACACTATATATAACAGGTATTTTCCAACAAAAAAAAATGGTGGTACAATTGTACTCCCATGCTCCTATACTAGCTCCGCTACTATAGGCTGCATTGTTCACTTAGTTCACGCAGTCTGTAAAATTTGTGAAGTTATTACGGTACGCCGGCCTCTAAACATCAACACGTACAGGTACAGGGCAGGCTTGTGTTAATTAGCGTATACTTGGTGCTTAATTGGACGGAGTCAAGTTTCAAAGATGCCGCAGCTTATACAATTAAGGATACTAAGCCAAAAACAAATACAAGAGTCCAAGCAAAGCTAAACTAGGCACAAGTCTCCTTCCTGCCGCCTTCCAAGTCTCTCCTTGGCACCTCCTCCGTCGCCTCTCCCTCCCAATACGCGGTCGGTCGTCGTCTCCTATATTTAGGCACGCACGCCTTCCACAGCTATCCAGCCTCGGGCTATCCCTCCTCGTCTCCTGGTCCTGGCTCGATCATATGGTCATGTTCTTGGAGTTGGAGGCCATGGGCGAGGAGGAGGCGCCGGCCGTGACGACGGAGCTGGACATCGAGATGGAGGTGGCGGAGCAGCTCATCCAGCTGAGCGGGTGCGACGGCGGCGGCGAGTCGGAGAGCAGGAGCACGAACAGCGTCAAGTGCTGCAAGGCTGCGGCCGGCAGGGAGAAAGATAAAGAGGTGGCCGTGGAGAGCAGCAGAAGGGGAGACGAAAGATTTGGTGCGGAGAAGGGTAACGCCGACGACGAAGTCGTCATCGGCGGAGACGCGAGGTGGAGGCCAAGGTTCCGGTCGCTGGCGGCGATATACAGGGAGACAAGAAGGCTGAGCGACGGGTGCCTCGGAGCGGATCAAGAGGGCGCCCGACGGGGTGATCCCCGTGGAGGCGTGCAAGGAAAACAAGAGTGGTAGAGCCGTAGAACTAGTAATTGTATGTAGGCAGGTCTTAAGAAGTTAAGATCGCTCATGCATTCATGGGGGCATGGATAATGGTGCTAGATAGCAATGTTCATGCTTGCCTCATTCGCGGAAGATGTGAAGATGCAGCGGCGGAGGCAGCATAGGAGTATGGGTACAACCAACCCCCAAAATTTTCGGGAAATACCTATTATATATTATATATAAATATATGTAATACATTTTATCAGTTAGTCATGAGACGGTAGAAGTTAGAGCTGACCAAATGGATGGCCAGCCCCATCTAGGCACGGCCTATCCTGGCTCGACTATTAGATGGGTTGTCTGCGTCTTACCCACATGCCGAGAGGCACTTAGACACTACTGTTATCGTTCGTGTCTTGCCAGAGCCAAGCACAAGCCCGTTTGGCTCAACGGACCAAGGCCGGGCCATTTAGCCCGTTAGGCCCAAAAAAGTCAGAAAAATATGTAGAATTCAAAATTAGATATAGAAATTGGAAAAAAAAGATAATTATATTGAAAATGTAATAAATAGCTTTATTAATGTTCAACTGGCTGTCTCGTTAAAGCCTTCGCTAAGTGAAAACTTAAAATAACACTACTAGGGAACACCTCATTACTGCATTTATTCGAATCGTTATCATCATTTGCGGTTTCCAACCGTCTATATTTGTTTGTCCGTGATAACAAGCGCTTATCACGCACGGTTCTCGTGAAGGCTAGTATCACGAGACGGTTACGTAAATATCACGTAACACGTAACCGCTCGTGATATGTTACGATCACGCGGTTTTTAATAGAAACCGTCTGTGATACTAGTCTTTACAGACGGTTTCAACAAAAAACCGTATGTGATAGTTCGTCATCATAACTATATTTTTGCTGTTTTTTGGCTAGCCTCAGGAATTGCTAGCCATGCCCTCTGAAAACAAGCATGCACAAAAACAAATACATCACAGATAATCAATTGTTGACAAACTCAAAATGATCATTACTCAAAATAAATTACAAAAGATCGCATTTGTTCAAGTATTGTCGCTATAGTTACAATTGGATTATAATTGAGTCAATTGTTTGCAGGTGGTTGAGAGGTGTCGGCGGGGTAATGCTTTGGGTCGGCGACAGAGTGAAAATCTCCATCGTCGTCAACGATATTTGACATGATAAAGGCGCAGAGCTTCCCTCGAATTTCCGTGATCTCATCCTCAACGAGTCCATCCAAATGTATCAACAAGTCCTGTCGCTAGCAAGAGTAAAGTGGTAAGCATATATATTTAAATTTATAATTATGAAATAATTATTTCGAGATTGACAAACCTTGGGATCCTTCCTCCTAGCTCTAATGATTTGCTGCATATGATAGCAAACGTAGATTACACATAACTCATCATTTTTTTGCTAGCGGCACTGCAAAAATAGAATTACATATATAGGTATAGTCAATTCAAGACGCGTTATTATGAAGTATGACATAGGATTATCGTGTTGTAGCGCGTACCGAAAATTTCGTCTTGTGTGTTAGATCGACGCTGCTTCCATTGTATGTTCCTTCATTGGCAACATAGGCGATGAACGACCTACATGATTCCAAAAAATTATCCTCGGCCATTTCAAACGAATGAAGACTACAATAGAGTTATGTATGGAGGAAATGAGTATACCTCTTGAGTATTCCTTTCAGAATGCTAAATTTGTGGTCGTTGCGGATTAGGGAATCAAGGTATATCACATAGTTCCTCTTTGGTATAATTGCTAAAAGTATCCAGTGGTACCTACTCATGTATGTCGCTATAGTCATTAAACCTAAGTTCGTGCTGTGTATAAAGTACAAATAAAATTTGTATAGCAAGTAGTGACACTTACCCCTCGTTGTAGGGCATCACTATGTACTTCTTGTCTACCTGATGAAGCAATGCTGCGGCTATATATTTCTCGACGAAGGACAGGTCTGCTTCGATGGTTTACAAAGATACCACGTGTGGGTCGAGGAAACCCACCGGTTCTTTCCCTTCCCGGACTTTTTTCCAAATGTATCTATACACAAGCAATGAGTTCTGATATTTATCGGTATTATGTGAATGTAGAACTTGATTGTACGCACTTACAATGTCCAACATCGTAGAAGCAAGGCATCAAGGCCAACGAGGTTGAATAGGTCATATAAGTCGTTGAAGCCCACGTCGAAGTGGTTCGTCCCGTTGAAGAAATGCTCATCGTTGTATCTGACGGTGATTCCAGTATCGCACCCCTTCTTTGTGGTCTTCTGCATGTACCAGGCATGCAAAGCCTGACAAGCATATCCAGCGTGCATTAATACTGCGTGGGAGCACAACGGTTTTCAGATAATGTAGTTCCCCGACATCCCAGACTTCCCGGACTTGGGAGGCGCCTTAACGTTCACCGATTTCAATTTGACCTTAACGATTGGCAGCGTCTTCCTGCGAGACGACTCAGGAACCGATACGGCGGCACGCTTTTGTTGTTCCTTCGGTGTCTTCTCCACGGGAACCGATGAGGCGGCCTTCTGAGGCGAAACATGAGGTGGAGTCATCGAGGGTCCCGTTGGAGAGGAATGGTCGTGTCCAGTTTGTAACATCCTGATTTTCTAAATCCTTTTTAAATGTATAAAACAAATTAAAACTATTTTGTTTTGATGAGAATTCAAAATTTGGTTCGGTTGGAGAGGTTTGAGTTGTTGATACCTCCTTTCTAGTATGCTCGGCAGGTCCTCCTTTAGCCTAACTCTTTTGGGTTATGTAAGGTTTAGACCTTCTCTGTGGCCTAGACCTCCCCATGGGTTCTTAAGGTTAGACCTCCCTTGGGGCTCAGACCTTTCTCACCGGGCGCACCTTTATGTCCGTGCCTTCCCTTTGAGTTTGGTCACTTTGGACCTCTTTGTTGGTTCGAATCTCTTTGGTTCAGACTATTTCGCCTGCACTTCTTCTAAGTCTAGACCTCTTGTTGCCTGGGCACTCTCTTATGCCCAGACCTCTTTTCATTTGGACCTCCTATGTGCCTTCGAACCTCCTGAATTCAGTTGAACCTCCTTGACATTTCTTCTTGGCGAAAGGACCTCCTTAGGGTTCATCCTAACCGCCAAGGCTTTTGATCTCACCTTAGCGGTTGGAAATCTCCTTTGAGTTGCCTTGACCCATGCACCTTTTGGAACCACCTTTTGTGGATCTCCTCCAGATAAACCTTCTTTCTTGGAACCCTCCGCTCGACCTCCCCTTTTGTTTGAATCTAACTGTTCGCACCTCTCCTCATTTCAATCCAAAGGTCCAGACCTCCCGTGCACTATCCTCCGAGGACCTTACCTTCACGTTTGATCTTGGCTGTTGGACCTCCCTCTCGGAGATCCAACCGCCCGGACCTCAACTTGCTCTTAATCCCAACCACAGGACCTTTTTGTAGTTCTCTGGACCTCCTCGCCAGACATCCCTTGATGAGATCCTGACCGTCAGGACCTCCCCATGTCCAGACCTCCTCTGTATGTCTGGACCTCCTCAACCTTTAGACCTCCCTGTCCTTTGGGTCTAGGACCTCCTAAGCCTTTCGGACCTTCTCCGAGATCTCTCCTGCGGGGCAAGACCTCCCTTCTTGACCCGTCTGTTTCTAACTTGACTGGCCCCACTTGCCAGACTTGGTCATTCTCATTTCCTCCGCCACGTTAATATCTTGGGCATTTAATGCGTGTCATGTCACATTAAATACATCCATATACGTGGCGTTTACTCTGAATTGGGTCACTTAGTTGTACTCTGACATCCTTCTTTGTTCCTTCCCATAGCAACATACGTTGTCCTTCCTCGTACCTTTTACCCAGGGTGGTAGTGACACCTGCCCTGCCACTCACCTACCTTTGACCCATTTCTATACTTATCCTTGACACGTATGCTTTTAGTTTTCTTCATCCACTTTGGCTATAATTAGTCCAGGGAACTCCACCACATTACCTTTTCCACACGCATCATCTTGGCTCTCGCTCAGTGGCTTCCCAGGGAAGACCTCGTTGCCCACGACCTCCCCTTCAGCCATTGTTTCCTTTTCGACCCTGGTAAGTCCTTTGGTGATCTGCTCCACTCTTATTCTTGCCACTGCATTGAGTTGGTTGTGTCCTTCTCAGGGCCTCCCCTTGTGGGCTCCTTTTTGGATGTCTATGGCGTTTATTTGAGGAGCTCCTCCCTGGTCTTTGTGCAAGACCCATCTCTCGGGACCTCCTGTTCTATTGCTAAAATCACTCTTTTGGGGTCTTTGGCTAAAAGACCACCCTCCTCCTAGTAAGCTTAGACCTCTTCCATAAGAACCTATTCTAAAATATAGATCTCTCCTGTTGGTTGAGTTTTGGACTCCCTCTGGGGTCCGCTTGGTGCTCTTGTTGATCACAGTTGATTCTTTATTTGAGCTTTCCTTTGAACTTGCTCTTTTACCCGTGTAGATTGCGAAGACTCCAAGGAGTCTGAGTGTACCGAAGAGGAAGATTCTCAGGATAGTGAGCAAGGCAAGTTACACTTTTGACCATATTGCACCCAATAATTCAAATTATTTATGTCTTGTTTTAAATCTATACTGCATGCCTATTTCTACCAAGTTATTTCAATACCTGTTTTAAATTCATAGTTATGCCGACTTTCTTTGTATGGCCACTGTTGACTTTGGACTGAACCTGTTGTCACCTTTAGATCAAACTTGGGTCATGCAATAGTGTGAGCCAAGACCATTTGAAAAATATATGCTTAGTCATGCTTAGACCAAAAGTATTGATTTAGGGAAATCTTTACCAATATGACCAACTATTGTTTAAAATGTTTTGACCATGACATTGGGTTGTCATGGGAATATGAAAGTATTGCTGGGGAAGCAAAGAAAATGAAAATGGATTTGGACTTGGGCGAATTGGTTTGCTTGGCTGGTGCAATGTTTGTGCACGGACTCTATCCTGGCTAAGGTGGAGGTCCAGGGGTTTGTGGTTGTCGCCCGAGTCAGTTGAGGACCGGTCTTTGAGCGACCAATGCCATGCCTATAATGGGCTATGCCACAATCGTGCAACCACATGTCTCCAGAATGGGGCGTGGGACATGGCTGAGTAATTTGCAAAGTTCTACCATAAGTCGCTCCATTGGAGGTGTGGAGGTCTTCTAGGACCAATGGTCTTTATAACCTCATCGCTCCCATCGGTGCAAGAGGGGCTTTCACCGGATTGCGATCCATAGAAAAGTGAAACCTTAGCAAGGAAAGGTCGTGGTGGAATAATGCATTGTAAAGGCCTTGTCATGAACTCTAGACCTCTTACCTTCAAGAATGAGGTGGCACTCACAAGATGCCAAACAAACTAGAGGAATCATGTCGTGTGGGTAAAGTGCACAACCTCTGCAGAGTTAAATCTATTCGAATAGCCGTGTCCACGGTCATGGACGTGCTGGCAAAGGCTACTCAGAGTTAGATGTTGGTTTTGGGTTTCCAGAAATGTTTTCAAATCTGTTTTGGGATTTCTATCCCACGGGTTTGGGGCAGGGAGCCTGGTATCAGGAGGACATCCTTCACCAACTTGTTGATGAATGTTATCCAACTGAAAATCGAGTTTAGAAAATGAATTTTATCTATTGAATACCTGCTTTGGAACTTAGTATTTGTATTTGAAAGAAACTTGGCTTTGTGCAAATCAACCATATTATACCATCCATTGATTATCCTGATATGCATGTCATCCTGCTAATCCACGGGTGTAACTTGCGAGCACGGTTGTTGTGCTCACTCTTGCTCATTACAATTTTTGCCAGGAGAGGACCTTGACAGTGATGAAGACCAAAGCGATTAGGTTGTGCCTTCCAGTCAGTTGCCTGTGGCGTGCTGATGGACCATTTTGTTCTTTTGTGCTTTTGTATATGTTTGGCCCAAGGCCACCTTGTAAATAACTCTGTTGATATTTTTCTATAATAAATATGCGTTCTGGATGTCACCACCGTTGTATTACTGCTGTGAAGAGCTAGCCATGATCCTTGGGACTAGCTCGGGTTTCACAGGGAACCTTGGAGCAAGCCCAGACCTCCATGTCCACTCCAAGGAATGAACGTGTGAGGCTCTGGAGTGGTCTCAGACCTCCACGACCTCCTCTGGAGGGTCGCGGGTGGTCCTGGGGTGCCCTCAGACCTCCACGTTTTTCCCTGGCCTGGCCGTGGTAGATCTTCGGTGCTCCTCGCTCCAAGACCCTCTCGGTTATGTTCTCTGGACTTCAGAGGTCTCTTGGACCTCCCGGGAGGTCTTGGTGGACTGCCCGAGAGGTCCTTTTTGGACCTCCTGGGAGGTCCTGATGGATTTTCCAGGAGTTCTTGGAGGACCTTTCGGGTGCCCTAGGGTTGGGTCGTTACACAGATCGTGGCACTGTTGGGTCCAGGGCGATGTCCTTCTTAGGCCATTGGATGAAAGTGTGCACAGCATCCCCTAGTGTTCTGATGTCTTTGTTCAGGCGAATCTTCAGCGGGACGGCCACGAAATTTTCATGTACCATATCCACCTCGACCCTGGCGTAACCTGCGCCCGATTGGGCACCCGTCAGATCGCCCTTCCCGGTATGGATATACCATCCCCATGTGACCTCAATAGAAAGGGACCCATCCATCCTCACTTGGAGCTTGTAGGGCGTCGGCCCCTACAAAACGATACACAATTAGCTAAGGCGTCCTATATGTCTATCTTTGGTGTATTCCATAGATGTACATTACCTTGATGTCGTCTATCGGTAATTGGACGTCGTCATGTTCAGAATTATGTGTGGACGCGATGCTACTCCGATGTCGAGCAGGACTGGCTTCTAAATTAACAGGGGCGGCTCGCGACTAGCTCAAGAGTTGATTCATTTGATCCTACAATGCTGCTAGCTTTTCTTCAAATTTTTCAGTAATCATCTGTACCAACCGGTCCTCGTGCTCGGCCTTAAATCTCTTCCTACTCCTATACGTGCAGTAGTCGTCTGTGAATCCATGACTCCAAGGTACGTTAACCACAAGGCCTCGTGTGCGACCCAGGTGCTCCTTGTTTCCCAGGGCCATAGATAATATATCCTTCTCCCTGTTTGCTTGGAAGGAGCCTTGGGAAGTTTGGGCAGTTAATTCACACTGCAAGAGGTCATCATGTTATTCTAGACACTATGAAGTTATGGACTTATTAACAACTAGGTAGTTCGACATATTTACCACACGCTGGGGACACTTTCGTCTCATTGGTTTGTGAAAGAGATGTTTGCTCAAGACGAGACTTTTGCCTCGCTTGTAACCACTTTCGAACGCTGGTCTATGATGTCGAAGAAATGGCACGGTTATGCTCGCCTCCACCGCCCCCATTCCTCGATTTACCCGCGTACCCAGCGGTGCCGAGTCTGTCGGGTGAGTGTTTCGTGTCTGAGAGCTTTGTGCGCCGTGACTTTGCTCCTTAAATTCGGCCGCCGCCTTCATAGCCACAAAGGCGTCCCATGCTTCCCGCGTCAAGAATCTATACTTCGCGAAGGGCGTCTGACCCATGTTCACGTACTTCGTGACAAGAGTGCTCTTGAAGGTCCTCCACTATTTATCCATCGTGAGCATCGCTGTCCGTTCCACGCGTGCCATGTCTGCTTCTGGGATAGTGAACTTGCTTGAAAGTTCTGTCCACAGCGCGCCTCTCGCTTCTTTCGTCAGATCCTTCCACCTAGGTGTGGTGATGGGGACCCGTTCCCTTGCAAGTATCCCACAGATGGTCTAGAATCTCGCCGCTGATCTCTTGGGACTCAGAGGGACCCCAAAGTCCCTGACCTCCGTGATGACCAGTCGGCCCACAGGCATTTTCGATTGTCCTCTGCCATCTCGCTTCCGTATCATCTACGGCGTTGGTGACGGCGACCTCGTCGATGCCTCTACCATCTGCGGCGTCGGTGACGACGGCGAAGACGGCGCCTCGCCATCTCATGCGGTTTCGGTGGCCGGCCATAAGATGGTGCCTCTCGCCATCTCGCCACTTGCTATCTATATAAGTTACATATGCAATAAAATGGATTGCAAGTGTCCCAAATTAACATATACATATGAAGTATCTCCATATCATTTAAACTGCTAAACATATACCACATGTATGTGAATGAAATTGCATAATTAATTCCAGACAAGGCACGAGGGAGGACCAAATTAACATAATCAAACGTAAATCATTCAAGTCATTTAAATTGATTGAAATACAAAACATGTACCATATGTATATGAATAAAATTAGCACAGAGCACAAAAAATTGAAATTAATGTGAGCTCTCATATGGCGAGTTGCACAAGAAACAAACTTGGCTATCTCAGCACTAAGGTCTATTCTCTTCATAAATTGGATAAGAAAACTAAAATTCATATTTTGAGCTCTATCCAAAGCTTAACTAGACTGACATAACAATCATATGTATAACAATCTCTTGTGATCTTTGTATAGATAGAAACTAGTGATACCAATCTTTTGCATAGATAGAACCCGAGCCCATCTTTGCCCGAGCCTACTTCATCGAGCCTGACACACTAGAGTGTGCGATTTGCTTCATGCCGTGGAGGATTGGCATGAAGCAAATGTACACTCAAGTGTGTCAGATCGACGACGAGGTGTGTTTCACCCGAACGCTTTAGGATGAACGCCCAAGGAGCGAGCTAGCTAGTCAATTCAGCCTCGAGTTAGCTCCTATTCTAAC
The DNA here is from genome assembly GCA_036346405.1 of Phyllostachys edulis. Lineage (NCBI taxonomy): Eukaryota > Viridiplantae > Streptophyta > Magnoliopsida > Poales > Poaceae > Phyllostachys > Phyllostachys edulis. The sequence continues at coordinate 22,692,202 of CM070554.1, forward strand.
ACTCGTAATATTCCAAAGATATTTAAATGACCAAATTATCATATACATATGAAATTTCTCCATGCCATTTAAAAAGAAGAATATGCTCAACATATTCATTATAAGAACAACTAAAAACAGATGAAGCTAAGCAAATAAGATTGCTCAATTGCTCTCAGTTGACTAATTGCGTAAGACATAGTCTTTGCAATCTCAGTCCTTTGTCAAAATATCTTCACCAATCAATTTTGATAATTACAAAACAGATCTTGAGCTCAAACTACAACTTTCTCATATGTCAAGTTATCTCAGAGTAGCAGTTAAACCTTCAGTCAACAGATTACAATTTAACTATCTTAGTGAAATCAAATCACAAAAACAGCACATAAAGCATTATGTAAACAGAACAACTGATCATATGCCTTCAAGATAATTCACAAATTTATATCAACAATAAGCCTAATTGATGATTGAGAATAGAAATGCAAATATCTCACGAAAGATCAATCGATCACAGAACACACAAGTGTAATCTTAATTCACTATAATCGAAAGCGAAAAGTATAGAGGCTACTAATTATAACTGACCATATAAAACAATATGACAATATGATTAAGCTCAAGTCTATTTCTAATTATCTATTTGATTTCAGATTTCGACTATCATCACAGAGCATCAACAGAACCCATCACAGAGCAAGGAGGAACGGATAGAGCGAGTAGAGTGGTATACCGGAGGAGGCGCGAGGGAGTACTGAGGAGGCGCCTGAGCCAAGGCGAGGAGAGGGAGCCGTGACAGCCGAGAGTCATCACAGAGCATCAATAGAACCCATCATAGAGCAAGGGAGGGAGCGGGACAGAGCGAGTAGAGTGGTATACCAGAGGAGGCGCGAGGGAGTACCGGAGGAGGCATTGGAGCCGGCTCGAAGAGGGAGCCGGTGACAGGCCGGAGAGGAGGATGACGATGCTCGTCGGGCTGGAGTTGGAGTAGGGAGGCGGTCGGTCGTCGGGCTGGAGTCGGAGGAGGGAGGCGGCCGCTCGTCGGGCTGGAGTCGGAGCAGGGAGGCGGCCGGTAGTCGGGCTAGAGTCGGAGCAGGGAGGCGACCAGTCGTCGGGCTAGAGTCGGAGCAGGGAAGTGGCTGGTCGTCGGGCTGGAGTCGGAGCAGGGAGGCGGCGAGCCCTAGAGGAGGCGAATGAGCGCACGAGAGCTTAAGGTGTGCGGGAGTAGTGGAAGTGACGAGCAAGAGCAAAAACCCTAGCAGTTCCCTCCTTATAAAAAGGCTATCACAGACGGTTCTATAATAGAACCGCTCGTGATAGCCCGAAAACTCCGTGATAATCTGTGATATCCTGACAAAACTTGGTGACAAGTGATTGTCAAGTCCATATGAACCTGGTGACAAGTATGATGACAATCATGACAAGTCCATATGAACCTGGTGACAAGTATGATGACAAGTTCATAACACATTTGACTTCCCCCATGATCTGGAATTAGCTGCAGTAGTGCATGCCTTGAAGATTTGGCGTCATTACCTTATCGGTAATCGCTGTGAGATTTATACGGATCATAACAACTTGAAATATATTTTCACCCAGTTAGATCTGAATATGAGACAGAGAAGATGGCTAGAATTGATAAAGAATTATAATCTTGGAATCCATTACCATCCTGGTAAAGTCAATGTAGTTGCAGATGCCTTGAGCCGCAAGAGCCACTGCAATACGATGGAAGTAAAAGAGGTTTGTTCAGAACTCCAAGAGGAATTCCAGAAGCTGAAACTAGAAGTGGTATCCGAAGGATTCGTGGCTAGTTTGGAAGTGCAGTCTACTTTGGAGAAGCAGATTCGCGAGGCTCAGCCAAAAGATTCGGAGTTTTCAGACATCAAAAAGAAGATGGCAGAAGAGAAGTTCAAAGACTTCATCGTGGATGATCAGGACATACTGTGGATCAATGGACGTATTTGCGTGCCAGATGCTGATGGCTTGAGACAGCTAATTTTGAAGGAGGCTCATGACTCAAAGTATTCGATTCACCCTGGTAGTACTAAGATGTATCAGGATGTTAAGAATAAGTTTTGGTGGCCAAACCTGAAGCGAGACGTCGCAGAGTTCGTTGCCTTGTGCGACATGTGCCAGAAGGTCAAAGCAGAACATCAGAGACCAGCAAGTCTGTTGCAACCGTTGAAGATTCCAGAATGGAAGTGGGAAGAAATCGGAATGGATTTCATTACCGGATTACCCAAGACTCAATCGGGTTATGATTCGATTTGGGTAATAGTGGATCGTCTGACTAAAGTTGCCCATTTCTTGCTAGTCAAAACCACGTACTCAGAGATCGTCTCGCGTAATCAGATATGTCAAGGATTGTCGGTTTGCATGGTGTGCCCAAGAAGATAGTGTCGGATCGAGGATCTCGGTTCACCTCCGCTTTTGGCATAGTTTGCATGAAGCCTTAGGGACTCATCTGAATTTCAAGATGTGCATATTATCCCTGCATATGGACATACCGAAAGAGTCAATCGATATTGAGGATATGTTGAGAGCACGTGCTCTAGTTAATGCCACCCGCCGATAAGAGTTTGCCATATGCGAATTCTCGTACAACAATAGTTATCAAACCACCGCAAATGTCACCGCTTGAAGCTCAGATGGTCGTGCTCGCAGAACCCCATTGAATTGGTCGAAATCGCGAACGTCATCTTTGGTCCAGATATTATTCAAGAAGCGTAAGAACAAGTGTCCATGATCGAGAGAGATTAAAGATAGCTCACCAAGGCGTAAGAGTTATGCGGATAATCGCCGCCGTGATCTCGCCGAGCCGAGGATTTTGTTTATCTTCGAGTTACGCCCCTCAGAGGTGTGAAAAGGTTTCATGCCAAAGGAAAGCTTGCCCCTCGATATGTTGGTCTGTTCAAGATTTTGAATCGTCATGGAGAGGTGGCTTATCAATTGGAGCTGCCACAGTCGCTAGCAGGAGTACACGATATCTTTCACGTCTCTCAGTTGAAGAAATGTCTTCGTGTGCCAGAAGAACAAGCCCCGTTGGAGTCAATTGAGCTCAAAGAAGACCTCACCTATAAAGAACAACCGGTCAAGATTTTGGATGTCGCAGCGTCGCCTAATGTATAAGACAGTTCGATTTTGCAAAGTGCAAGGAGCAACCACTCGAAGGTGAAGCCACGTGGGGCGTGAAGAAGAATTGAGAGCGAGTTTCCCGGCCTCTTCTCCAGTTTAGCCTGAATCTCGGGACGAGATTCCTTTAAGGGGGGAGGTTTGTAACATCCCAATTTTTCTAAGCTTTAAAAATCCTTTGAATAGTTGGTAGAGAGAAAATTCACCATTTGGATTTATTTGAATTTAATTTAGGAAAAAGTCCGGTTTACTCCCCTGAACTATCAGAAAAGTCTGGTTTACCCCCTGAACTACAAAACCGATTATTTAACCCCCTGAATTTGTCAAATCCGGTCAAATAACCCCCCGTCGCGGTTTGGAGCGGTGGTTTTGCTGACGTGGCCAGTTTTTGACACGTGGACATCCACGTCACCCACTCTCTTCCCTCCACCTCACCTCTTAATCTCTCTCTCCTCCGTCCGCAACCTCTCCCAATCCCCACACGCACATCGCCGATGCCTCCCTTCCTCTACTTCTCTACAAGTCCCGCCGCCCGCCGCAGCCTCTTCCCATTCCCCCCCACCCCCACCCCCACCCCCTCCTCTCGCCCCGCCATCGACGACCTCCTCCATCCCACTCCCCGTCGTCCTCCCCACCCACGCATCATGGGTGCCATCGCCCGCCGCCTTCCTCGCATGTTGGCTCGTGGAGTCCGCTATCGACTTCATGGGCACTCCTCCTCTCCGCGTCTGCTTGCCGTTTCTTGACACGGGTCTCGGCCCACGGAGACCTTCAACGCCGCCAGAGCTTCTCGAGGTGGTCAGGCGCTTGCCCTGAGGAGACCTTCAACGCCGCCAGGAGCTTCCAAATGCTTCTTTTTTCTTGCTTCCTCTCTACTTCCTCTGGTTCTACCTCCTGGTGGCCTTGCTCCAACCGGAGCTGGAGCTCACGGCGCCGCCTATGGCCACACCCGGCTCTGCTCCCTTGTCGCGGCGGAGATAGGAGGAGGAGGCCACCGCCGGCCGAGCAGCAGGCGGCTACTGGACAAGAGCTCCGGGAGAGCGGCGGCGGGCCTAGTGGCGGCGCTAGGAGCAGGCGGCGGCGAGGGCCTTGGAGTCTATGAACTTTTGCACATTTCAGCCACATGGATTTGGATGATTATGGTTCAGCCACATCGATTTCAATCACAGAATTTTGCATGCTTTCAGCTTGAACTATCCGCCCAGAATTTTTGCATACTTTCCCCGATGCCGACGAATTGATTAGGATCATTGGAAGGACGGAGCGTATTCGTGGACACCGACGCTGCCGGCACAGGGGCTAATGAAGGAGAGCGACGCAGTGCCTCGCGGTTGACGTCGTACCGCGCATGGCGCTCGCTGATGGCGACGGCTTGGGCGCGGAGGGCCTTGATGTCACCAGCTCCCGTCGTCGTCGTCGTTTGTAATTGCTTTATACCGAGGCTCCAAGCTCCCGTTGTCGTCGCCGCTGGGAGCCAGAGGGAGGTGCGAGGGAAGTGGCGGAGGCGGCACAGGGAGCAAGAAGATGTGCTTGTGTGTTTTAGCCGTGAGGGGATAAGCCAGTGAGAGAAAGGGGAGAGGTGAGGTGGAGGGAAGAGAGTAGGTGACGTGGATATCCACGTGTTAAAAACCGGCCACGTCAGCAAAACCACCGCTCCAAACCGCTACGGGGGGTTATTTGACCGGATTTGACAAATTCAGGGGGTTAAATAACCGGTTTTGTAGTTCAGGGGGTAAACCAGACTTTGCTAATAGTTCAGGGGAGTAAATCAGACTTTTTCCTTTAATTTAAAAGCTTAATATTGGACTTTGAGTAACAAAACCATTTAATATGACTAAAGTCAACATGAACCATAGTCAAAACTATTTTATTTGGATTCTATGTGCTTGGATATATTTTCTAGAATTTTTCCAAGTTCATTTGCTAATTTCTATTGCTTATTTGAATTCTTAGTATTTTCTAAAATGGAAAAGCTATTTAAAATCTCCAAATAGTGTTTGGGCCGAATCTACTCAAATTTATTCTGCTCACCCGACCACTCCTTCAAGTTGTGTCCGATCCGGTGGACGCCTTGATCTTCACTTTCAGGCTACATCATCTCCTCCTCATTGGTCGTCTCGTGGCCGGTGGGACCACTACTGATGTCGCTGCCTCCGACACGGTCTCCTTCTCAGCCTCGTGACCGTGTCCGCCATTAGCGCTTCTAGAAGCTCGCCCGCGTCGTTTACGCTAACTAAAATCCCTGATTTCTCACCAAACTTCATCTTTATCTCTTCCGCGCCTCGCTCAAATTCGAACTTGAATTCGCTTCTTTCCTGTTTTTCTTGGCGCTCGTTTGGCGCTTTGATCTCCACCGCCAAGACGCCACCTCGAGGCTACCCCACGCCTATAAGTAGGACCCCGAGGATCGCCACAGCCCCCTTTCCAAAACACCCAAACCAATTGCCCCTCCCGAGCCCTTGCGCCGCCGCACTTTCCCATCTAAGGTTTTTCGCCGTGAGTCGTCGCCGTCGATTGCGCCACCGTAAATGCCACCGCCAGCGTCATCGCCGAGTGCACCCCGAGTCCGCTGTCGCCTCCTCTACCTCCGGACCCTTCCCGACGCCAATACCTCACCGGGCGCCTACCGACAAAACCCGGCTCTCGCCGCTTGAACCTCGCCACGGCCACCACCGTCACCCCGATCACCGGAGCTACCTCATCGAGTTCGCAATAACCTTAGCTACACGCCAGTACCACCCATTCCGGCGACAAGCCGCTGTTCACGGCGACCATTCGTCCATCAAGCCGCCATTGTCGTCCTCGCCGACGTGGACGCCGAGTCACCCGACCACCTCAGCCCATGTGCATGCGTGTCGGCCACGTAGGCGCCGCGTCAACGCCACGCGTGCGCGAGTGTGCCACGCCAGCCCCGACTGATCCAACGGCTCGGTGGACTTGGTCCATCAGGAGTTGTCACCGACGATGTGGGTCCCACACGTCAGGTTTTTCATTTTTTTTATCTTTTCCGGAAATTCCTTCGCTGATGCCAGCATTGCGCAATAGTCCGGGTTTTTCCTTTAAAGAATAATTCGGAAATTCAGTAAATTCATTTTCTAGGGTTTTTCTTTAGATTCAAACTTCCAAACCTCATAACTTTTGCATCCTAACTCCAAATCAGTCCATTCAAATTTCTAAATTCTTATAAATTCAATATCTATTTAATGGACATTTTTATTTATTTATTTTTGGAGTTGTTTTGCCTCTGTTATTTATTTATTTTGTTTGTTTGCTTCGTTTGCGAGTAGACTTCGACGCTTCTGGAAGATTTGAAGAAGAATGAACACATCAAGACCAAGATCAATTCCTAGATCTATTCCAAGGAAAGTCATGCTTTGATCATGTTGAATCCAGTTTTCCAAATATTATTTTAATTCAAAGTATTGCATTTTATTTCAAGTAATTATTTAAATGCTTTTGGGATTAGCTATTAAGTCCAATCTGTTATGCCTTCCTTGTGTAACTTGTTATGTCTTGATCCTTTGTCACCCTAGTTGATATTTAGTTGGTAAATATTATAGCACCAACGTGGGTTGGTTAGTACGATTAGATTGCTTAGCCATGCCACGAATCACCTATTCATGTAAAGTGCAATTATTAACTTGACTAAGTGACTATGTAACTTTGTAATAATCTGTGTGCACTATGTGTCTTTGTGGCATGTGTTGCACTTAATTCAACTGGGTGGGGAAAAGGTTTAGACTGAGGCAAGTGGAAGGAACTGTGTGACATGGTGGCTATGTGATATGGGCTTGTGAATCTGTGTGTCATATTTATCTGTGTGCCTTAGTTAGAACAATGGAAGTCTTGCCTCGGTCACCTAAGGACTGAACTTTGTGCGCCATTGAACTGAGCCCTCCTGTACGACCACATGCCTGTTATGGGACGGGCCTAGCATAGTAAGATATGAATTCTTGGCATTTGTTGCTCAGGCGGTAGGTTAGGCTATGTGAATAGGGTGGAGGTGTGTGCTACTATGTAGTCGCATCGCGATTCGTTCGCCGCTTCCTCGTCCAACGGTGTGTGTTGTACCATACACTTGTGTATGGTTTGGTATGACGTAAGCACATCGAGCATCTATGTTAAGATGAAGTTTCAAATGCTTTGTTACGATTAGTGCTTGCAACACCGGGTTGTATCTTGTGGGTAAAGTGTACAAACTCGCAGAGTGTAAACAATCTATTCAAATAGCCGCATCCTCGGTTATGGACAATGCTCGGGGATTTCACACGAGGGGTAGATCTTTAAAACTGTGTGGGGAGGGAGCTGTGTGATCTAAATCATATGGTCATGTGAATAATCATTAGGTTGTGTGTGTCTTTGTGAAATCAAGCTGTTAAAATTATTATTATTGTCTATTTGTTTTACCCGCTTTCAATCTATTATTGTATTCAATCGCAAATGTTGCATTTACGCAAAAGAACCACAAAATGCCATTCCCTTGTAATAAGCTTGCATGTATATCTCGCATTTTTGTGGTGTGACTTATAGTACGGTAGGTACTCATGCTTGCTTTAAAATAAATCAAGCGAAGAGGAGGAGTCTTCACCAAAGATTCGAGGAGGAGTTTATCGAAGGTGCCCGATCGTGAGGTCTAGATCCCACCGGTTGCTGTGGTGAATCGATGGGACACCGCCGCTTTTGTTTTTTTGCTTTAATTCTCTGTTAGCCCTGCGTGGCTTAATAATTGTAAACTCGACTATAAGATCAAACCTTTATTTATTAATCAAACTATTCGTTTATGCTACTATTCGCTTGTGTGGATCGATACTCATCTTTGTTGATACTGTGTGCACTAGCGTGATCCTGGACTAGTGCATGAAACACAGAGGGTCCAGAATTGTAATTTTGGGTCCCGACATAGCAGTTGTAGATCGGATCAGAGTTCGTGAAAAACAGTATGAACGTGTACGATATCAAGAACAAAGTAGATGAATCTTGTAGAGAGAACCAAATAACGACAACGAAATAATCACAACGAGAGGGAAAGATTTGGCGAAGCTGACCGCAAATTCCTTAAGCACAATCAAGAGATTGTTGCTCTCTCACAATCATCTCGAACCTTTTAGGATCTTCGGATCATTACTCTAAAGGCCTAAACAAGAATCTAGTGCTAAAGAATAACTTAACATCTAATTCTCTCGTGTACCTCTTGTAAGAATAAACTTTTAAATTTTGCGGAACTTTGCAGCACTTATATGATTCAACTAACAAACCTTGCTCGGTGTTTGAAAACTACATGATGTCTTTCTTCTTCTCTCTACCTTTGCCTTGAATATTCTCTTGATGGACAGAGAATAAGAATATGCATTTCTTTAGTTGCGCGTATGTCAAAAAGATGATGAAGCAGTCCATTTATAGCATGTGAACAGATGATGTGATTAGTTGCATTTGTCACGAACAGCCGCGCTACCGTCTGTTCGCTGCGAATAGCCGCCCGCGTCGCTACATGCAAACGCGCTGCTGCCCAGAGCAACCGCCCATGCTGCACCATGCATGCAACTCATCTAGCAATCAATAGCTACTAGCCCATGCATAAACACACACATATATACATATAACATTAATTTACCAAAGGGAGAGAAGAGGGATTTAAAACCCTTTATTCCAATTCTTAAATTTTGTAACCATCATACTAGAACTTTTAATACTATAATCAATCTGATAAAATTACATAGGCCATAAAAGATTAAATTAATCTTACAATCTCCCACTTGGCCTATGTAACAGGTTGATAATTTACTAATAAATTTAAGTGCACACTATACAGTAAATTTATCGAGCCATTCTTTTCATTAATTTAAATTGAAAGGATCATGGCAGTCTCAAGTCTATATTGACAAGATTCCTTCCATGTATCACAAAAAAAGTAAATCAATATATATCTGTAATTAAGGAAACCATAATCCTATACTTTTATATTATTCCACTAAACAATAATGTATACACCATCATGTGAATAAGAGAAGCACAAAATGCAATCTTTATTGAATTCAAAATGTCAGGATAAGCAACAACTGTTCATACACACATATATATATACACATCAAGCTAACAAGGACTTATCTATGATAGCCATTTGATTGACATGGCCACAAAAAATCTTGGGTGGCAGACCTTTGGTCAGCGGATTTGCTATCATTAATTCAGTACCTATGTGCTCAATTGTCACCCTTTGTTTTTGCACTTCTTCTTTGATAGACAAAAACTTCAAATCCATGTGTTTTGCACCCATCGAATACTTGTCGTTCTTTGAGAAGAAAACAGTCGCGGAGTTGTCATAATAAATTTTCAGGGGCTTTGATATTGTGTCAATAAGGCTGAGTCTTGAAACAAAATTTCGCAGCCATAATGCTTGAATTGTGGCCTCAAAGCATGCCACAAATTCAGCCTCCATGGTGGAAGTAGCAATGACGGACTGCTTCGCACTTTTCCATGAAACTGCTCCTCCAGCTAACAGAAATATATAGCCAAATGTAGATCTTCTTGAGTCAATACATCCGGCGTAGTCCAAATCAGAATAGCCTAACACTTCAAGACGATTCGACCTTCTGCACGTGAGCATGAAATCTTTGGTGCCTTGTAAATACCGAAGAATTTTCTTTGTAGCTTTCTAATGATCCATACCAGGATTACTTTGATATCGGCCAAGCATTCCCACAAAGAAAACGATATCCGTAGAGTGCATGTTGAGGCATACATTAGACTCCCAACAAGCGATGCGTATGGAATTGATTCCATCGCCTTTAGCTCCATATCATTTTGGGACATTGTAATTCACTAAACTTGTCCCTTTCGAATTGGAACCAATCCTCAGAGCACTTGTCCATTCTAAATCTCTCCAAAACTTTATTAATATATCCTTGCTGAGACAATCCTAATAGACCTTGCTTTACATCACGGAATATTTCTATCCCAATCACATAGGATGCCTCTCCCATATATTTCATTTCAAAATTCTTAGAGAGATATTTCTTAACATCATATAACAAAGATTTATCATTAGCAGTAAGAAGAATATCATCGACATATAAGACTAATATAATAAACTTGCTCCCACTGTTCTTCATGTATATACACCGATCAACAGTGTTTTCTACAAAACCGTAAGATGTAATAGTATTATTGAACTTAATATACCATTGTCGGGAAGCTTGTTTCAACCCATATATCGATTTCTTTAACTTACACACTAATTTTTCTTTTCCCAGAGTTATGAAACCTTCCAGTTGGTCCATATAAACTTTCTCATCTAAATCACCGTTTACAAAGGTAGTCTTTACATCCATTTGATGAAGCTCTAAATCAAAATGTGCCACCATAGCTAAAATAATTCTTAAAGAATCCTTCTTAGAAACAGGAGAGAAGGTTTCTTTATAGTCAATGCCATCTTTTTGAGTGTAACTTTTAGCGATAAGTCTGGATTTAAATCTTTCAATATTGCCTTTTGAGCCGCGCTTGGTCTTAAAGACCCATTTGCACCCAACTTGTTTTGCACTTTCAGGCAATTCGACTAATTCCCAAACTCTATTGTCATCCATTGATTTCATTTCTTCCTTCATTGCATTAAACCACTTTTCAGAATCATCACATTCCATAGCTTGCTTAAATGAGACTGGATTTTTATTAATACTCAAGTCGCATTCTTGTTCAACTGAGTAAACTACATAATCATCTGAAATGACAAATCTTTTCTGTCGAGTTGACTTACGTAATGTCGTTTCTTCTTGCTGAACTTCTTTATTTTCGAGTTGAATATTATTAGCCGGTTCTTGAAATGGAACAATATCAGGGGATATATTAGTTTCTAAAAGATCCTCCCGAATTTCTTTAATATCCACATTTCGTGGTTTATCACTCCCACTAAATTGACCATTTTCAATGAACCGAGCATTACCAAATTCTAGTATTCTCGTACTATGGTTTAGACAATAAAATTTGTATCCTTTAGACCTATCAGAATAGCCAATGAAATTACCACTAATGGTTCTTGCATCAAGCTTCTTTTCATGTGGATTGTATATCCTTACTTCTGTTGGGCAACCCCAAACATGAAGATGCCTTAAACTGGGTTTCTTTCCTGTCCACAGCTTATAAGGAGTCTTAGGAACTGACTTACTAGGAACCCTGTTAAGTAAATATGTTGCAGTCTTTAATGAATGCATCCACAAGGATAAAGGTACAAAACTGTAACTTAGCATACTCCTAACCATTTCCATAAGGGTACGATTTCGTCTCTCGACCACACCATTTTGTTGAGGTGTACATGACATTATGTATTGTGCACAGATGCCTTTACTTTCAAGGCATTTTGCAAACGAACCTGGACACTGTTCATTTTCATTAAATTTTCCATAATATTCACCACCCCTATCGGATCTCACAGCTTTAACTTTCTTATCATGTTGCCTCTCTACCTCAGTAATGAAAAATTCTAAGACATTTACTAATTGAGATTTTTCATGCAACAAGTATATATAAGAATATCGTGAGAAATCATCAATAAAAGTGATAAAATACATTTCTCCACTCCATGATGGAGTATCAAAAGGACCACATATATCAGTGTGTATTAGCTGTAAAGGTTCACTGCTTCTTGTGGCTGGATATTTTGATATAAGTGAGGTTTGTTTACCTTTAATACAATCCACACATACATCCCAATTATCAAAATCCAATTTAGGCAAAATTTCATTTTTAACTAGCCTCATTACTCTTTCCTTGGATATGTGACCAAGTCTTTGATGCCATAAGAAAGCAGAATGTTCGTTATGCATACTACGTTTATTACCAATAATTTGTTCCACCAAAAACAGAGATCCAGCAAACACAACATCAAGATTAAAATGGTACAAGTCTTCTACTAAAGCACCAGATCCATAACAGTACTTATTCATACATAAAGAAAACACACCATTTCCAATCTCAAACTTAAAACCTAATTTATCCAACATACTAACAGAAACTATATTTCTAGCACATTGAGGAACATATAGACACTTTTCAAAATCCAAGTGGTAGCCTGTATCTAGGATTAAGCGATATGTCCCAATTCCTTCAATTTGTGCCTTCATTCTGTTCCCCATATACAAGAATCTTTCATTTCTGCTTATGGGTTGGATCAAAAGGAATCCCTGAGTAATATGTGAAACATGAGTAGTAGCACTAGAATCTAACCACCATGTATTATTTGGAACTTCCATAATATTAGATTCATGACATACAGAAATATAATACATACCTTTTTTTTAGAACCAAGCTTTCCTTTTCGGACAATCTTTCTTGAAATGACCAGTCTTCTTGCAGAAATGGCACTTCAAGTCCTTGCGGATTTGGCCTTCTTTGACCTTTGTTGGCACTTTATCCTTCTTCTTACCCTTCCGTGGTTTACCCTTGTTGCTGCTAGCTCCATTATGATCCATAAAATGAACAGAGTGTTCTTTCATTTACTTTAACTTTCCTTCCTCTTGAATCAACATGGCCTTAATCTCTTGAAGATTCCATTTGTCTTTAATGGTGTTGTAGTTCACTTGGAATTGACCAAACTCAGGAGGAAGTGAGTTCATAATGAACTGTACTACAAAAGAATCACTCACATCCATTCCCATTGATTTTAACTTTGCTGCAAGGTTTGCCATGCTAGTTACATGATCATGAATGGGACATGACCAATTAAACTTCTTGGTCGTGAGCTCACTCATAAGGCTTCCTACAATGGACTTATCTACGATGTCTGATTGAGAATACTCTTTGATCTTCAACATAAACTCCTTTGCATTTTCAGTCTTGGGCATTGATGGCTTGACATTTTCAGCGATCATCATTCGCATTAAGTTCAAGCTCAATCTATTAGACCTTTCCCAAGCTTCATACATAGATTTTTCTTCATCAGTACTTTTATTAGTAAGTCTTTGCGCAGTCACGCTTTCTGGCGCATAAGTTAATAGTGGTACAAAACATTAAATATGCTCATTTGTTAATAAGCAAGAAGAAAATGATTTGAATAAGAAACTTTAATTACATATTTAAGAACATCTTTGGATGATACTTAAACATGTCATTTATTCAATAATGATCGTATGTAATTTTATGGATGATTAAGCACACTCAAGAAAATAGAGATGTCATCTTTGGATGAACAAGTATATCTCTCAAGCGTGTCGTCATTCCCTTTTATTCAACTTAATTATTTGTACTGGCCCACCTTTGGGTGGCCTTCTAACATAATAATTTATGATCCAAAATGTCATTTTATTACAGTATCAAAACAAACGTACACAATTAAGTATTTAAACTATTATAAGCTAGACCACTTTGGTGACAAACAAACTTTGTCATTCAATAAATATTTAACGAGCAATATAACAATATAATTAGACCAATGTGCACATCATACATGCGACATCAAGGCGTAAAAACAGTGATCTTTCTTGTGTCCATTAAAATATTTGAATAGCAATAATGACAAAAGAAAGAAAAGATGTTGTCTTAAAATATGATTTCCTGTAATATATATAATGGGTCATGGAACCCTTCTGTTATCTGGCAGACATGTACACATATGCGGATAATGGGTCATGAAACCCTTCTGTATAAAACAGTCACGCATATATGTACGAATAATGGGTGCATCAATCCTACTGCCATCCAACAGCATTATATTCGGAGATAAAAAAAAACAGCAGCAAGACTGTCAAGGAAAACATCTAGAAGCGGCAAAACATTCAAAAGAAAGAATCTGACTATAATGTGAATCATAAGTACTGCTATAACCTGGCTCTGATACCAATTGTAAGAATAAACTTTTAAATTTTGCGGAACTTTGCAGCACTTATATGATTCAACTAACAAACCTTGCTCGGTGTTTGAAAACTCCATGATGTCTTTCTTCTTCTCTCTACCTTTGCCTTGAATATTCTCTTGATGGACAGAGAATAAGAATATGTATTTCTTTAGTTGCGCGTATGTCAAAAAGATGATGAAGCAGTCCATTTATAGCATGTGAACAAATGATGTGATTAGTTGCGTTTGTCACGAACAAATAGCATACTGCTCTGTTAGTCTGCTGCGAAACCGCCACACATCAAGATGCAAACGCGTTCTTGCCAGAGCAACCGCCCATGCTGCACCATGCATGCAACTCATCTAGCAGTCTATCGGATAAAGCACTGCATGCATGCAACTCATCTAGCAGTCAATAGCTACTAGCCCATGCATAAACACACACATATACATGTAACATTAATTTACCAAAGGGAGAGAAGAGGGATTTAAAACCCTTGATTCCAATTCTTAAATTTAATAACCATCATACTAGAACTTTTAATACTAGAATCAATCTAATAAAATTACATAGGCCATAAAAGATTAAATTAATCTTACACCTCTTACTTTGGATGAGTTGTTTTGTGGCTTGTGTTCTCTATGACCATCTCTCATGGCTTTATATAGCACACCATAGTTCTAAAAAAAGAAGCAAAAATCCTAATACTAACAGGATCAGAATAGAAATCCTTATAGAACACATCTTCAAGTCCTAGTATGTTATATATGAGTCACTGATGCTCAACATGACTACAATTTGCAACAAAGATCCTTGATTCTATTGAATAAGGGTGATTTTCACACTTCCTGTGGAGGATTGAGTTTGGGTTAGAAGCTACGCGACCTTCGATTATAATACAACATTTGTACATATGAAGATGTTACATGATGTGCATTTAACATTATAGATTTTTTGCCCACCCGTGGCTGAATGAAAGGGAAAACACATGTTTGCAATAAATCCATGTTTCTATTTGAGCGCGCGGATAATGAACGGCATTTAAACACACCAATTCCATGTCCACCGAGTTTTTCGAACAACACCACATTAGTAGATGCTTCCCGTGCATGACTCTATCAACCTCTTCATTTTCCCACACCATTGATAAGCAAGACGACGACGTCTACAATGGATACACCACCACCACTTATCACAACTTTAACCATATATAGATTAAATCTACCGATAAAATTGGAAGAACCTCCCAAGAGATCTCACATGATCTCTTTTAACCCAATATAAACCTAATATTGCCACTATCAACGGAGAGGATTGTAACAGGATCCACCAAACTCACATACCCTATGCGGGTATGCGACGTTTATTGCCCAGAATCGGCGTGCCGCACCGTGTACATGGGGTCTGTTTGGTTCAGGGCCAGAACGAGCCATACCAAAATTTTAGTATTGCCTTGAAAATTTAGCTAGTGTTTGGTTCGGTTCCAACATTTGACGTTCTGCTGTTTCCTTGCCAATTCTTTGGCTTCGCAAGGGTGGCGAAGCCATTGGCCAAATTTTGGCGTGGCAACAAGCAGTGAATTCCAAAACATGTGGCATATTTTGGTTGGCTGTGGCTAGTGACATTAAATTATATGATTAGTTTGATTAACAAACTTGAAATGACTATATTTTTTAAAGGGTCTGTCTATACAACATGTGACAGTTTTTTCAGTAAAAAACTGTCACATTTTGAAAGTTCATTTATAACTTTATTATACATAAATTACAGTAAATTATTTATGTAATTTTGGTTCTTGGTCACTGTAATTATTCTTGAAAGTCTTAATAACTCGTATTTCCATCACATGATTCAAAAACTCACATGTACTTTGAGAGGTTGAGCAAAAACAAAGACAAAAAAAAATTACAACTCCATTATACATAAATTACAGTAAATTATTTATGTAATTTTGGTTCTTGGTCACTGTAATTATTCTTGAAAGTCTTAATAACTCGTATTTCCATCATATGATTCAAAACCTCACATGTATTTTGAGAGGTTGAGCAAAAACAAAGACAAAAAAAAATTATATACCAACAAAATACGGCAACATGGTGAACCCTTTATGTCACATGTACTTTTAGAGGTTGAGCAAAAACAAAGACAAAAAAATAAAATTATATACCAACAAAATACGGTAATGTGGTGAACCCGTTATGTTCTGTGGTGAGGAAGCTCGACGCCGACCACCCGGATCTGGACGCGGCCAAGGTCTCATGTATTTTTCAGCGCACAAGTGATCTCGATCGGCCTCGCACACGCACAAACCAAACCAAACTGGCTGAGGAGTCATGCACATGCCGTATTTTCTCATCTTGCGTTTAGAACAAAGACAAGATCGTGTCCTGTGTTCATGGGAAAGGCATTTAATCATTCGCATTAACTCACGCACAGTGCAGGATCTCACACATAAAAAAGTGACAGTTTTTTAGTCAAAAAACTGTCGAATGCTAGCTAGCAATTCCTTTTTTTAAATAGAGTGTCTGATTTGTGATCCATTTGAACCGTTGTATTCCTTTTTGTTTAAACAACAAAATAAGGCTATGTTGGCACATTAAAATAGATACTAAAACACGCCCACGGTCTGTTCATAACAACAGACGCTTGCCTCAGGACAGGGAAGCGTTGCAACCTTTTTCCTAGGCTGCCCGCCTCTCCTACCCCGCCTCCCTATTTCTTCTCCCCTCCCTCTCTCTCTCTCTCTCTCTCTCTCTCTCTCTCTCTCTCCCCTTCCGTCCCCACAGCGACAGCCGCGGGCAAAACCCTAGATCTCCCTCCCGCTAAAACCCTCAAGGAAGGTAATGTTCCTTGCCCCAAGATTGGAGCTTTGGCTCCAGATCTCTCATCGACTCGCTTATTTCCGTTTATCCGATTGGTTCGGTCGCTTTAGATAAGGAATTCCGTGGTGATTAGTGGCTGCTGCCTGTGGTACAGTGCGGGAGGATGGCGGAGCCGTCGAAGGTTATACACATCCGGAACGTCGGGCACGAGATCGCCGAGGTGAGAATTGGGGGAGAAAGGAGGAAATCTTGAATCTTTTCTTTCTTGATTTTGTGGTTTGTCTGGGATGTTTTTTTTCTCTTCATCGGATGACTTGATTTCCTGGAGAAAGATACCATCTTTACCTCCCGGCGCGGCCCAACCCATCTCTATGCCTTAGGCCCGCGCAGCTAGATAGATAGATTCCTCCTTAAATGAGGCGATGAACCAAATCCAAATCCAAATCCATCTCCCATTCTCCCCCAAACCAAAACCCTAACCCCTCCCTCGCCTCGCGCGCCGGCACCATGAGCCTCCTAGCCGCCATCACCAACCCCACCCCCGCTGCCGCCGCCGCCCCCCACCCCATCGTCCTCACCCCCGGCGTCGCGCCGCCGCCTGCGACCTCCTCCGCGCTCCCCACCCCGATCCCGCCCTCCCACTGGTCCCTCTCCCCAGCCGACCCCGCCCTCGCCACCGCCGCCTCCTTCCTCTCCACCTCCCTCTCCTCCTCCTCCGTTCCCCCCTCCCTCCCGCGCTTCCGCACCCTCCTCGCCTCCTTCCTCACCACGCTCTCCCAATCCCTCTCCCTCCCCTCTCCCTCCCCCAGCCTCCCCGAAGCCATCCGCTCCCTCGCCCCCTACCTCCCCGCCACCCTCGCCTCCCTCGTCGCCTCCCTGGCCACGCGCCTCGCCGAGTACGACGTCCTCCTCGCCCTCGCCCAATCCCGCCTCCTCCCCCACCCCCCGCCGGATCTCCTCTCGTCGCTTTCCCAAGCCGCCCGCCCCGACCTCGTCTGCGCCATCCTCCGCCAGGCTGCCGACCTCCGCTCCTCCGAGCTCCTCGCCGCTCTCCGATGCCTCCTCTCGCCGGCCTCCGATCAGGCCTACGACGCCATGGTGGATGTCAAGAACCGGTGGAAGGACGCCGCTGTGCTCGCCGTCAACAGGTGTGGGGAGAAGGGCGCGGGGAAGATGGTGAATGCTGCTGCGAAGCGGGCGGCACTGCTTCTCATGATGGGCCACGACGGGTTCACCTCCCCGGAGGTGTGCCTGCATTACCTGTTCGCTTTGGGGGATGTGGACTCTGTGGTTCTTGGTGCTGCTGTGGCCGAGCTGGATGGCGAGGAGGTGATCAGGCTGATGAGGTACCTCACCAAGTGGATAGGGAAGTACCGGAGGTTCCCGGAGGCGCAGGCGTGCCTGGAGGCAACGGGGATGCTGGGTTTGGAGCAGTGTGACAGCGTGCCCTCTTTTGGGGCAGTGGCCAGGGCGCTGGGATTGGTGCTGGACGAGCATTTCTCCCACCTTGTGTTGAATGCGGAGGTGCGGGAGGACTTGAGGGCTGCGGAGATCATGGTGAGAGAGCTGGCTGCAGAGGCCGTGTCTTCTGGGCCAATACTGGACTTGCTGCGCTGTCTGCAGCAAGATGTGTGAGATTCATATGCACTCTGAAATTTGTTTAGTTTTGGTAGTTGTGATGCTCAGGTCCGAAAATTTTGATACTGCATTGCAGTGATGTGTTATGCACTCTAGTATCGAATATTATAAGTACAACGGTACATGCTTTGATTGGAACCTGACATGTGTTCAGAGTGATATTGCTAGCGAGTTGTTGCCATATGGCTAAATTGTAGTTGCTTTTGTTGGCATTCTCTATGATGTGCCTCTATCAGTTAAACTAATGTGTAAAAGCAACATTGACCTATCCAAATCTGTCAGATTGGCAATCATGCTATCAAAGTATTGCCATATTGCTATGCTTTAATTGGTATTTTGTATGATGTGCTACTGCTTGTTAAATTGACGTGCAAAAGCAACATTGACAAGTCCAAATCCTAATATGTTTGTTACTAGTAGTTAGCCTCCGGGGTGTAGGAAAAGAAGCTTCAAAATCCTGCCTTTTTTTTTGTATGAGAATAAGGCCCTGTTTGGCACAGCTTCTACTCTCAGCTTTTCAATCGATTCTCGTGGAGTCGTACCAAACACCCTGATTCTCAAAACCACTGTCTAAAAAATGAACTAGCGACGAGAAGCAGTTTTTCCGTAGATTCTCGTGGGAAGCCAACTTGGTAGAAGCAAAATACCTCTTGGAGTTAAGTCTATTTACCCGCAAATGCCATCCACTTACCCCCCACACGTGAGAAACCCCCGAGCACATACCCCTTGGCATTTCCTTCCTCGCGTCTCATCTTCCGCTCTCTTGCGAGGCGATTTTGCCGTCGGACCACGCCGCCGCGCTCCAGAACGTCGGCGTCGTGCTCTTCGACTACGCCAGAGGGAGGCGACGACGGGTCTTCGCGCTCACCTCCGTTCTGGCGGCCCTCGGGTCCTCCGCCCGGCCGGCGCGCGGCAAGCGGCGCTCATGCTCCCGCCGCTGCCAGGCTCCGTCGAGGAGGCCCCGCCGCTCGTCAGGTCCATGAGCGCGCCCGACCTGCCACTCCAGCCGCCCATCAGGAAGAAGCCCTCCAGCGAGACGGCCATCATCGAGGAGGAGGACGACGCTGAGGGGGAGGGGGACGGCGAGGATGCCGGACGTCCGTAATCGAAGGAGGAGGCACAGCTGCAGCCCCCGCCCCCGCCGCCTCTCATCGACGCGTCCGACGAAACAGTCTGCCAAAGATGCACCCGGCGTGTTCGCCATGAACTGCATGTGCGTTCCTCGTCCTTGCTGTCTTAGCTCCTTATTGCCTTACTGTCTAATTTGCTCGTTCCTTTAGCTTCTGGGTTAATTTGGCGAAGGGGAAATGAGGGAATTATCAAGATGTTAATACCTCGGGAAAGTTTGATAGCACAATATGTTGTGGTTTTGTGATCATTATCTTCCTGCGACGATTGCGAACCCTAAAGCAGACCCTCAAACACTCTCTGTTTTGGTATACAGTTTCAAGGGGATTATTACGGTGGTTGAAATCAAGAAAATGTTTGTGAAAATATTGAAGTGGGGAATTTTTGTGCTAGTTATTGATATAAAATGATTGCAGCTGTTTAGTGCAAAATTTGATCTTCCTTTGGTGATTCATTTATAATTAGATCATTTTGTTTTGCCATTGGAGATTGGGCTGTTTGTGATTGTCAGTTGTGTGCATTCAACAGGTCGATAATTCCGGAGGATGAGTTCCACAAATTAGCGGATGAGACGATACATGAGTTGCTTGAAAAACTTGATGTGATGGATCCTCTTTGATATGGTTTTCAGATTTTTGCGCTTGATAGAAGCCTTGCTAAGAACATACCAGTTCAATCAGTGTTTTTGGCTAATATTGTTCTTTGTGTCTCTGTTTTAGGAATATGACGATTCTCTTCAGATGGATGGCTTTGATATAGACTACGGGGTTAGTTGCAATGAAGCGCCGTGTGATCTCTTGCGATTACGTTTGTTCTTCACTATACTGAATCTCTTGATCTGTTGCAGCTTTGTTAGTGAGAGCATGCATGATGACGGCTGTTTGGTGTTTGCCTACTACAAGGATGGATCTGCCGACCCGACATTCCTGTACTTTGCGTATGGGCTGAAGGAGGTCAAGTGCTAAGCGCGGCTTCCACTGAAATACCAGATGCTATCTATGCAGTCCTTATTTTTTGATCCAGTCAGTATGGTTGCCAGTTGACTCTAGTAGGGTCCAATGTTGGTGTGGGTAACTATCTGTTTGCTTGTTCTCGATGTTGAGATGAGTCATTTGAAAACTTTCGGATGAATGGATTATGCTTGAAATGTGGTATTTGCTTTGTAATGGCCAAAGATAGATGAATCATGAAATTGTTGTGGCATCAGTATCCCAATGTTGTCTCTACTAATTTGTGTGTTTGATGAAAAATGCCTATGTATTAGCCTACTTTGTGAGACTGGATGCCCTACCGTCTACTGCATCTCTCATCTAACGTGTGAAATCAAAATAATGCTATCATATTGTTATGTCTCATGGAGAACATCCCTGGTGTCCGTGCAGAAAGGATGGCGAGACCTCGCATTGTTCGTGCACACTGCAATTGATTCAAAAAACGAAATCGCATCGCGAAAAGCGTTAATATACGGATTCAACATCTTCAAACCATATTTGACTATAAGGTTGATAATATGATAAGTGCATCATTGATGTAGCAAGAAGGAATCAGCGTATGTACTCAACACTGGAGTAAGAATATCCATGGCCCTAGAGTTCGAAGCGACATTGTCTAAAGTAATCGATGATATTTTGTTTGTAAGACCAAAGTCTTCTATGACTTTGATAATACAGTCCGCAATATTCTCACCCGTGTGCGCTGCATCAATTAATTTCAAACCTATAATCCTTTTCTCTATTACCTAATCGCCATTAACATAATGGGCAACCACACGAAAATAATCCTTCGTAGCCCGACCTTTCCATATGTCCGAGGTCAGAGTCACAAAAAATGTGCACATACTAAATAGTTTCATTATTTTATTACGGTGTTCATTGTAGTATTTTATTAGATCCCTAGTTGTTGTCTGTCTAGAAACGGAAGAAAATCTAGGATTATACGCATTCATAATGTAATTTTGGAAAGAAACAGACTCCCTAAAGCCCAACGGTAAATCCTCAGAAGCAATAAAACGATAGAGAGATTGACGGACTACCCATGAACAGTGCGGAGCGTGCCGTGTCTAGGCCGGGCCTACAATGGTGTTCCTCGGGCCGGCCCGGCAGGCACGACCCGTTTGGCTAGCTCTAGTAGAACTACATACTACTTAAGTTCGCACTCCCATAGTATAAATTCCGACCCCTAGGCCTACCCGCTCTCACGAAGTGACCCTGTCTGCCACCTAGCGAACACACTTTACTCTAATACATCTTCTTAAACGTAGCAGTTGTAGATCGGATCAGAGTTCGTGAAAAACAGTATGAACATGTACGATATCAAGAACAAAGTAGATGAATATTGTAGAGAGAACCAAATAATGATGACGAAATAATCACAACGAGAGGGAAAGATTTGGCGAAGCTGACCGCAAATTCCTTAAACACAATCAAGAGATTGTCGCTCTCTCACAATCATCTCGAACCTTTTAGGATCTTCGGATCATTACTCTAAAGGCCTAAACAAGAATCTAGTACTAAAGAATAACTTAGCATCTAATTCTCTCGTGCACCTCTTACTTTGGATGAGTTATTTTGTGGCTTGTGTTCTTTGTGATCATCTCTCATGGCTTTTATATAGTACACCATAGTTCTCAAAAAAGAAGCAGAAATCCTAATACTAACAGGATCAGAATAGAAATCCTTATAGAACACATCTTCAAGTCCTAGTATGTTATATATGAGTCACTGATGCTCAGCATGACTACAATTTGCAACAAAGATCCTTGATTCTATTGAATAAGGGTGATTTTCACACTTCCTATGGAGGATTGAGTTTGGGTTAGAAGCTACGCGACCTTCGATTATAATACAACATTTGTACATATGAAGATGTTACATGATGTGCATTTAACATTATAGATTTTTTGCCCACCCGTGGCTGAATGAAAGGGAAAACACATGTTTGCAATAAATCCATGTTTCTATTTGAGCGCGCGGATAATGGACGGCATTTAAACACACCAATTCCATGTGCACCGAGTTTTTCGAACGACGCTACATTAGTAGATGCTTCCCGTGCATGACTCTATCAACCTCTTCATTTTCCAACACCATTGATAAGTAAGACGACGACGTCTACAATGGATACACCACCACCACTTATCACAACTTTAACCGTATATAGATTAAATCTACCGATAAAATTGGAAGAACCTCCCAAGAGATTTCACATAATCTCTTTTAACCCAATATAAACCTAATATGCCACTATCAACGGAGAGGATTGTAACAGGATCCACCAAACTCACATGCCCTATGCGGGTATGCGGTGTTTATTGCCCAGAATCGACGTGCCGCACCGTGTACATAGGGTCTGTTTGGTTCAGGGCCAGAACGAGCCAAACCAAAATTTTAGTACTGCCTTGAAAATTTGGCTAGTGTTTGGTTCGATTCCAACATTTGGCGTTCTGTTGTTTCCTTGCCAATTCTCTGGCTTCGCGAGGGCGGCGAAATCGTTGGCCAAATTTTGGCGTGGCAACAAGCAGTGAATTCCAAAACATGTGGCATATTTTGGTTGGCTGTGGCTAGTGACATTAAATTATATGATTAGTTTGATTAACAAACTTGAAATGACTGTATTTTCTAAACAGCATATCTGATTTGTGATCCATTTGAGCCGTTGTGTTTCTTTTTATTTAATTAGCAAAATAAGACTCATGTTGGCATATTTTGGTACAAAAAAAATAGATGTCATGTAAGACCCACATGCTATACTCATAATTTTAATAAATTTTGGCATAGCTATGATCAAACATAATTTTTTATTTAGTTTTTAATATTATCTAGGTTTTAGCATTACTAAAATTTTAATAAAAAAACCAAACACGCCCATGCTCTGCCCAAAAGCAAGAGACGCTTGCTTCAGGACACGGTAGCGTTGCAACCATTTTCCTAGGCTGCCCGCCTCTCCTACCCCGCCTCCCTATTTCTTCTCCCCTCCCTCTCCCTCTCCCTCTCTCTCTCCTTCCGTCCCCACAGCGACAGCCGCGGGCAAAACCCTAGATCTCCCTCCCGCTAAAACCCTCAAGGAAGGTAATGTTCCTTGCCCCAAGATTGGAGCTTTGGCTCTAGATCTCTCATCGACTCGCTTATTTCCGTTTATCCGATTGGTTCGGTCGCTTTAGATAAGGAATTCCGTGGTGATTAGTGGCTGCTGCCTGTTGTACAGTGCAGGAGGATGGCGGAGCCGTCGAAGGTTATACACATCCGGAACGTCGGGCACGAGATCGCCGAGGTTAGAATTGGGGGAGAAAGGAGGAAATCTTGAATCTTTTCTTTCTTGATTTTGTGGTTTGTCTGGGATGTTTTTTTTTTCATCGGATGACTTGATTTCCTGGAGAAAGATACCATCTTTACTGCCTATCCACTCACCGTATTGTTGTTGTTGTTGCAGGCTGATCTGCTTCAGCTTTTGCAGCCGTTCGGGACGGTCTCCAAGATTGTCATGCTGCGTGCGAAGAATCAGGTGGGTTCTTTTCTTCGTTGTTGGCCGGTATGTTTTTGAGCCATTAAGCAGATGTGGTGTTGATATTTTTGTGCTGTGGCTGTTTTGGTGGTGCAGGCTCTTCTCCAGATGCAAGACATGCATGCTTCCGTGAGCGCGCTGCAATACTACAGTAGTGTCCAACCTAGCGTAAGGTAATGTGTTTCTTGGCTGTGATGATTTTTGGATGCGAGGGGCTCCAGAAAAGTAGAGATTTTACTTAGGTTTTGCAATGTTAGCTGCTATTATGGCTTGTTCCGGATAATGCATGATTAATGAGATGTATGAGCATCAAGATGGTTTGGGCTTTGCATTGTGCTTTCGTTATTTTTAACAAATAATAAGGGAGTGTGCTTATGTGTTACATTCTTGTTTACCTAGAAGATGACCGTACTTCTTTCATTGACTGTTGATATCTCATTTGTTACGTGATTACTCCTTTCCGCACACGTGTTCACCCTTTTATGTCATTCTAGGGGAAGGAATGTATACGTGCAATTCTCATCCCACCAAGAACTTACTACTGACCAGAGCTCTCATGGACGGAATTCTGATCAGGTATGCACACATAATCCAGCTAAAGAAGTCTTTTCCACTCTGAATTTCAGAATTTACTTATAAGCTCTCCAAAGTGACCGGAAGTTGCCAATACCATTCTTGAGCTCTGAATTCTACCTATGAATTATTGTATCTCAGTGGTTGTTTTTCATAGAGCTCCTTATTTAACAATGAGTTGCACGATACTCAGAACTCATGTTTAGGTGTGGCGGCAGTAGAACATTGACTTAACAAAAAAAAAAGATTTCAGATTTCTTATGTCCAGGTTGTGGATCAATAATTGGTGACCATAAGTTATAAAACACTTACAAGTACTTACAACTTTTGCCTAGTTTGTGGCTGTAAAATTAAAACATTGCACAAGGCTTGCCTGCTCTTCTAGGGGACGATCCTGTTGCCTTTGTAGGTTTACTGGTTTAGTCAATGAGCTCTCCAATTCCCTCCAGTTGCAGCATCCCATTTTAGTTCTGATAAAATGATGTTTGATTATTCATGGTGTGACATGTTACTATATTGGTGAAAGGTCCCTAAAAGTTGGAATTATGATAGTGGTACTATGCTAAAACCAGAAAATTGAATAACTGTTTCACCATAAAATGTAAAAATACGCCACTAGATGTCATTAGTAATTACACAAAAAATGTTATATCAAAACTGGAAGAGTTAGCTATATTCGATTTATTCCCATCAGTTCTTTTAGATAGCTGAATTAAATTGTATATTTTATCTACTGTCTCTTTATTTTTCCAACTAGACACACACATTCCTCTCTATTTATTCTTTTCTTTCTCTCTCCTCTCTTCTGTCTCGGTGCTTGTTTGCTGCTGGACTTCAGGAGTCAGAACCCAACCGAATCCTCTTAGTTACTATTCACCACATGATCTATCCTATAACAGTGGAGGTTCTACATCAAGTTTTCAAAGCTTATGGATATATGGAGAAGATTGTCACATTTCAGAAGTCAGCTGGTCAGATCCCCCCACCTCTCTCTCTCTCTCTCCCCCTCTCCCTCTCTCCACACACACACATGTACACTTGGTTTGAATGTTCTGATTCACTTTCCAGATCGCACGTGAATGGTAAGGTTTTATTTATAAGTTATAACTTAATTTTCTAATATGCGTAGGACTAGGCTTATACCCTGGATACAAAATAGTAAGTGTATACCAAATTACCGACTGTTGTAGCAACAATATGTGTAGTACATAATTGCAATTGATTACATTAGATGCATCATTACCTAGCAATACATGGGGTTGCTACAGTCCAAAAATGCATGTGCTAATAATTTATAGCAACAAGATACCTAAATTATAGCAGCATATATGTTATCACAGATGTATACATGTCATCCAATTGCAACAAATTTTATATGCTCATACAGAAAAAGTGATTAGAAGCTTGCTATTTTGTACCTGGAATATAGCCTAGTGCTTCTGTTTGTGTATTTTCTGCTCTTTTCAGTTGCTGGTACAGTGGTGCATATTCGTTTTGTACTGGGGATAAACAAATTTGACACCTTTAATGTTTGCAAAATCAGGTTCTTTACATTCTGCTTGTTCGATGCAGGTTTTCAAGCCCTCATCCAGTATCAATCACGCGAAGAAGCTGTGGAAGCATTTGGTGCCTTGCATGTAATATATTTATGGTTCCATTAATGTCCTTAAGTGTACAACTATTTATGATACGCTTTATTCTTACAAAACAAATTATTCCAGGGAAGGAACATATATGATGGTTGCTGCCAGCTAGACATTCAATATTCAAAGTATGATCTGTGACTAATTTTAGATGAAATTTGTTTCTCATTTGCTATATCTGAATTTCTTCTTGTTTTCTTTTCTTGAATATCCAGTCTCAGCGAACTGCAAGTCCATTACAACAATGATCGTTCTAGGTAAAATTGATGACTTCTCCCTACAACTGACACTGTTGGACAACATGTGTGCATATCAGTGCTTTTTAGGGAGCTGTAACGTCTTATGAAGTTAGCCTGTAACTTCAGTTAACGACTCGATCTTTCTAATCTGCTGACCTTTTTTAATCATCTTCATGACATGAAAGTCACTGCTGCCAATTCCTTTTTTATTGTCCAGGGATTTCACAAATCCATCATTGCCTACAGAACAACGTCC
Organism: Phyllostachys edulis; assembly: GCA_036346405.1. Lineage (NCBI taxonomy): Eukaryota > Viridiplantae > Streptophyta > Magnoliopsida > Poales > Poaceae > Phyllostachys > Phyllostachys edulis. Next base: position 22,718,937 of record CM070554.1, read on the forward strand.
AAGGTCCTCTCAGGTTGAGTGATTCTCTTTATTTTGTCGTCTTCACTTTTTACATGAACTACTTAAGGCTGTGAAGCTAAATAGTGTACTCTTTATTTTCAAATTATTGGAACAGCAAGGTTACCCAGAGCCCGGTGGTCTCTATGCTTTACAACAACCTGGAGGTAGCACACTTCACTTTGCTTTGAATTAATCATTCATTGTTGACTTTGTAAAAGTGTCTGATTTGGTTTCCTTTTTGGTCTACAGCTTCATATGCACAGGTTGGTGTTCGACTGTCTTCGGATGGTGTACTTCATTGTTATTTTGCTATGTTCAATTTGCAGAAAATGATGAGTTGGATATTCATTTTTTGCTGCTTCATTTGCATCTCGTCTAAATATCCCTGTGAGTTCTCATACAAAAGCATTTGCATTTGGTGCATACAAGATGGGAAGAGCTGCAATGATTGCAGCTGCATTTGGTGGAACTTTACCTCCTGGAGTGACTGGTACGAACGAACGGTGCACACTAATAGTCAGCAATTTGAACACTGATGTAAGTCTTCATTGTTTTGAACCTTGTAAGACTTGTTTTCTACCTTAATCTTATTTGAACTTATCTTAAGCTAGTGCAAATCATTTGGTTGTGTTGTGCTTAAATTTCTAAGCTTAAGCCCCCTTCAAGGGACAATTGTTAATGATCACTTTAGTCCTTGACCTTTCAAAAGGGGGCCAAAGAGGTCCCTGATGTTTGAACTTTGGGGCAAAGAAAAACATAATCCCAGTTGTCATGACATCCAGTCCTGTTGGATAGGATCCTACTCAGCTAATGGGTTTTCTCGAACAGTTAGCGAGGGTGAGAAGTCTTGTTTCCCATGCGTCCTAGAGCTCTGTTACTTGTTGTGACCAAGTCAAAGTAGAAGTCAAGAGTGGGATGGTCTAGACAACTAAATCAGCACTATTTACCACCTTTGGTGACCTAGATGGCCAACCAACTGAACCCAAATCCAAGCACATCTCTTATGTGTAATAATCAGTACAAGCTACTGAGATGGCGAGTGCTATGCAGACTCCGTCACCTTTTGAGATCAGCAGGCTTTGCATGACACGGTGGGGGGTATGTTGGTGAGGTGGTCTCTTTTACTTGGTCTAGTCACCACAAGTCGTGGATCTTTAGGGTGCATGGGCAAAAGAGACTTTTCGCCATGCTGATTATGCAAGAAAACCTCGTTGAATATAAGGTCTGACTCAGCAGGTATAGCTGGCTTGACAAATAGAATTAGGTCCTTTGGCCGAAATATGAAACATCAAGGATCTTTTTGTACAGTTAGGGATGGTGAAAAGTCTTCGTTTTCCATGCGGCCTAGAGCTCCATTACTTGTTGCGACTAGAGCAAAGTAGAAGAGTCAGAGTAGGATGATAGACAGCCAAATCAACGCCAATTACAACCGTTAGTGATCTAGATAGCCAACCAATCGAACCCAAATCCAGGCAGCTCTCTTATATTCAATAATCAATACACGGTACCTAGATTGCTCTCTATTCTACCTGGTCCAGTCGCCACAAGTTATGGATCTTTAGGGCGCATGGGCAAAAGAGACCTTTTCACTATGCTGATTATGTGAAGAAAACCTCGTTGAATATAGGGTCTGATTCAGCAGGTATAGCTGGCATCACAACTAGAATTAGGTCATTTTGCCGAAATTTGAAACATCAAGGTTCTCTTTGTACAGTTAGTGAGGGTGAAAAGTCTTGTTTCCACATGCGACCTGGAGCTCCATTAGTTCGCGATTAGACCAAAGTAGAAGAGTCAGAGAAGGATGATCTAGACGACCAAATCAACGCCAATTACAACCGTTAGTGATCTAGATGGCCAACCAATCAAACCCAAATCCAGGCACCTCTCTTATATTCAATAATCAATACATGCTACTTAGATTGCTCTCTCGTCTATTTGGTCTAGTCGCCACAAGTCGCGGATCTTTTGGGTGTTTGGGCAAAAGAAACTTTTCACCACCTGATTATGTAAAGAAACCATCTTGTTGAGTAGGGTCTGAGTCCGTAGGTCTAGCTGACATGACGACGAGGATTTGGCCCTTTGGCCCAAATTTGAAACATCACTGATCTCTTTGTCTTTATTGAAACGTTTGGGATCAAACAAACCCTTTAACAAAACTTGAGGGACCAAAGTTCATTAGCCCCCTCTTCAAAGAGTAGTTTATACCGGTGGATGCCAACTTACAGGGTGTTTAAGTTTTTCTTAAGTTTTTTATGCGGAAGTTATAGGCCTTAAATCTTAGCATCTTCATTTGTTCACTCTTCTGTGCAGAAAATCAATGAGGATAAGCTTTTCAATCTCTTTTCTTTGTATGGAAACATAGTACGAATCAAGATACTGCGCAACAAACCAGATCATGCCCTTGTTGAAATGGCTGATGGGTTTCAGGCTGAGCTAGCTGTGCATTATCTAAAGGTACGTTTCATTTTTTGCTGGTGTCTGGGTTCTTGATTGCTTTCAAGTATGTAATGTGATTTATTTCCTTTTGTTTGCATGTACCATTGCTACTTATTACATTGGGATGCCAATTTTTCACAGGGGGCAATGCTATTTGGGAAGAATCTGGAAGTTAACTACTCAAAGTACCCCAATATAACACCTGCCCCTGACACACATGACCACTCAAATTCAAGCCTTAACCGGTTTAATAGCAATGTGGTCAAGAACTACCGACATTGCTGTGCTCCAACCAAGATGATCCACATTTCTGCCCTTCCGCAAGACATCTCTGAGGACGCAATCCTTGCTCATGTGGCTGAACATGGGTCTGTCGTCAACACAAAGCTGTTCGAGGTGAATGGCAAGAGGCAGGCTCTCGTCTTGTTTGACACCGAAGAGGAGGCAACCGAGGCCCTTGTATCAAAACATGCCAGCTCACTGGAGGGAAACACAATCCGAATTTCATTCTCCCAGATGCAGAGTATATAGAAGCTCCTCCAGGGACAGCTATTCAGCTGACCTGCCCTCAGTCGCGACCTTCATTTAGGAAGCATTGAACTTAAATGTGAATTCTGTGCGCTGTTCTCCCAGACTGATGATGCTTTGTGCTGTACCACCCACCAAAGGGTTTTACTTTTCATTTTCTTTCCATTTTTGATTTTAGGTAACCAAAGGATTTTACTTCTGGATGTCGTGCTGTTCTGTGTTAAAAGAGCACCGCCGCGCCATTGACAGAAGTGTGCCGTTCGAGATCATGCATGTTGGTTCTAAAAAGAACTTGTTTGATTCCAACTTTTCCTGCAGATAAAAAAAACCTTGTCTGCTAATGATTTGGTTCTCCGTATACCAGAACTGGGGAAAAAGTGTGAATGTTTGGGAGGGTCCTGCTGTCGACACAACGATGTGATAGCATCGAAAGAAAGGTACGCCCGGTTTCTGTTGAAGTTACACTGTAATTAAAGGCTGCTCACACAGTTAAGTATAAATATTGTGGAGCACAGGACTGGTATAGAGTTAGTGCGTGCATGAGAAGCCGAGTCCCAAGCCATTTTTTAATCACCCAGCGAATCAGTCTAAGGCTATATACAATGGTTCCACGTCTAAGGCTATATACAATGGTTCCACGTAGGTCGTCTATAGCCATATCAGCTAGGATTTGTACGGAGAGAGGAGAGTCTGTCGACAATTCTGTAGTTGGCGAATTGTAGTTGGCGTCAGCGTGTGAACACGAAAAGACGGCTTCGACGCCTGTTGTATGAGATCGTCTTTTCTCCATGCGTTTTGTGGGCTCGAGTGTTGAGGTGACCATCACCATGGCCACAAAAGTGATGGCGACCGGGACAACAGCCATTGGGACGACAGCGACGACCATTGCAGGCTGGCGAAGAAAATGGTGTTTGTCGGATCTAGCCGCCTCCCACTGCCATCGAGTCGAATCTCCCTAGATCTAGCTGGTTCGAACGCATGCTGGTCTAATCCGACCGACGACGAAGGGGTGAGGAGATGGCAGGTGATGGCGCAAGCTTGAAGAGATGGTGTACCGAGAGGACATGGCGAACCATGGGGCAAGCTCGAGGAGATGGTTGGACGGCGCGAGGAGATGACAGTCGATGGCACGAGCTCAAGAAGGGAAAGAGGGAAGGAAGCGTCAGTGGGGAGTGAGAGAGGAAGAGGGAGGTGTCAGTGGGGGGTGGATGGTGGGTAGTGGTATTATAATATCTGACATGTGTGAACACTACGAAGGAAAAATTAAAAAATAAACATTGAGAAGTGTGCTATAGACAGTGGCTGTAGAGGTCGTCTTTTGTGTTGTCTTTAGTTGACGTGGATAAATTATAGACGGCTCAATAGATCAACCATTGTATATGCCCTCCCTAAGCGGTGCAGGACGATTGTCAGCACGCAATCAAGACTCTTTAGAATTCCTGATCTACCAAATCTACAAGCAATGTTGCTTCATCACAATCTCCGTGTTCCAGCCCTTAATCTACAAATTGCACAGATGTAGCGCCATTGGCAGATTCGCCCCTCTTCGGCAGCTGCAACACCTACAAAGGCTACATGCCAATACCAGTGTACATTAAAAAAACAACTACAAGAACTTACATCCTGGGGATCAGAAATCTACTGGTAATTGGATCCTTGGAATAAAAATTAATTTTGAATCGTGGCCACTGGCCAGGAATCAGATGCAAATGGACTGAAAACTGGTACTAGTGCCACGCGGGATGTGGCCAGAGACAGGTTTCCCAACCCTGCTTGCAGCTGCAGATTTTACCTAATATACCGATGATTTTCATGCCTCATGCAGTCATCATTCTGTTTAAACGGGTGCTCTGACTCTTATGAGGTGTTGGTCCCAGTGATGCAATAACCTGTGGCATAGTCATTCCTCCAGAAACAATTATTTCTGTAGAAAGCATAATAGCAGAAGCATAAGATTAGAAAAATCAGGTTCTACAAGAAAAATTCTCCAGCAATATTTATGGAGAAAGCATAATAGCAAAAGCATAAGACTAGAAAAATCAGGTGATATGCGAAAAAAAATCTAACATATGGAGTGTAACAATTAACAGAACATCTGAGTAAATTCTAGCAGGAAGGAACAACTTAACAAGAGCAGCAGGTAATATTTGGAAATGCTAATAGAGTTTACTTCACATCTCAAATCCAGAGCATTCAAAAGGAATTTCTATAGGAGATATCAAATCTTTTTTCTTTTATTTTTAGGCAGTAATAGTACAGCGTATAGACCAGCTTAAAAGAAGACCGAAATAACCAACCTATCCCTTCTCGGATGGACAAATTGGGCCTTATAATTTCCTCAGAATTCACCAAAAATATGTCACCAATATATAGATGATTGGTTGGCACATACACACTACATAGTTCTTCATCACCTTTTTCTGTCTGCAATGCAATGATAGATGATCACCTCAGAGTTATGAAAAAAATAAAGAAAGTACATCAATATAGGCATCACATAGTTGGATTTTTGGCATTTGTAGCCCCCGAGAAAATAGGGGAGAGAGGAAAGAAAAGAAAAGGAAAAAAATCCGGAAAATAGTAAAAAAAAAACTGAAATTTCAAGAAAGTTACATAAAAAAAATCCTTGGAACATGATTAGATTTAATAAAAAAAATTGAATTTAATTGAAGTTTATTTTATTCATTTAAAATATTTTTCATTTTCCAGAATTTTGCAATTAAGCTTTAATTAATCCAATAAAATATAATTTTTTTTGGTACTTATAACTTCACATGCGTCATTGCATTTGGATTGCTAAATCAAATTATGAATCGAGCTCATGGTTGAATTTAATTTGTACTTGATTTGTGGAGTTTAAATTATAGAATTTCGATTCTCGATTAATCCTTCCAATCCAAATTAATTTCCTTTGAGTATAACATGTTTTGCTTGTAAAGAGACTAGATTTGAAATTGAATTTAATCGGATCATGAAAACCTATTGCAATGATAGGTGGTGCACGTCGTCACTTTGGGGTTGTAGACCATTTTGTGCCTGTTTCCATAACACGTTTTTTTTAATGTTGTTGGATGCTTTGCTACGCGAAGAATTGAATACGAAAAGACAACGAGATTTGCCGTGCGAATTAAAATAGACTATAATAAAGGTGGGAATTACAGGACGCACAGGGTTTGGTTACATCCGTAAGAAACATTATGCACGATGCAACAAACCGAAGTACTCATACGATACATGTGTGTCTTTTTGGAATGGAAATAAATTCGACCTTCGGGGGACTAGTACGGAATGTTCCGACCTACTACATGGACCAGGGCCATTTCTCTTTCCTTGCGAGCTCGTTGTTGTACTCCTCACCGGCCTCCTTGGCCTTGGCCGTCATTTCCCTCTTTTTCTTGTGCTCCCTCTTGCGAGCCTCGCGCTCTCTGCGCATGCACGCCTCGAGATGAGCTTTCGTCTCCCGACGGATACTCGTTTTGCTCTTCATTACGGCGCTCCTCCTCCCGGATCTCGCGGACCCTTTTGACATCCCCCTCCTCGTAATCGATTTGCCACTGGTCATGTGGGTGGATCTCTTGGTCGATCCACTTGCGGTAGCCACATAGCGGATCCGGGGACTAAAGGTAGACGGGACAAGTTGTTAGTGCATACTTTGAAAGAGAAATGGTAGGGGAACATAGTGTAACTGGTCCTTACTGGCTGCCGATAGCTCCTCGTGTCCCAACGGCGGTTGGGATAGTCACAGGAATAGTTCGCACAACCCCAGTAATGCATGCTCAGGCTGGGCCGCTGCTTGGACTTGAAGAACTTGCATGTGTCCCTGCACCAACAGAGGGGCGATGTCTCCCCATCGGGCGGGTCTTACGGCGAACACTCGGTGGGAATATTCTGTTAGGGGTTGCTGCTATGGGGGCGTCCGATCGTTTGTCCACCCCGACGTGGTGAAGAAAGCTTTGGTGTAGTGTTGAGTTTAGGTGTGTAGTGTTCTCTTCCTGATCTCTTCCACCTCCTTTTATAAGCCATAAGGTTGGCATGATATGGTTAAATTCATGTGAGTAGCCTGCGAGGCAGAGTGTTATCTTGTCTTTCTGAAAAGCTGCTTGCGAGGCAGAGTGCTGTAATGTTTTATTTTGCAGAGAGTGGTCACGTCCTGCTTTGCAGAGTCATGTCTTTTCGGTCTGAAAAGCTGAGGAGGTAGAGCGTTGTCATGTCGATCTGAAAAGCTGGCGATACAGAGTGTTGAAACATCTTACTTTGCAGAGAGTAGTCATGTCCTGCTTTGCAGAGTCCTGTTTTTTGGGTCTGAAAAGCTAAGGAGGTGAGTGTTGTCATGTCCATTTGAAAATGGGCATAATACATGGAGATCGTTAGCAATCCTCACGCTCCGATCTATCGATGAACCGTGATGTATGTCCATTTTGGACAGTGAATAGGTAGGAAATGTAGACAGCGAATGACTTGACGAGACGCGACGACGTCGTGACGTAAAGGAGGGAAAAACGAAAATGTGCCAAAACGGCTTTGGCGCCAAGACAAGACCAACTTTTGCTTCAAGGCCGCCGCCGGCGTAGTGGCTCGCCGTGCTCGGGGCGGGCGGAGTCCCTCGCAGGCTTCGTGACCGGGGTAGGTGCATCAGACAGGCCAAATCTGCAAATTATGGCAGAATGGTGCTAGTTTTGCAAAAAAGGAAGAGGAGGCCAGAAATGCGGAAAATTCCACATAGTTCCTCGTCATGTGAAGTCTGAACAAAACAATAGGTAGAAAGAAAGTACAAAATAATCAATATGGGTCTCTGTAATATCTAGAAAAAGGATAGCAGTTGTTAATGTAACTTAATAAATGAAAATTTGCATACTTTCGTAGAAGTTGAGACCTGAAGTTCCCTAGTTTTGGTATGCCTTTTGATCGACTGGGCATGTCTACTTTAATCCTTGTTAGGCCTTTACATAAGCATAGAAGCAAATAATCATGAGACAAAGCCAAGAAACCAATCTATTATTGGGCTTGACCCTAATGTGTAAAACCCATTCCCCCAGAAAGCTCCGGGGCTCAAGTTTTAAGCAATTACACGATGAATCATGTAAAACATTTGGGAGGCTTATTTGATAAGCAAACTTACTAGCTTATAAGCTATGAGCCCAATAAGCCGGCAAATAAGATAAGACGTTGCCTAAGCCAGGCTACGTACGACCTAATATTTAATTATGTTGGCTAATCTTTACAATCTTGGGATCTAAGATGGTTCTGATGTAAAAAATCACGACTAGTGGATGTCACTTTCGTGAAAGTGGAACTATCTATCTATTATATTATTAAAGCGAAAGAAAATGGAGGCCGTCGATTGTAGTGGTTCAGATTACAACGGTAAAGATTAAAAGAAAGAGTCAATATCAAGTACAATAAAAAAACTGAAATTCGGAATAAAAAACAAAATAAAATTGGCAATTCGATTTCCATAAAAATAGCAATTAGATTTGTATACGAATTCCAACCACAAATAGTTGGAATTCGAAATAAAAATAAAATAAAGTTAGCAATTCGATTTTGATACGAATTTCAAAATAAAATCCCTAAATAATTACAATTCAGAATAAAAACTAAAGAAAAAATAACAATAGGATTTGTATACAAATTCCCACAAAAAAATAATTGAAATTCGGAATAAAAAGTAATGAAAATTTTGCTGTTTGATTTCCATACTAACTCCAAAGTAAAATCCCTACATAAATAAAATTTGGAATAAATTAAAATAAAATTAACAATTTGATTTGTATACAAACTCCAATAAAAAATATCTGAAAATTTGAATGAAAGTAAAAGTTATAACGAGGATAGTGTAAATGGTGTCAAAGGAGACCACAAAAGAGTGCAATGACGTCGATTTGTCCTGCAAGAAGATATTGACCCACAGGGAAGCGAAGAGGCGAGGTGGTGGCAATGGAGATGAGGACAATGTTGCGCTACTCACCTTAGCCATTCGACGAGAACAATGTTGTGCTGCTCACTAGAGTTGTTGAAGAGAAATGCCAGAGTCGAAGGAGCCATGGGCCGCGACGAGTGGTGAGCGTTAGCGTGGTTGAAGAAGTTAGTGGCCAAAGAAGCTCGATAATAGAGAATCCCTGGTAGAGAGGAGGTGGAGCCTTACATTGAAGACGGGCAATGGACGATATGGGGACCGTCGGGTGGTTAGGAGTGTACAATCACTGGTGAGGGACACGACATCACTGGCAATGACAAGAAGATTCTCCGTATTGTTAGACAGCGACTAAAACATGTCGGTATTAGTGAAGATGGGAGGTTGGTGCAGTCATTGAGGAACCCGCAACGTTGAGTTGGCCAACGTCGAAGAAGAGGACTGACTGACACGGGAGAAAAGGATATCGAGCACGTACAATATCATGCATGTGTATATACATGTATGCATCCGTATGAATAGAAGCACGAGCATACATAAGCAAAGGAGCAAAGAGCTCGGAGTAGAGATGGAGCAGCCGTAGGGAATAGGCTCGGGCCACCGGAGAGAGTGTAACGAGTGTATCGGCAAGGATTGGCGACGGTTGTACGTGTATGTGTGTTTGATGTTGCAATGGTCAACATTAAACAATAACTGAAGAGAAGTAGAAGACAACTATGTGGTAAGAGTATTGCATTGGAAGAGGTAGCGGCCGAGAGGGGTTGATCAAGAATTGGGCTTGATGTTGGAGGTTGAAGCAAAAAGAAGAAGAATTGGTTAGTAAAATCTACCTATAATTTGGAGGGGGGGGATCAAACAACCGACATCGACAAATACCAAGATTGAATATATGAACGATATGTGATAAATCTAGTCGCGTAAATGCGTGGGCCACCCTGCTAGTTCCAGGAAAGAGGTAAAGAGAAAAGAGCATGCAAAATATGATCAATCAAACAAAAATGTACGGAAGGCTTCTCAAAAGCATACCAATAGGACACTTATCTATACTGAGAAATCCCAGTATCACTATGTACTGGCTGAAGCAAGCCACAGCATGCGATATGTATAAACAAGTACCTGAAGAACCATAGTCGATGTTATGAATCCAAATGCATATTCACCAACACGGGGATGGTTAATTATCGCTACTTCTTTAAAGGCTGTTGTATTTTGATCTGTCAAATGAAAATTTTATTAAGAGAAAAAAATTCTGGTTGAACAAAAGGAATTACAACAATGTTGAAATATAAAGATTAAAACAATCCATCAACTTGCCGATACCTATGAAAACTCAAAATGTAGACTATATAGTGAATAGAAACATGGTGTTGTCACATGACTCGTGTGGTCTTCAACAAATTAAAGCAAGCACAAAATGGATCATCCTAAAAACTTCATAAGTTCATGTGGCTTCAAAAAAAAGAACTCGTGACCTACAAATCATGTTCAACTCTTTATCAAGTACTGTACTTATAAAGTTTTACCTGACTTGGAATTTACCAGTTTTAGACATAGAAGTCTCGCAAAGCATAAAGGTCAATTTTTAAGAAAAGAAAGAATATAGATGTTCAATATTCTGGAGCATGTAGAATTGTAGTGTACTAGTGTGCATGAATTACCTGGTGAAACAGCAGTGCTAACTTGCTTTGATGCAGCATATATGTGCCTTACAAATGGCATTTTCTTTATAAACCATTCTCCAATCCAGAAGACAGTTGAACCCACCCATGAAGACACAAATATTCCAACAAGAAGTATAAATATCAGGGAAGTAAAAAACCCAAGGCCTGAAATAATGTCATAAGTATTAGTTATAAAAAAAATGCATTCAAGAAAAAGAACTTTTAGTAATCTGCAGTGAACAAATCATTACGTTTTGTCAATAGAGACGGGCAACAAAGAACTTATATGTTATCTTGTTATAGCTTGATTTGTTGCACTATTTACTCAATGACTTCAAAGGATCTGCTCACTGGGATTAGTAGGAGTTCAGGACCAATTTTGTATCAAATAAAAAAAAGTAAAGCAGCAAAAGCAAAATTGCCTGACCAAAGCTCCTAGATTTCTTTGAACTCAGTTTTGCATTTCTCAGTTACTTTTGGAGATTAAATACAAGTAAACAGCCAATGGGCAAAAAAAGAAAAAGAAAAACTCTGTAGGCTACTTATGCCCAACAACTATATGACATATAAAAAGAAAATACATGTTATCATATCTCTAATACAACAAATTTACCGTAGCTAGCAAGTGGCCAGATAGAAGCATTTGTGCAACAATTACCAAATATGTCGAATCCAAGTTTTGTGTAGAGTGGACCGAAGAAACCATCAACAAATTGAATAAACCACCATGTGATGAAGAACGTGACAGCAATAGGGAAAAGAACTACACTGCGAACAAAAAGAGCGGGCACACAATTAGGATATTAAGCCTGAATAATTCATAGCTCTTGCAACATGTCTGAATTAATTCTTGTGAAACATACCATCCAGTCATAAATTTTCTTGACACCCAGCTTTGAAGAACAGCAAAGCATGCCTATTGAAGTGTACCAAGTTTAGTATGAACTATGAAATTACTGGTTTGAAAATAATCTAGTACATACACACAGGGGGTATAGTTCATTTGAGTAAAGTGAGGAAAAAAAAGAAAATAATATAACAATGTTGGTCCAAGTTTGTCTAATTTGCTCGGGCGAATTTACCACTTTAGTATCTAAATGATGTCAATGTAATTAAATGTTTACTCCCTCCATTGATTTTAATAAGGCACCGTTTGACTTGGCACAATCTCCAAAGTTGATCTTTGACCATTAATTTCTTTTATGATACATTGTTAATAACTACAAAATCATTATCACATGAAAGTACTTTTAAATAAAAATCTAATGGCACCACTTTTGTGAGACTAAACCTATGTATTGTTGGACTAACTGTTGGTAAAAAATTACGAAGTTTGAAACTCAAAATGCGTGGGTGTCTTATAAAAATCAACAAAGGAAGTACTTAATAATCCTTCAAGAGAGAAAAAATGACCAAATTGCCATTGTTAGATGCATATTCCCTGCCAAAATTGTAGGGCCAGTGCTTAGATGCATTCCCTATTTATTACAAAGAAATGCACTTACTGCATGTAACATGTTCAAAAGCTAGATCAAGCCAAGCACATAGCAGTAGTTATTGGAGGTCAATTCGACATCCAAAATGGGCCGAGAACTGTCTAAGCTTTAAACTCATGTGCTGGAGAATCTTATGAAGAATTGGGCACAAATTTTCCTCTAGGACAACAAAAACCCCTCATTTAAATTTCAGTGCCTAATTTACACAAATCAAAATCTGCTAGTTTATCAAATATACTATTATGTTAAAATCTGCACATGCATCATTAACTGGAGGTTTTTTTTAATGGAGAGTGGAGGGTTTTTTTTTAAAGGGCATTAGCGCATAAGACACAAACATGTTGTGCATTTGGTGAGCACGAGCTGGAAGTCCTATCGTTTGTAATTTCGTATCTTTACTTCCAATAGCATCGATACTCCCATGTTCTCAAATTGCTACGGCCTGCGGGTGGCAGCTTTCTACAATAAAAACGGTAAATCTGACGAAGAGCCCCCACACAAGCGCATTACGCACTTCTAAGAACCAATGCAACCATCAAAACGTTAATTAGATCGTGAAACGCGAGGACAGGCCAGGTCAACCATCCAAACCAGAAGCCGGAAGATCAAAAGGCAGCACCGCAGCAGCACAGACAGCCGCGACCAGATCCGAGCAATCATAAGGGTTTAAGCACAGCCCGTACGTCGGGGGTAGCAGGGTTAGAAGAGTAGGTAGGATCGATCCGGACCTTGCGGGTGGAGGTAGCCGGCGAGCTGGGCCGCGGTGGCGACTTGACCGGGTCCTCGGGGTCAACGGCCTCCGGCGCCTGGCCGAGAGGCACGGGCGCGTACTCCTTCTCCTCCGGCATTGTCGACGGCGTGGACCTTCCCGAAGCTTCTCGCGGCTGGCGAAGCGGGTGCGTAGGAGGAAAGCAGAAGGTATTTCGCTGGCTACCAGCGGCGGCAGTAGCAGCGAAAGGGGGGCAGTTGGTGGCGGGGTTCGGAAGGGAAACAACGCCTTGTGAAGTGACCGAACTGCCCCCCGCACCCGTGCTGTACCCGTGCCCCTCGCGTTCCGAGACGGTGCTAGGGCCCACTTGTCACTGGCACGCAGGGAAGGACGTGGGACTCCATCGTGGGTGGTGTATTACGTGGGCGAACCGCGAAGGGGAGGAGGCCAAGCGGGCGGCGGAGGTTAACGAGCTGCGGGCGGCGGGTCACGTCACGTCCAGCCGTCCAGGTCCTGGTCGAAGCTGTCGCACGGTCGGTGTCGTGCTCGGTTTCGCTTTATCTGTACTGTTTGCTTTTGGGCTGACTAGATATGCCTGAGTTTTTTTTCTTCTCATTCGGCCGTATTTTGAAATGATGAAGCACAGCTGCACATGTACTCTCGAACTGTTTGCATCTGGGCGGGCTAGTTTAGGCTTTGAGTTTTTGGCTCATTTCACCGTATTTTGAAACATGTAATTTTGTGCGACCGAAATGACGAAAATAGTATCGCGGTTGGTTAGATAGGTTCCCTATCGCTTCTGGACCGATGCACGTGCCTGCTATGGATCTAGATCGCAGAATCTGGTCTGGCGCAGATCTGGATCACTAGATGCGGCAACCACAGTCTAGAACCGCTGCACGTGGCCTGCCGCGCTTCTAGTCTACTGGAGGTCTCCTGTCGGTCCCCATTAAACTGACGCCGACAGTGCTTATTTCTTCAGCGTAGAGAGGCAGAGACCGAGGGAGAGAAAGGGTGTGAGGGGGAAGTGATAAAATCAGATTTTGGAGCCAATCTTGGAGAATTTAGAGCGAGATTTAGAAGTTGTAGTAGTTGATAAAGTTATAGATCAAGTGAAGAGCTTCGAGAAGAGGTTTTTTTTTGCATGCATGTTATATATTAATTGTGTTATTAGTGTTTGATTAGCTATTTGACAATGTTATAGTTGCTTAAACATGGTTGTTGATGGTTATGGCATTTTTTCACACGCGTGATTAGAAAAATAGTCGTCATTATTTTACTAGTTTGTTAATTAGTCAATGATTAGGTAACATAATTATGTAAGATTAGCAAAGTTGACGAGGATATAATAATCCTCAATTAATTAAATTATTTATCCGTAATATTTATTATTATAGATAATAATGTCTTTTATACAACCTTCAAAGATACCCTTCAATATTATCAATGAGGGAGTACACACCTAGTGGCCGTAAGCTATTCTACGGCCACCTTACGGCGAGTAGGGTAGTACGTCGTACTAGCACAGCCAGAGCTCCACCGGTCCCATGGCGGATTGGATTTCTGATAAGCTTCAAGGTGACAAGATTGGCTAGAGCCAGCTTGCTGGAGCACCGCAACCCACTTAGCGATCTCCCTATGTTTTTCGCACAGAGAGAGGCTCACCCGACCGATTGACGTACCCCATATGCCAAATTGCACGCAGGACTAGGCCACACAGGAAGACACCATAGGGTGACTCAGACGAGTGATCTAGCTTGTATCTAGTTTGTAGCTCTCCGTATGCACAAAGCACTTCTTTGTATGTCGCATGTACTCAATTTGTATTACTTCGCCTCTAAGTTGTATGTTATTTTTGCCACTACATATGCACTCTCCGTCTTGTGCATTTTTTTCCATCCAGTTCGAACAATAGGATATGTACTATATATTGCGCAAAGACACGAAATGACTACACCATGCCATTCCATCTTCTTGTACTGAAATGAACACATCATGTCATACCACCTTCTCAGACTCAAATGATCACACCATGCCATGCCACATTCTCAGTCTGAAATGACCACACCATGTCATGCCACCTTTTCAAACTAAAATGTCCAGACCATGCCATGCCACCTTCTCATACTGAAATAACCACACCATGCCATATTTTTAGACTGAATTGACAACACACATCGACTTTTCTTAGTGAATAGACAACACGCACCACCTTTTCTTAGTGAATTGACAACACGCACCAGCTTTTTGTAGCGAACTGGCACCTCACTAAGCAACCTTGTGCCGAATGGTTCCTTCTCACGGATGTGAGTGTGCCTTCATTCGCCAAAACTTACTCCCTCAACACTACACCCTAACAACTTATAAAACTGGGGCACACTCCACCACCACAAGCAACAATCCACTCGACCTAATTTTGAAAATAGGGAGAGAGTGAGGACAGAGAAGAGAGGTTGTAGGACCGGAAACAGGGGTGGTGAATAGGAGCACCAAATCTTTTTTCAAAGATGATGAATTCAACTTGCAAATCACTCCAATAGCTATGAGAGCTATGAAGATTAATGCTTAAGCACAGAGGAAGACTTGTATTGAATCCACTCCTAACCCCCAAAGGCACAACAGCAAAAACCAATAAAGACTGCTGAAGTTTCAGGAATCGGTACTACCACAATGAAACCAATGCAGTACTACCTATAATCGGTACTACCAGAGGTAATCGAAGCGGTACTATCAAGACCGCAGTACTACCTCGTGCAAATGAAAGGTACTACCGATTGTCCCGGAGATGAACCCAACAAACAGAAAAACCAAATCTAAAATTGGCACAACTTTTGATCTACAAGGGCAAACTCATGAAACTTGAAACACAACTTCTAAGATATTAGGAACCTATTCCAATCAAAGATTGCAGAGATCCATGCCAAGGTTCCTACCCTTTTCAGTTTGAGAGAAGTCTGCTCTCGAACAAAGGAAAACAAACAAAAACCAAGACCAAAATTGATGAAACTTTTGATCCTCAAGGTCAAACTTGATAAATCTTGAAACACAGCTTCTCTAAGAGGTTAGGAACCTATTCCAAATAAGGATCGAATAGATCCACACAAAAGTTCCAACCTTTAACGATTTGACTGAAGCTGTTTCAAGAACTGAGCAAAATACGAAAACTGAATCAAAGACTTGCTTGTGGAAGATTGATGATCCGGATCATCCTAGATGTAATCCCACAAGTCACAGCAAGCCAAAGCGCAGCAAGAGCACAGAAGAAAACTCACAGATCAAAGAAAGCCCCAAAAACAAGAAATAGACAATAAGAACACAAAGGACAGATCTGAGAAATCTGGTTGGATTGATATGGATGATAGTTGTTTACAGCCACTCCAATAAGGAGGACAAAGCTCAACTCGTGAGCACATTCTCAATCCAAACCCTAGAACCTAGCTCTCCCCTCTATTCCCCTCAAAACCCTAAATCCAAAATAGGGCAGCACAAATGGGGTTGGCTCTGGCGGCTCTCCAATGCAAGAGCAAAGACCACCAAAGACACAACACCCCTATTTATATGGAGACTAAGCATCTAGGGAATATTCCATTAGGGCACCCATTAACCCTAACACACAATGGGTTAACACACGCACGCATCTCAAAGCGCCGTCTTCATCATCGATTGACCTAAACCGCTTCACCATGTGCCGACTCGCGCCATGTTTAGCCAAAGGTCACCAAGGCGATTTGGTGAAATTACCAAAATACCCCTTCTCGATCATTCTCCAAAAGACCGAGTCCACAGATCGTGAAGCAATCCCATGCTTCGCCACATGTAGGTTGATCAACGGCCCATGTCGCCAAGTCTCTCCGTCCGATCCCACCCACCACCGAGCACTTGTAACGACTCCCGCCGCTGATCCAACCAATGACCGAATCGCCTGCTCGATCACTCTTGTCCATTCTGCGCCCCGCTTGAGTCCTCTAACCTCACCCGGCATCCTCGAACATTTTGGACCTCAGCTCTCCAAGCTTAGTCCCGATCCACTTCGCCGCTGACCGTCATAAACCTGCAAGCTACCTGCACAACAATAGACCAAGAAACCATTTCCGGGAACAAGTTCTTCACAACTTGACCCACGTTAGCCAAAACATGCATCATGCAACACATATGCACTGATGAACATGAACTTGACCTAACCCAAAATCAATTCTCCAATTGAAACATAATTCAGCACAATTCAATTCAAAAAGCGGTACTACCGCCACACAATCCCCAGATATCGCCATGCGCGTCATATCGCTCAAAGCACCGCAATATACCGCCACTCGGAGAATCCCAAAATCTCCAAAAACAACTCCTCTGGAAAATCCATGCCGCTTACAAGCGGTCATACCGAAATGCGGTACTACCGCCGTACAAAACGCGGTACTACCGCTCTCCAAGAAATCCAAACACAAAAGATACCTTCTCTGGAAAAAACGTACCGCCATTTTCCTTGCGGTACTACTGGGTCGTGGTACTACTGCCACTTCCCTAGCGGTACTACCGCTCCACAAAAATCCGCAAAGTCCTCAGAACAACGTCCTTTGCCACGTGGATGCTCCAGATCAACTCAGCCGATCGGACCGCGGGTCTCAGCTGTTGGATCTAGGCCACTGTTCAAAGTCCGAACGTTCCCCTTGATGAGAGCCGTTCGATTTCAATCCGACGTCCCAAAAAGGCCCAAGTTGTTCGGACGGTCCGAACATTCACCGTGAACTCGACCATCCGATCTCGATCAGATGCCACAAGAAATCCAACGCGGCCAAGTGACTCGCGGTAATACCGCACCTCACAAGCGGCCATACTGCACACCGGTAGTACCGCAGCTTCAAAGCCGGTACTACCGCTTCCCGAGAAGATCCAAGATTCCAAACAAGACTTCGGGAAATTTCATACCGCTAACACCCTTGCGGTTGAACCGACCTACGGTAGTACCGCAGCTTCAACGCTGGTACTACCGATTTTCCTGACACTTGCTGAAAACTCCAAATTTCACAAACTCTCAAAACAATTGCCAATTGTCTCATCACCTAAGATCATGAGCATGTCCATATGACATCACAATGTCCTCATAACATCCACAGAGGTGGAGGTGATCACTCCATCAGGTTTGGGGATGTCGGATCATGGGGACATGATGCGAAAGCAGAAGTGGGTTGCCAGGAAAGCAGGAACCTACCTTGATCGTTCTTGCAAGGGTGCACCTGTACCACCAGAGTTTCCACGCCCACAGTGCATCTATGGTAACCCAGCAAATATCATATAGTCCACAGATCCGGAGACCACCTCCTGGGCGTACTACACGTGTGGGGATTACCACGTAAGTTAATTTCACACATCGATATTTCGTGTTGCATGTTGGATTTTACATATCGCTAAATTTATTTGTGCATAATGGCAGCCGTCAGAACGTTGCTACTTCTTTCAATGGATCGTATATCTGGAGAAGTATGACAAGGCATTCATTCAGTAGAAATACATGCTAAAATACGCAGTTGCACCCCAGAACTTTACCCATTGAAAACCTTACTCAACTGAGAGCAGGGAACACAAGGAAAAGGCACCGATGGTCCGTGCGGAACCAAAGTGGTGGTGGAAGCCCAAAAGTGTCCTTATAGGCGAACATGAGGAGGCCCTAACGAAGGCCTAAGCCGAGCACGGGGAAGGCAAGGGAAAAGCATCGATGCTCCCCGATGCTCTTGCTGAGCGAGAGGTTACTTCGAACTGGGATACACCTCTAAGTGTCCAGGAAACATTGGAGATTTGGCTCACTCATAAAGAGGTGGATTCCACCATATGCAACATATGGATCTAAGCTTGAGGATGATCACTTCATATCATAAACCAATTCTATCTCGGTAACAAGTACCTACATTGAAGTATCTAGCCCTTTTACCTTGTGTAGGGTTGTATTTCATGAAAATCTTTTCAAAAGAATGTTCTTGCTCTTGTTCAAAAACTTCATTATTGAAATCTTGAGCAAGATAGCAAGTGGCACATTAAGGGAGAGTTCTAAGTCATAATCATATATATCACATTCCTAAGTGCGCCCAAATAAATTAAGTGCTAGTAATATTTTTCAAAATTGAGCCTTTTAGCCAAAAGTCAAAAAATTCATAAATATTATTAATCCTTTTGAAAAACGAGTTGTAAAATGTATATAAATGCTATTCAAAGGTTTTCCAAAGGTTTTGCCTAAAAAAACATATTTTAAGTGAAAATGAATTTCTAGCCAAAATTCTAAATCATAGCATCTTGTTTTTTTATATATAAACTAGATTCTTGTGTAAAATCTATTCTAAAAGAAATTTAAAAATCATCCCAAAAGGAAAATCCTAGAGTTGGTAATTCTAAACTTTTTTGCTATTCAAAAGATTTCCAAAAGGCCAAACTAGAAAAAGTTATTTGATTTTGAAACTCGTCCAAAATACTAATTTGACTTAAGTGGTCACTTTCAAGAACTTAAGTGTGTTTTGCCATTTGAGATAAATTTATTCACATAAATAGGTCCACAATAGTATTTATGACTCATACATGAAATTGGATGCTTTAAATTCTTTCATATGCTTAGTTTTGCTCATTTGAAGAAGTTTCATTTGCAAAAAAAGCTTAATTCATAAAAACTATGCTCTTATATACTATTTAGTCTCCTCAATGCATAATGATCCTGAATTACATTTATTTGAGCGCAAAACTAAGGATCATTTGTATATTTATCAATTCCAAGATCTATCCTTGAAGTTCTAGAAAAATCGGAATTACCGTCGGCTTAACAAAGGTACTACCGCTTTGTGGTACTACCGGTCATTGAAAGGCGGTACTTCCGCATCTCGATACTACCTCTATTTGCACATCGGTACTACCGATTTCTCTGACAAGACATCCATTTCATTCCATTCAATTTTAAACCTACTTTATCTGCTTCCTTTGGTCGAGTTGATCCTTGTTATATTCGCTAGCTACCCTCAAGTACTTTCTTGACTCCATATGCCATTTTGATCGCATTGTGATGTTTTTATCATAAAAATAGTATTCTTTCTAAAAGTGGTAGCTTCTCTTGATCATCTTGACCTCGGCATGAGATTAATCTTTTCATATGATTTCATCTTATTCCTTCAAACTGGTATCTAATTTCATTCCTTGCCGATCATACTTCTTTTGACCAAGCTCAAGTACTCTTTGCGTACGAGTGGATTATCTCTTTCCCTCTTCTCTTTGGATGCTTTCTTTGAGGATCTTTACGAGAGAAGTTCAAGCACTTTACAATTTCAAGTCTTGTCGACGCATGTTTTCTACCAAAGATGTTTAAAGACCATCCTTCAAAGTGTGATCTACATGTAGACATTTTTAGTGCTTAATGTCAAAGAGGGAAAATTTGGTTACAAATAATAGTCAAAGGAAAGATATTGAAGTCATAATGAGTCTTGGATGGATATATCTCAAAGAGATGACAAAGGAGAAGATGACAAGATGGAAGAGAATCCTTTGTGCGTCAAATGAGAAGAAACGAATGTCAAGAGGAACCTTTGTGTAAGGGGGAGTTTTATCTTTGTGAAAAACATATTAAATATTTTGGGCTTACTTAAAAAATTGGGTAAAATATTAATATTCGGAAAGCTATTTTAACTATTTGTCCAAAATGATTTAAGGATCTTGTGAATGCATGTTTTCATTCCCATTTACTTCATTTCATATTTTTGGAGTGAGATTGTCAATGATATGCAAGTTTAGCTTTTTTTAAAGAGCCTCTTTAGTCAAAAGTCAAAAATCTTGCTTTAAAGGCTAATTTTTTTTTAAAAAAAAGCTAGATAAAAGTACTTAAATATGTGTTTTAAATATTTTCCAATGATTTTGGAGTAAAAATTTCTATTTTAGAAAATAAATATCAAATTTGGCCTCAAAAGGATCTTGTATGATCTCGTTTTTGAATTAAATGACAAATTTCCATAAATCAAAATCTATTGAGTTTTTGAAAAAATTGTCAATACCAAACTCTAAGGGTTGGTCATTTCAAACATTTCTCTAGTTCAAAGTTTTTACAAAAGACCAACCGTTGAAAAGTTATATTCATTTGAAATTCACCGAAAAACTAGTTTTGACCCAAAAATGGCTTATTCTTACATATAGTGAGTTTGGCTATTTGGGCCGAATTTCTTTGTGTATCTTAGCTTGAAATGATATTTCTAACTCATACAAAGTCGTGAAAGTGAAAAACTCTATGAAATTCAAATTGGTTTGCATTTTGAACCTTCAATACAAAATCATTCTCTTTATATGCCTACAAAGTGCATTTTGCCTTATCTTTTGAAAGAAAATTTCTTTTTGGCAAATATTTTGAATAGTCCAAAGTTAAATTCTAGAAAATTTCAAAGAATTTGGACTTCATTTGAAAATATTTTGCCTTTTCTTCTCTTTAAGCAAAAATTTTGCAAAAAAACGCATTTTGGCATATCTTTTGAATGGAGACTTCTTTTTCAAAAATTCTTCTTGGAAAAGTTTCTTAGGAGTCCAAAGGTTGTTTCTGCAAAATTTGAAAGTATTTTGACTTGATTTGAAAAGTTTTGACTTTTTCACACTTTGATCAAATGTTGAAAAATTCAGATTTTTGCATGTTTTGAACTGATTTGTGATTTTTGTATCTCCAAATGGGTTCATAATTTGAGGAAGATAAAATTATGAATTTTTATCCTCTGTAGTTGACATTCTATACCAAATTTTATCAGATTTATTGGAACTGTTTTAGCCTATTTTTCAGCTATCTTTCGAAGCTCAAACGAAATGTCAAAATCAAAAAACCTGAAACTTTCATTTTTTATGAAACTTTGTGATTTTCATATCTTCAAAATAGCTGATATTTGGTTGAGCCCCCCAAAATAAAAAATGTGTGTATTTATAAGGACTAGCTCCACGATTTATTTCAGATTTTTTCGAGCTTGTATCCATACATTTTCAAATGTTTTAAGAAATTTTTTAACTCAACATGATTTCCAACTTGTGAAAATGAGCATGGTATCTTCATGAAAACTGTTTGTTGGAAAGATTTAAAGAGTGAGCTTAGTTGAATATGTTCCAAATATCATTTCCTTTAGTTAAACTCAAATATGGCCTCATTTCGAGTTGTTTTGCTCTTTTCGTCCATAAAAAAGGAGTTTGTGATCTGTTTTGGTTTAAGGGGGAGATTGTTATACGATCAATAGATTTGTGACCTATTTTAGTTTTCCTCAAATATCTTGAAAACAAAACCTTACTTCAAAAGGGAGAGAATATTTCAATGATCAAAATAAAATGAATTCAATTGCTAAGCTCATTGTTTTGCATAAACTCTATATTGGCTTATATTTGTTTTGGATTTTTGGTGTTTAATGCCAAAAGGGGAGAATGTTTATATGATCAATATATAAACATTTGGATTCTCTCTTGTGATTTTATCTTATTTCATGCATGTCTTGAGGAGGAGCATCTCATTCATACACATAACCTCCTATATGCATCATGTGCATAAGCTTGCCATTCTCATATACATAATGCTTGAAGCTTTAAATTGCATAGTGACATGCATAGATATAGTTCAATAGCTTAAATTTTATCTTATGATGATTTATATCCAAATGTTGTTATTGATAAATGATTTGTCATCAATCACCAAAAAGGAGGAGATTGAAGAATCTAGACTCGCCATTATGAGTTGATGGAGTACTTTGGTGATTAATGACAAATCTATATGTGAGACTAACACTTTTATTGATATACCTATTATGTAGTTTTATTTGGATAAAAAGGTGAAAATCGTAGAGGTATGCACTCGACATCATATTCTTATATCTTGGTGCATTTCTCGGATCCAAAATATAGGTTGAACTCCACTAAAAGTTTAACTTGAATACGTGCATATGTTTTCATTACACATTCGTGTATGCACACATTTAGGGGGAGTTCACTCTATGTTTTGTGGTTTCATTAGTATTGATCCATATTTATTTATCCACATATATTGGGCATCTATACTTTGAAACATATCATTTGAGTATATAAAACTTGTGTAGTTCATATATACTCATATTGCTTTATATTCAATTATTTGTAATTCTGTTGTGGGACTAATGCGTGTGTTAAGATGTTTCCAAGGCTTAGTCCCAGAGTTTGAATGATGACATGAAAAGGAAATACAAAGATGATAAAAGATCAATATGGCTGAAGACAAAGGAGTCATGCATTGCATTTCAAAAAGCTTTTGGAAGAATTTCAATGGAAATCGATATGACCGTATTTGGTAAGCGGTACTACCGATGTGCGGTAGTATCGGAGTTCATTTGGCGGAACTACCGCGTAGCGGTATGACCGCAAATCTTGAGCGGAACTACCGCAACCCGGTCTTTCCGAAAACTAGTCGATGATACGTTATTTACAAACATGGCCTATTATGGACCTCGAAAGGAAGCGGTCATACCGCCCTTGTGATCGGAAGTACCGGAGAGCGGAACTACCGCATGATCAACGACGGTAGTACTGCACCTGTCAGTAATGGCTTGTTCAGAAGCATTTATTGCAGGTATATCTTAGTAATTAATGTTAATCATTGTGCAACTAATATTTTCTATGAGTTGGATGAATATATTATGTTCCATGATAATAGAGACTTTGGAAGGCATCATGAGTTGATCGTCATCAAGTCAAGGTTCAAGAAGAGGGTGCATCATGTGTTGATGCATATCAAGATCTTGAAGAGGAGATGATCATGAGTTGATCATCAAGTCAAGAGAAGACCCATCATGTGTTGATGGAGGGCACGTGAAGGATGCATCATAGGTTGATGCATATCAAGACAATGACCCAGACTTGAAGTGAAGATGTGCGTCATCAAACTTCGAGAGGATGCTCAAGGCAAATGTATGACTAGTTAGGGCTAATGATGTGTTCCTAGTTTTTTACCGGTCTTGGTGTTTGGTTGGAAGACCGGATTGCTAGTATAGGTTTGCCGTACTATTAAGAGGGGACTTGTCAGTAGCTTGATTCTCATCATGTGTTGATAGCTCAATCTTGTTTACTCTAGCTCTCCGTGGCACGATGCTATTATTTGCGAATGCGTTTTGCAAATAGCCGAGGCTCATGCATTTAATCCTTGTATCATGTGACTATATTTTGCAAATGGTTGAAGTCTATGTACCTACTCCTTGTGGCATGATCTAAGTTTGCAAATGTGTTTTGCATATTGTTGGGATTCATGCATTTTCCCTTGGCATGGTCTAAGATTGCTTGTTGTTATTTCTTTGGACTTAGACCATGGTAGTGGCTCTTTGATGTTGTGCTTTTTGATTTGATCAAATGTGTTTGAAATCAATCAAATAGGTGGGTTGTGTAGCTCTCTGAATAAGCTTTCCATAGAGTCTAAGATCACTCAATTCCAACATCGGAGTCAAAAGTTATGACCTTTTTACCGAGTGTCGTCTATGCTGAAATTGTACTGCGATAATGCCGCCCGAGAAAAGTGGTACTACTGCAGAATGGTAGTACCAGCCTTTGTACTGCGGTACTACCGCACTAAAAATTTTAACGGCTAGCTTTTGAGCCTTTAATGCACCATCTCCGACCGTTGAGCAAAAATCGGTAGTATCAGACTTTAAACGGCGGTACTATCGTATTTTGGCTGAGTTTGCTGATTTCTGTTCCCAACGGCTAGTTTTTGTGTTTGGGCTATGAATACTCACCTTGGACAGTTGAGAGACAATCCTTGGCATCCAATTTCACTCACTTGAGCTAGTGTGAGGTTCTACTCTTAATTGTACATGTGTCGCACCTTGTGAGCAAGGAGAGAGGTCTCTAGTTGCATGTGTTGCATCTAGAGGTGGATTTCATATCCACTTGAATTTGTGCATTCGTTGCACGTGGTGAGAGTCAAGCAAGGGACTTGGCTTATTACTCTTGGTGTTTGCCGACACCTAGACGGCGTGGAGGCGTCGTGGTCCGGTGATCTTCTCAAGAAGCTTGTGAGAAGGTCCGGCGTGTTGTGAAGGTTGGAGCTCACCTACCCGGAGCGGGAAAGAGCTACCACTAGTGAAATTGAGGTGTTTGGCTTAATTTGTGGAGCGGGTCCAATTAGTTTGGGCTTACCTCAACGTGGATTAGGGGAGACTGGCAAGTCTCCGAATACCATGGTAAAACGTCCTTGTGCCATCGTGGTTTGCTCTCTTGTGATTTACTTTGTGCAACTTACATTCTTAGAATTAAATTGCTTATATGTCTTTGTATGTTTGCTATCATTATCAATAGTCTAATATTGTTGGTGCACTTAGTCAAGACAAGTTGATTTAGGTTTTAATTGAGCAAAACCGAATTGATTTATAATTCTGCATAAAACTCGGTTTTAGCCAAAAGATTTTAAAAATTGCATATTCACCCCCCCTCTAGTCGGCATCCTCGATCTTACAAGGACGGCGACAGCCATATCCAGTTGTCTGGATCCGCGACAGACACGTGCAATGGTTTGGGAGTGCGATAGGATGTAGCCATGGTCTGGGAGCACAGACACGTGGCACCTGCCTAACCTACTACGGTTCCATTTTTATAATTCGGACACGTAGGGCTACATGTGCTAAATCATTTCAAAAAGTGGACGAATGAGCCAAAAATCGTAGGCATGGCCCAATTGCCTTGTGAACAATGTTCCCCTAGGCGCTAGGCGGAAGTGGGTGGAGGGTATCCACCTATCGCCTAGCTTGCCTAGGTGCCGGAACAGAACTAACAATCGTGAGAAGAACAAACAGTTAGGAGAAGAAAAATGAGAAGGACAGGGGAAGAAAAAGGAGAAGAGACATAAAAAATAAAGGAAAAAAATTCACTTACCTGGCTGGCTAGCCCAACCCAGCCCATCAACCCATCACTTTGTTGCCTTGCTAAGTTGCTTCTCCTCGTCGCTCTGCTATCCACTACTGCCGCCTCCCTATCTCCTTCCATCTCTCTCTCCTTCTCTCCCCTCTCCCATCCCACCACCTCCGCCTCATCTCCTTCTCTCCCCTTCTCATCCCGCCGCCGCCATATCTCCTTTTGTTCCCATGGAAGAGTATTAAAGACGCATCTACTCCATCGACCAGCTGCAGTGCAAGCACACACGTATAGAGTAATCATTTCCATGCCTATTGATTTTGCTGTACAATTTTGGTACCCTCTCTCTTGGTTTATGTTATCTGTGAATGTACTTCCATAGGAACTACAGTCCAACCTATACAAATATATGAGATATATTTCCGCATATAAAACATATATACCTTCTAAACAGTTGAAGACAATCAATACACAAAAAAAATACTTTCATGCTACTCCAAGTTACCCTTCATGTACCTCACACTTCATTTTGCTATTTGTCTTATCTTTGTAGCCTAATTCACACAAAAAAAACATTCAGCCTATAGTTTTTTGCCAATGAGACTGGACACCTCCTTATGGTTCAACTATTTTTCTTTAATGTAATGACTTGTATTCGTTTAGGTTAACAAACAAACTTATTATGTATACTGAACTGCTTTTGTGATATCTATTAATGTCTACAGATCTAATTAGATATATCTAAAGATACATAGTTGTACAGTATAGAAACACATTTCTAACTAATAGCAGGTCGATTGAGACTCCAAATAATACATGTATGTGTTGCACATCCAAATACCAAGAGATTAGGGGAAAACAACGTTAAGAAAGAGGTTGACAAACAAATGGTATTCATATGTCTTTAAGGTTAAGATTCAACGAATACCTCCACTGTCTTCTTTTTTCCCTACACACATTACCCTAACAATACCTCCTTTATCAACCCTTCAAAATTTCGCACCCAACACGGTTAGCCCAAATAAAGAACACCATACAATACAATAGTTTTAGGTCTCTACATTGCCTACAGATCTATGTAGAATTTGTCGTTGGCACGGTGTTCCTGTTAGAGTTGATTTCAAACAGTACCATCTACATGTTTGGTTGTCTTCCATACATACCTTAGTATTTTCTACACAGATATACCAAGACTTACGATCTGATGTAAACACACAGTTTTTTGTTTGGTGACCATCCATGTATTTCGATTAAATGTTAGTGTTCTGTTATTTATCGATTTGATACCGCTTCATTCTTTCAGATCTATTCTTTGAATCTTTAATGATTTACAGCCAGATGCAAATTTATTGTTACACTCTAGGCTGTTTATATGGCAGTGACCAAACACTTCGGCACTAAACCATTCGAGAGTAGCTACATTTTTCCTTCATTACATTTCGTTTCTTTAACATTCTTTTGAGTACAGATATAACACACTTTTCACAATAAAATGTACCCTTGCAATATTTGATATTCTACATCATGATTGCCTTGGCCTGATAGAAAAGGATGAAACCAATTGATTACACACCATGCAGCATAAACATATCCAGCTTACAACACTAAAAATATGGTAGTATTATTGTGAAAACTTCTTAGTACAATACCATAAAACTATTCGTTTCGCTTTAATGGTTCTCTGATGGATTTCATACTGCGCTCATTCCAACAAATTTTGGCAAGGGTAGATGGTAGAACATGCCTTGCAGGTCGGTACAAAAACCCCTTTCGTCCTCACTTTTCATTAATCGTGTTAAAACCACTCCTCTCTATTTTTATTGGCTTAGGCCTGTTTTATAATGTCTTACACTTATAGTTTTATGGAAGAAGTCCATTCTACCCCCTCAAGTATTGACATGCGGACAAGTGACCCCCGAAAAAAAATCGGCCCTTTGACCCCCCCTCCCTAAGTTGTAAAACCGAACAACGTGTTCCCTCCGGCTGTTTCTTGCGGTGGTTTTGCTGACGTGGCGTCCAGTCGGGCTGGTTTCGCCACATCGGCCGCTGCGTGGGCAAGTGTGGGCTAGCTGAGGTGGCAGGGGGTGTTTGGGGGTTATTTGGTGCAAGGTCCTTTGCGTTTCTTCGGCTCGCTCGACTACCCGAGCAGTTCCAAAGAAACCATCTTTCTTGCGGCTTGGAGAAGATGGAGATGTTGTGATTCTCGGCGGCGATTGAAGCCCACTCTCTTCGGAATGAACGTCGAGGTGAGTTCAACACCCCTATTTGTTTTCCGCGGCGAGAATGTATCAACATTGGCGGTTCTAGGGTTTTTTTGTGGGATTGAGAAGCGGTTGTAGGGTAATTTTAGGTGATGGATTTGTTGGTTGTATGGTTCTTTTGAGGCTTGAGCAGCGGTTCTAGGGTTCTTTTAGCTTATGGATTTCTCGGTTCTAGGGTTTTTTTGCGACTTGAGAAGCGGTACCAAGGTTCATGTAACTGATGGATTTCACCCTCTCCTCTCAGTTATAGGGTTCTTTTGGGGATTGTGCAGGTAGTTGGCTGACGTCTCAGTCTCTTCGTGCAGGATTGGGGGTCAGAGAATGGATAATCTCGACCTTCTTGGGGTGAGGTTCCATTTTAATGGGGAATTCCTGAATTTTGGGATGATTTTCGATTATGTGGGTGGAGATAAGGGGATGTCTTTCGTAGAGCGCGATAAAGTTTTGTTGCCAGAGATCAAAGGTCATCGCAAAGACCATGTTACAGTCACTGATGATATGGTATTGCATTGGTTGTTCCCTGGTTTAGGATTGAGTAATGGGCTCAGACTTTTGGTAGATGACACTAGTTGCAAAACCATGTCTGATTGCATCACTGAAGGTGGGGTGGTCGACATATATGTTGGAAGTTACACATGTTGATGGATCTGATAAGAGCGACGATGAAAGTGACTGAGAGCATGACAATCTGGTTGACATTGAAGAACACAATGATACAGAGGATGTAGATGTGGTGGTGCCTAAGCTAGGGCATAAACATGTTGTTACACCAATAAAAGGAAGCAATGACAGAGACCTACAGAGGTTTAGGGAATTTTATAGATCACCTGCAAAGGAATCTCTGGCTGTTAGTAGTAAGGGAAAGGAAGCTGCTGCAATAATGGGTGATCGTAGTGACAGTTCTAACAGTGATTACCAACACAAGAGTGATAACTATGCAGAAGAATCTGAAGCAGAGGAAATGAGGAAGCTTGCCAAGGCATTCAAGAGTGAAGTTATGGCTAAGAAATTGGATACAACCGAATTAACCCAAACTGAAGAGGAAGAAGAGCAGGCAAACTTGGATGCAGGCTATGGGACACCTTACTGTGATTCAAGTGATGAGTACTCATATGAGGAAGTTAGTGATGGACAAGATGGTGAGCATGTGCAGAGGAAGAAGAGCAGCTGGCCAAGGTTTGACAGCAAGGCTGATGTTCCAGTATTCTCACTTGGGATGGTATTCAAAAGCAGAGAGCAATTCAAGAAAGCTTTGATCAAGTATGGGCTAAAGAACCATAATCACTTGAAGTTTGACAAGGATGAGAAGAACAAGATAAGAGCCAAGTGTTCATGGCCTGGATGTAGCTGGCTGATTTATGGGTCAAAGAACTCAAAGTGCAATTGGTTCCAAGTCAGCACATATGTAGATGAGCACCACTGCCCTCCAAGAAGGGACAATAAGCTAGTGACAGCTAAGGTGATTGCAGAGAAATATGGTACTTTCATCAAGGCTAACCCAACATGGAAGCTTGAGAACATAAAGCAGACATTTCTTAAGGTATGGCAATTACTCCACATATATGTTATTGTGCATGTGCATTAGGCTTGATCCTTTGTTTTGTCCTAACAAGTTTATTACAATATTCTGTAGGAGATGATGGCTGATGTTAGTTTGGCTAAGTGCAAGAGAGCTAAGTGGATGGCCATGCAGAAGATGATTGATGCACACAAAGGTGAGTACACTAGGATATTTGATTACCAACCTGAACTATTGAGAAGCAACCCTGGAAGCACAGTGGTTGTTGCCCTTAACCTAGAGATTCTGGTGAAGCCTGTATTCCAGAGGATCTATGTTTGCTTAAATGCTTGCAAAAAGGGATTTATTGCTGGATGTAGAAGGGTAGTAGGCTTAGATGGGTGCTTTTTCAAGGGTGCTTGCAATGGAGAGTTATTACGTGTTGTAGGTAGGGATGCCAACAACCAAATGAACCCTATAGCATGGGCTGTTGTAGAAAAAGAAACAAATAGTTCATGGTTCTGGTTTGTTGCACTTATTACCAAGGATATTAACATCAATGACCAAGGTGAAGGATGGGTCTCATATCAGATCAGCAAAAGGGACTTCTCAATGCCATAAGTGACCTAGTGCCCAAGGCAGAGCATAGGATGTGTGCTAGGCACATATATGCTAACTGGAAGAAGAAGCATTCAGATCAGAAGCTACAAAAGAAATTCTGGAGATGTGCTAAGGCTTCATCAAGGACCATGTTCAATTACTACAGAGCAAAGCTAGCACAAAGATACACCAAGGTGCAAAGGACATGATGATCATCGACCCAACCCATCGGAGCAGGCATTTTTTCACTAGGGTCCAAGTGTGATTCAGTTGATAATAAAATGTGTGAGTCCTTTAATAACTCCATTGTGGAATCAAGGTTTCTCCCAATCTTGTCAATACTAGAGGCCATTAGATGTAGAGTGATGGTCAGGATTCAAGAAAATAGAACTAGATCAGACAAGTGGCAAGGAGCAATCTGTCCAAACTTATTCAGGAAACTAAAACTGAATATCACAAGATCTGCTCAATGTGATGTCCTCTGGAATGGGAAGGAAGGATTTGAGGTTAGGGAGAAGGACAAAATGAAGTACACAGTCAACTTGGAGCAAATGACTTGTTCTTGCAGATATTGGCAACTATCTGGTCTTCTTTGCTGCCATGCAATCAGTGCCATCTACAAAAGTTCACAACAATTGGATGGCTACATTGATAGCTACTACTCCATAGAGGTTTACAAGAGGATATATGAGCATTGTTTGGAGCCAGTGCAAGGTGAAGAGAACTGGCCAACCTCTGATCATCCTAAGCCATCATCCCCTGGGTACACCAAAATGCCAGGGAGACCTAGGAAGGAAAGGAGAAGGGAACCAGGTGAGGCACCAAAGGCACCTAAGGGGACAAAGCTAAGTAAGGTTGGATGTAAGGTCAGATGTGGTCTCTGCAAAAAAGATGGCCACAATGTTAGAAGATGTCCACTTAATCCAAATGCAAACCAGAAGAAGAAACAAGCAACTGCACACCTCAGGAGAGAAGCTACTAGAAAGAGGAAGCAAGCAGAGGCATCAAGCTCAAGACTGCACTTAAGCAATCGCATTGGTCAAGATTTTAACATCAAGCTCTGTAGTAAATTGGTAGTACATAGCCACAAATACTAACACTACCATCTTACAGGTTATTCACACTGTTGAAGCTGGTGCTCAGAAATCACAGAAGAAGTCAAGCAAGACTACCAAGTAGACAGCTTGTCATGGTTCTACGTAGGTCAATGCACACTTGTAGTCAGTTTGTGATATTTCATTGTCATCAACCTTTTGGACTTGTCCATGGTCTGGACATGTAAGTATATAGGTCTAGGTTAATTTCATATGTAGGTGAATGTTTCTAGATCAAGCTCTTTATCAGATGGATGAAGCTTTTGGTGAATGTTTCTAGGTTAACCTCTTTGTCAGATGTATTTTGGACATGTCAAAGATGTGTTTTGGATATGTCATTACCTGATGCAATGGCAAACTTTCCTTTCTCATAAGTGAATGTTTCTAGGTCAACCTCTTTGTCAAATGTATTTTGGACATGTCAAAGATGTGTTTTGGATATGTAATTACCTGATGCAATGGCAAACTTTACTTTCTTACATCTGTCAATGTTGAACATATTTTCAATCTCAGTGTCAATGTTGTTTACATTCACATATCTGTCAATTTGGAATTTGGAATTTGGGAAGGAGCATGTTTTCAAGCTTCAAACATGTGGAAGGTTTGGGAAAAAAACATGGAATTGTTGAAGACAAGGATAAATGTCTATAAGAAATTACAGCTGAATTAGAATCTCAACTAACTCAAACTGGAACTGATATTGCTGATGTACCTCACCAGAAGGAGCAGAAATGGGATCTAATACAAGGCAATAGAGGAAGCTCCAATTCATTTGCTGCTCTTCCCAATAAACTTCTTGAAGATGGGAACAATCAATGTTGTTTACATTCACATATCTTCGGTGCCAAACTTCTCAGAGACAGATTCATTTCCAGAATTACTACATTCCATATAGTTCAACATTCAAGCATTACAACTGCCACTTGGCTACACAGAAAACAAAACTATACAAATTACTACTACATGAAACAACAAACATGTTTTGCTTCTGAACTCTAACAGCTAATTATGCCACCTCCTTTTTCTTCTCCTCCAACTTGTTCTTCAGGACAGCAACCTCCGCGGCGTGCCTTCCTTTGACCTCTACGACATTTCTCCAGGCATCAACATTGTCGTTCTCCATCTCGCATCTTCTCCTCTTCAACAGATTCTCCTTCTTTAGTCCCCACACATTATCACGGAGATCCAACAAAGAAATGATTCAAAAAGGAGGGTTTCCTGATCGTACACGCCAAAAACCGCAACCACCAAATTTACTCCAACAAAAAATGGAACCCAAATCAAAGTGAAATCCAACCAAATCAATTACAATACACACAAATACATCTAAACTATTTGCTTACCCTGGCTGCCTTGCATGTTTAGTACCTCCTCTCGGGATTCTCATCGCCCCATGAAATCCATCTTGGCGCTTTCTCCTTGCAATAGCACAACCGCGCAGGGAGGTAGTCCAGCGGCTTCTCACGGTACACCACCAGCGACTACGACCCTTCCGCCCTGCGCCCTTTGCTTCCCGACGGCGCTGCGCGGGGAGATCGTGAGGTCCCGGAGCTTCCTTCCTCCGCCATGACGGAACCCTATCCTCGCTACTGCCGCTAGAGAGGGGAAGAGCTCAGGTGGACTTGGAAGTAACGCGAAGTGGGTAAGGGGGGGTTTTGCGCTAAGGGAACCCCTAAACACCCCCTGCTACCTCAGCTTGCCCACACTCGCCCACGCAGCGGCCGACATGGCGAAACAGGCCCTACCAGAAGCCACATCAACAAAACCACCTCACGAAACAGCCGGAGGGGGCACGTTATTCGGTTTTGCAACTTAAGGGGATAAAGGGCCGATTTTTTTTTCAGGAGATCACTTGTCCTCATGTCAATACTTGATGAGGTAGAATAGATTTCTTCCTAGTTTTATAATGTCTTACACCTATCTCATATCTCTTTCTCAACTGTCATGATTACAGATATCATCGGAGTTATCACTTTCATAGGAGAAATCACCATGGTTAACTCAAAAGGCCAACTGAAACCAAGGCGACACATTAGACTAAATGATGGAAGGTTAGTTCTCACATCGTACATAATACTTTCCTTTGTCCCAAATGGTTAATTCCAGCGTCTATAGCTTTTAGATCAATCCAAACTGCTTATCCAAATAGATATCCTACTAATGTATAAGATATATACAGAAAAGGGCAACTCATACGCCCTTTACTTTTGGTAGGTTCATTGATTTTACATAAGGCCACAAAACGCTGTGTACACACATATTTACAATAATTCTTTTTTTTTTCCCATTTATGCTTCTTCACGTAGAGATGATGCCACCTTAGCATTTTGGGAAACCGCCTTACAGAACTTCGATGCTGAAGGGCTGTGTCATACCAGCAAAAGAGAGCCCGTCGTCGCTATCTTTGCAGGTTGTACATTCAAACTTCATGAAAGTATATACTATGAGTACTAGCTACTGCTTATATTCCACACAGTTCAATTATAAAGACAATACAAACTCATAGCAGCTTCCTGATTATTTCACTTGGCTTTGTATCTGCTGCAGGTAGACTCAGCCTATCTGCAAGCTATGCGTGTAAACAATACATCAATATCCCAAATCTGGACATTGTAGCTTTCCAAAACAGGACATGGGACCATATGTTGCACAACAGAATGAACCAATCGAAACAACTATATCGCAATTGGCGCTTCTAAACCCACATGATATCATGGTATTTATATCATTATTCTATCTCAGTTAAAATTTAAGATCAAATCTCTTCAGACCCATGGATTAATACTCAGTATTTTCTCATTTCCGCAGAACCAAAGATACATATGTCAAGCAACAATAAAAGGATTAGTTCCAGATGACAAATGGTGGTACCCAGGGAAGAAAAACGGCCGGTTACCGGGAACGGAAAAATCGGCTGGTTTTTTCGGGTTTTGCAAATTCAAATTCCAATTTTTGAATTTCGGCTAGTTTTTAAGTAAATTCAAGCGAAATTCGTCCGGAATTTTTCCGGGAAATCTGGTAACCGGTCGTTTTTTTTTCCGGCCGAAGACCAGGATTTCCACCGGAAACGGGTTTTGGATCCTTGGTGGTACCTATCTTGTGGGGTTTGCATGAAGAAAGCGATACCATACGGCGGTAGCTACAAATGCACCAAGTGTCCAAACAAAACTGCAGAACCCAGGTATTCCATATTCTTTCCTAGCCTAATGCTATGTATACCATCTTACTCCACAACTAAACCTATAAACCTTACTGTCTATTGTTAGATATAAACTCGCAGTTGAGGCAACCGACGATACATCTATCATTGAATTCATCTTCTTTGACGACATCGTCAAAGAACTTGTTGGACAACCAGCTATAATGCTTGTTGCCGCTAGACATGGGTCGTCTACGTCTGTCCCCAGAGAGATAGCAACTCTTTTTGGAAGAACCTATATCCTAGAGGCGACTGTGTCTCGCAGCTCATTTCAGCGAAATAATATCTCATTCCAAGTCACCCGAATTCATCGAGATCCTCCAACACTGAGGGCACCACATCATGAAAACGATGCTCCAGGAGGAAGCTCCTCATCTTCACAGCTCCTCCAACACTGTATACCCATCCAACAGACCGGATTGCAGATCACCATCACCAAACCCGAGGATTCCACCACACAATAGAAAAGTGCCTCCATTCCTTTCCCCACTGAGGTAATTACTTATTGCCTTCTAATAATACCCTGACTTATTCTTGTTAATACACAAACATTGTCATACAATTTGTTGTACACACAACACACTAATCAGTTCTTCCATTTGATCATCCTCGCCTTTGTTTGGATTCTATATATGCCCTCTGTACTGCACAACAGCCAGCAGCTGGCTCCACAACAAGATGCCACTGACAAAGGCAAAGGCCTCAAGCACATTTCGGAAACAACAGTGTAGCATCCTAACAGCCCTTTAGCACCTCAACCAGACAAGTTCATAATGACGATAACATCAATGGAACATTCAACGGTGAGTATCTTGCTTCATACAGGTCTACAACTCTATCACTCACTCCCTTACAACCCATCGAAAAAACACTGCCAATCGAAGATAGAACCCCACCAGAAATTGAAGATATTCCTCGGGAGGGCAGCTCCAAAATTTCACTTCCTTTTTATCTAGAACTTTGCTATATGTAGTTTTACATACCTAAGAAGCATGTCAACATGGATGACTGGTATTTGTATGTACGAAGATGCATTTTTTTCCAGTCAAAACCATACCAGAATCTTTGTAAACTTTACCTAACAAGCATGTCGCCATGGACAACCGGTATTTGTATGGATCAAGATGCTTTTTTTTTCAGTCAAAACCATACCAGAATCTTTGTAGACTTTTTCAGACCATAAACAATATTAAATGGAAAAAAGGATAATTTCTTCTAAAAATTTTCTATGCATTTTCTGCCATTATTTTTTATACAAGGGCAATGTTGCGAAACTCTCATTACTATTTGAAAGGTAAAAATGTGTAGGTGGTTTGGAAAAACCTAAATTAATCTATAGAAGGGACCGAAAGGAAGATATGTTCTTCTCATTTGCTAAACCATGAGATCCTAAGGACACGACAAAGAAGATATGGCCAGATAACATCATAGAAGTAGGCAACAACTCCATGTTTTGAACATAGGAGACCATTAATTCTAATTAAAACTTTATTACCATCACTGATTAATCAAACACCACTCACCTCTATATCAAAAAACCGGAAACTTTGAGATCTGATGTATAGTTGACCATGCACCTACAAACCAAGAAAATACAAGTAGCAAACAATAGATTAGATGAACGTACATCTGCTGTATAAGCATGAAATAAAATAATTGGCAAATCTTATGATATATGCGAGCATTATCCATGGAGTTCTCTAGTAGATCAAGTAGTCTTGTCAATGTTTTTTTGTGTCCTTGAAAGACACATTGTTTTGAACCATGAATAAAAAGTAAGAAATTAGAAAGAGTATATTATCACAGGAAATTTCTGAATGCATTGTAATACTGTGAATAGGAACCAGGAAAACACATAAAACTGTGAGGGAAGGAAAACGATAAGGACCAATTTAACTTTTTCTACATAAAAGTATTCCCTATTTCTTTAGCTAATCTCTAGCCTTCCCAGCAACATCCACATCCGAAAATCAATGGAAAGCATAATATACATGACCTCTTCGTTGGGGCTGTTTGCTGTAGGAGTAGCACAGCTTCTATCTGACTGGATGGTATTTTTTTCTTTTGGTAGGATCATCCATGATTCTAGCCAGGAAATCAATGGCCATTTGTCTCCCAATTTATTCAACAGCAACCACATAACATGGAGCATAAAAAAAGTTAGCTACAACCTAGTGCCATTCATAAGCATAACCTATTTACATCTGATTCAGGTGCGGCACAGAGTTGGCATGACAAAAGAGCTAACAACATAAGCATACTGCAAGAGGTTAGGAACATGCACCACTTCAAGAGCTCGAAAAAACTGCATGCTTCTAAAACAGCAAAAGACGCATGTTGCAGTGTTGCACTAATCAAATCAGGATATCTATGAACAGGCATAGATCTATTGCCTGAGAAGAATTTTGATCTCCATAACATTCGTCCCATTCTACAACAGCTAAACACATGCAGTCTGGTGACTAAAATTCCAAATTGAAGCATGCAGTTGTACTCAATAGAAAGCTAAATGGCATATCCAATAGAAAACCACAGGAGCTGCAATACTAATCAATAAGTAATATCACTGAGTATACTCGGAAAAAGGAAAACAAAGTGAGCAAATGACCACATGGTTGCATGGCGAAACCATCATTACCTGAAATGATCTTTGTAAACACTTGTCAATGCGTCATGCTAGAGATAAAAATTGCAAATTTGAACCATGATGCGTCCCTCAAAATATCATCACCGAATCCTGAATCTGGTCTGCTATAAGATCATCTCCTTGTCGAACCGAATTGGTTCGGAAAAGAAGCAACCATGGCAGGCGGCGCTGACGGAGAGGGGCGGCATAGGAGAGAGAGGAAGGGGACGAGAGACGGAGGGGAAAAGTAACTTGCGGCGGTCCTGATCTGATCGACCACGGCGGCGGCGGCGTCGCCCAGGTGAAGTTTGGGGGAGGGGGGGGGGTACAGAGAGAGGGGAAACCAAGGGCAGCGGCGACAGCGTCGGCCAGGTGAAGGAGAAGGGTAGGGAAGGAGGAAGGGGGCGGTGTGGTCGAAGGGGAGGAGCCGGGGGAGGGTCGCGGGCGCGGCCGAAGGAGAGGAAAGAGGCGCGGCGGAGTTGGGCGGCGAGGACGTCGCGTCCGAAGGGGAGGAGGCAGGGGCGGAGCGGGGGAGAGGGCGGCGGTGGCGCGAGTGAAGGGCAAGAGGGGGGGAAGGAACCGAGTGTGCGGGCGGCGCAGGTAAGTGGCGGCGGGGAGTCGCTTTCGCGGGCGCGTCTGAAGGAGAGCAATCGGCCACTGCGAATCTACGATTCAGCCGATGGTCCGCAGCGCGAAGGAAAAGGGAGGAGACGGTACGCCCAGCGCTACATCGCCAATCGAACGGCTGAGCGCGCGCGAGCCCGACGCAGTCAAAGAAATTTGCGATACACGCGGGCGCGCGCGATTGACAGAAAATGCCCGTGAATCGCGGGGAGGGCAGCGATTTGTGGCGCTATAAGGAGCTGGGGATATTATCCTATCCTATGAAGCGAATTATTTTACAACAATGTTTCAGGTCTATATCATGCATAGGGTTTTCTCCTTGGTGTAGCTCAAACTTTATAGTTCAAACAGATGCCGTCACGGCCCAAGCGCCTACAATATATTAAAAAAACATGATTACCATACGAACACTTTATTTTGTAAATTAATTCTATTCTAACTACTCATGTGCAGTATTTGTAGCCTATTCAGAAAAAAGGGTTATTTCTGTTTATTCAGCAGAAGTTAAAATAAAAGTTATTATTCACTTGCTTTTCCATTTTGTCCCAACCAAAAACATGATTAGACGATCACATGATCAACATCAACAGAGTAAAAGAACAAACATTACAATGCCACGGTGCACCCTTCTTGCAC
This sequence comes from Phyllostachys edulis, assembly GCA_036346405.1. Classification (NCBI taxonomy): domain Eukaryota; kingdom Viridiplantae; phylum Streptophyta; class Magnoliopsida; order Poales; family Poaceae; genus Phyllostachys; species Phyllostachys edulis. The sequence continues at coordinate 22,757,065 of CM070554.1, forward strand.
GCATGCATGTCGAACAACACCTTATCATCCCAGTTACAGCCACTGCTAGTCGTCTTCTTCAAGAAAGGGGGAAAAAGGAACTACTATTGAGGACGACGAGGTGGTGGTGGATACTGGCTCGAACCAGACCAAGAACCCGTAGTCGCCGGACAAGTCCACGCGCCCTCGGCCGGCCAGGTCCACTGCGCCGCCTCGCCGTGCTCCGCCGCCGCGCTGTAACTCGGAACAGAGGAAGCAGAGGACGGCACGGAGGCCACAGTAACAGAGGAGGCGGGAAAAGAGTAGGACCCCAAGGAACTACTCATGGCGCCAGCGCCGCCGCCGCCGCCATAGTACAGAGGAAAACCGCCATGGCTGCCGCCGCCGCCTCCCCCATGCAGGAGCATCTGGTAGCGCAAGTAGTCCGAGACGGCGCTTGACGGGTACGCCGCCGAAGCCATTGTTGGAGAGGCCACCGGCGTCGAGCTCGCGGCGGCAGCGGGGGTCGGGCTGGTGAGGCGCGCGTCCTCGGGGAAGTTGAGCTTGGCGCGGCTGCCGCGGAACCGGAGTGCGGCCTCGTCGTAGGCCCGCGCCGCGGCCTCGGCAGTCTCGAACGTGCCGAGCCAGACGCGGGCGGCCTTGTGCGGGTCCCGGATCTCCGCCGCCCACTTGCCCCACGGCCTCTGCCGCACGCCACGGTACCTCCGGCCAGCAGGCGCGCCACCGCCGCCCTGCTCCGCGGGCGCCTCGGCGGTGTACGTGGGCGAGTGCTCATCCATGGCCGCGCCCTGCGCGTCCGAGCTCTGCCCTTCTCCTGCGGATGACGGGTAAGGTGATAAGCGCGATTGCGCGAAACACTAGCGCGACACATTTGAGACCTCCCCATCGTTTCGCGCTATACTACACAGGTACGTAGGCATTTTTGCTCCCATGGACGAGAATTAGAGACGAGTCTATCTCCATCGACCAGCTGCATTGCGTATACTAATACACCAGCCTTTAGCAACGTACTTACATCGCGTTCCTACGGTACGTGTTGCCATGGCAAGGTTGGTATTTTTGTTGTGTTGCACGAGTGCAGTGAACAAGTCTATTAGTGGAATAGTTTGGTGGGAGTTTGGAGGTCTTGGAAGTTGGAAGAGTTGTGTGAACCTGCCTAATCTTTCTTGGTGAGATCCACACGCACGCAGGTTCATTTGCATGCATGCTGTGCACACTTGCAATCCCAATTAAATTTGTTGCATGCTCAAATACCAGCAAATGGTTGGGCTTCATCTCGATCGGTCAAATTAACATTTTGAGTGTTGGATAATTGGTTGAGTTGTAATTTTCCCCATATAAAATACCCAAGTTTCGGCAGCCCCATCCAAGTAATCGAAAACTCTAAATGAGAAGAGGCCAACTTTCATATTCCTTTCTCTGTTTAGATGAAGAAATTTTGGGAAAGTAATCATCGTAGATAAAGAACGTTCGCTGAGTGTAATGCATTGTTAGTTCTGACGTAGCACTCTTGTTGCAATCAAAGCATTAACTGAAACAGTACTACATCAGTAACATTTTCGAGAACACGGCACCGTATTGAAATCAACCTTTAGATTCTGCATGACTAACACATGCTAAGCACTAGCATTAATTAAGAAAAGAAATTTCACCGAAAGAAAAAAATGGAAAAAAAAGCAAAAGTATTAAGAACGAACGCGTCACGAAGAGCTCTTCTGTTCGGTTCTTTAACCTGTGACCTGCAAACATTTTAAAAAATAAAAATATTGATCCTCACCTGCTGAGAACTCCGGTGCCGGCGCAGCAGAGTAGCTCCCGTGCGCATGCACGTAGCCTCCCATTGCCAGATCCTCCCGGCCGGTCCACTGCCCGCCGCCGCCGCCAGACGGCGAGACAGGCCACGCCGCGGCCGACGCCCATGGCCGGTCGTCGCCCGCCACGACCCTCGTCAGGGCCGACACCATCGTGGACATCTCCTGAGCCTGGTACTCCCCGGACAGCACCGAGCTACCGGCCGTGCTCGCCGCTACGGCCTCAACCTCATCATCATCCTCATCCCTCGCTGGCCGGCCTTCGCCACCGCCGCCGCAGCGAAGTCCACATGGGTCCGCCATATCGTACGACCACGCAGGCGCTACCGGCAATGCCGCCGCTCGCATTCAGCGATTGTAGCACGTACGTTACGTGCAGAGACCTGGCTAATCGTTCGAGCTTTGAATTCGTTGGATCGGGCGGCTAGCGAGTTCAAAGCACTACTCCGATCCATTCTCTGCACGAGGAAGACTTAGGCTATACATATAGAGACCAGCAGATGACTAGAAGGCACGAAAGAAATTAAGGAATGTGCCACGCCAGCTAGCCGCCACAAAAAAAAGGTAGGTTTCAGCTTTGGACCGAGTCACGCTCTGACCGCTAGTCGAAAAAGGATTTTTTAAAAAACTACATTATTTTAGTAATATTACATAAATAAATGTTCAATTTTTTTTTTACAGAAATAACCTTCTATCACCGTTTAAACTGGCGATCGGACGTTCTCGTCGGCTGAAACAGTGATATGATGATGTGGATCCTGCCTGGATTTTGCATGGCAGACTGGCAGCAAACAACGTTGTGTTGACATTTCATTTGGCGATAGACTGTCGCCGACAGGCTCTGTCACCAAATGGTATGGTGACATAGTTACCTCGTTTTGTTGAAATTGACAATGATTTTTCTTCCAATATTTGCATCTGTGATGTGTCACAGTATTCTTTGTCTCTAAAGGAAAGGGCGACACGTGACCTGACCCATCGGTGCGGGCGACGTGGCTTCCTATCCGTAACATCGCAAGTTTTGCCTTTTGTAAAAAAAAAAATTAATTTAATTTAATTAATTTGTTGGTTTTAGTTGGAGTTTTTCTCTGTTAAAATAAATAAATAAATATATATATATATATATATATATATATATATATATATATATATATATATATATATATATATATATATATATATATATATATATATATATATATATATATATATATATAAAAATCCAAATGCAAACTCCGCCTCAAATCTCTCAAAAATTCAAATTCAGAAACCTCCGTCTCAAATCTCTCCAAAAATTCAAATTCAGAAACTTCATCTTAGTTTTTGGGACGAAATCAATTTCTCTGTTGCTTTAGGCCGATCCCAACTCTTTTCTCCCTAGCCCATCTCGCCCACGTGGCCCATCTTTCTTTCTTCTTCTTCCTTTCTTTCCTTCTTCCTTTGCTTCGGTCGAACGCCCGTGCCTACGCCGCCCGTCCGTCTGCGCCAGGGTGCCCATGTCGTGTCACCGCCTTTACTACACGCCATCAAAACCCCACTACCGCGAGGACTTACTCCTTGTCATTTCCCCTCGCCAGTGCGTCGCCATCAAGCTGGAGACGAAACCGCCAGCATGATTGCCATCGCGCCAACGCCCGCTTGGTTCCCCGCCCTCGCCTATAAATGGGATCCCCAACACCATCTTCCATCCCACCACTTCCCCTTAAACCCGCATCACCTCCGGAGCTGGGCCGCCGCCGTATGAGCCTTCTTCCTCGTCGCCGCCGTCGCATCGCCCTACCCCGATCTCCCTCTTCGGTGAGCCCCTTGCCGATTTTTTCGCGTCACATCATGTTCCCGAGCTTCCTCCACCGTTTCCCCATCTCCATTCGGCCAAGGAGCCATCGTGGCCTTGGACCAGTGGGACCACCCCCGGCCTCCCTGAGTGACCCAGCATGACCCCCTCACCGAAGCTGTGCATGTGCTCGCGCCGCCTCCTGAAGAAGAACGTTGGAGCACCATCACTGCCAACGCCACCACCGTTCACCTCCAGCAGCGACACCACCTCCCTGGGACCCCGCACTTCCATTTTCTAGTCGCCCCGCCTCCCCACACCACCGCCCACTGCCGACCCGAGCCACCGTGCCCGTTGCTCTGTTTCCCCCCCCCTCTCCTTCCTCTCTTTCTCTCTTTGCCCCAATGACAAGTAGACCCCGGCTGTCATTCTCTGTTGCTTTATTAATTAATTCGGAAGGAATATTACTTTCTCTCTCAATTTTCCTTTTCGTCAAATCTTTTGAGGGTTCAGTTTTCTTCGTTCGAACTTTGATTCAGTTGATTCAAATTTCTAAATTCAATATCTACCAAGCATTACTAATTATATATTTTTTGGATTTTATCTGGATTTATTGTGTTTATTTGTCTCATTTCGCGTGTTAGAATCCGACGTTGCCGAAGTAAGCTTGGACCAATATGAAGGAGTAAATCCTACCTTCAATGAAGGCAAGTCTCCTTTGATCATTTTGATCCTACTATTTTTAAACTCTTGTTTTACATTGTTCAAAATTATTACGCATTGCTATTTACATAAAATTATGTGTTCAATTCTTTGGGTGTTAGTTAATCCTAATATAAATATACCTCCATTTGATGTTGTTATCCATAAACCATTGTTACCCTTGTCGTAGCAAAGCGGACTAGACAATAAATGAGGGGCGATCCCCAGTAACCACGAAGCGATCCAGAGGATCCTCAATGAGGGGACCGGTGATCAGGAGTAAAAATGCGTGTTAATTGTTTCCAACAAATAGGTGCTCACTTATTACATGGGGTGAGGTGGCTATTTATAGCTTTCTGACAGGGCATGTGAGATTACAGGTATACCCCTGTCGAATCTGGGAGTGAACGATCACAAATTCTCTGTGTTTCATACACTAGTCCAGGAACAGCTAGTGTACATAGTCAACAAAAGTGGATAACATAACCATAAAACATCATTCATTGATAATAATTAAAGTTTGTTACAAAAGGGGCATAAAGCCAACAAGCAAAGTACAGCGGAAGCAAAAACAGCAAGGTAGACCACACGATTCGCCACAGACAATCGTGTGGGGGCGTAGCCTAGTCGTCCAAGTTCTCATTCCCCTCATAGTACTCTTCTCCTGATCAACAATTTATTAAGCAATGTGAGTACAAATGAATGTACTCCATAAGTTACACCCAATAACATATTATAATGCATGCAAGGATTTAACAACGGGAGGCTTATATGGTTTAATTTGCATAAAGTGATATTTTCCATTTAAATATTCATACTGAGTTCTAAAGCAATTTACCTTATAGCTAAAACTCATTTTCTAAATCTAAATTTTTATAGTCAGATAACATTCATCAACAAGTGGTGAAGGATACCCTCTTAACACATGGCTACCCACCCAAATTTCCCAATTGAATAAACTAACTAACAACAGTTGATAAAGTCTTTTAAAATCAAAACAAAATTCTAACTTTGAGTGGCTTTACTTAGCATGTCCTTGACCGTGGACACGGCTATTCGAATAGTTCTTAACACTCTGCAGAGGTTGTACAACTTTACCCATAAGAGATAACTGACTTATAATGTCTGTCTAACACACTACCAAAGGTGTGCGACTAAGTCGTTATCACAAACACTACTACAAAACAGGCTATAGTAGACGCCCCATCACAGACGGTTCCTTTGGAACCGTCTGTGTTGGGTATTGCCGACTGCGGTGGCGCGAAGCCTATCACGCACGGTATTTTTAGAACCGCTCGTGATAGTCATCTATCACGCACGGTTTGTGACTAGAACCGTCAGGATATTACACGACGCTTCTATTCACAAACCGCCTATGATAATCTCAATCACGCAGCGGTTCTCTATGAGAACCGCTCAGAATATCGCTGCACGGTTCTCAATAAGGACCGCTCAGGATTTGGGATTATCACGCGATTTTCGTGAGAACCGCTCAGGATGTTATCTGACGGTTCGAATGAGAACCGCTCAGGATAACAAATTATCACTGACGGTTTTATTAAGAACCGCTCGTGATATCCTCGCCGGGTATAAATTGAGCGCGACACATCCTCTCGCCGCACCTGCCAGGTTCATCGCCAGATCGCCGCTGCCTCGCCATCGCCTCTGCGCTTGTGTTTGGATAATCAACCGACCCCTGCTGCTGGGCTCTACTTAGATCTGCTAGCTAGCTTCTCCTCTCCCAGTGCGTGCCACTTCCTGCCTAGCTCCTCCAACTCGCGGCTCCTCCCTAATTAAACAGATGAAGTAATATCGATTATCCTTTATCCACTCTATTGATTAGTGAATTTCCCTGATTTTGCTACTCTGTACATAGACCCTAATGTTTTGTTTTCTTTGTTGTATTCCTTAATCGGAAGCATAGGGTTTAAGTTTCAATTAATACTACTTGATGGGAAAAGGCAAAACGTACGTACATCTAGCTCTCAATTTGATGGACCCTAATTCCAGAAAATGAAAAGCAAAACATGTAGCCTTTAATTAATCTAGTGTAATTCCTTTGTGCAACGATTAGACAAAACGAGTAAGTATGTGCAAAGAAGTGAAAGTCTTAATCAGAACTAATTTCATGAGTAGTTTTCTAGAACAGATTAAAAAGTAGAATTTATGACACACCAAGATAAGTCACATGTGCAATGATCTATTTTATATTTCCTCCATTTATATCCATGAAGAAACGCCATCACAAAGGTTTATTGTTTCAATTATATCAAAAGCGGATACATGTCATCGCTACGACCAACTTGCTAGTTATTAGGATCTTCCTCTTGTCTTTTGTCTCGTATCTAATCAACAATCATGCAGATAATCAATAATTATCCGTTGCGCCAGCTTAGAGAGGAGAAGGTTGACCCTTGCCCCTAGCGCCTCCAACACCCGCCGCCTCCTCCCCCATTGCGCCACCTTAGAGAGGAGAAGGAAAGGAGAGGAATCGTATTTTCTTCGTGAGCTCCGAGGGTAACGATCTATAACCCTTTATGTTTGCTATAAATTAATCGCTAATCAATTTTGACACTAATTTGTTACATGCGTAGTGTAGATGGATCAAACCGGATGTACAAGCAGAACCGTGTGAGTCAAGAGTACATTAATGGCGTGGTTGCTTTTAGAAGAGCCACGAAAGGTGATATGTTGAAGAAGGGATAAATTTTATGTCTTGTCCATGCATTGATTATGTAATCAAGATGTTTAATAACGCGACGCAAATAGAAGCACACTTGATTCAAGGGGTTTCAAAAAGGGTATACATGTTGGACCACCACGGTGAAGAGCGATTATTACACATGAAGTTAGTAATGACGGCATCGCCGAGGAAATCAACGATATGCCTGGATGTGGATCAGATGCTTTTGATGAGGATAGGTCACACGATGACAATCTGGATCGGATGCTACGCGATGCGTAAGAGAACTACAAGAGAGAGAGTTTTGTAAATTCGAGGGCTTAAGGGAGGACTCGGTGAGACCTTTATTCCCTAGTTGCAAGCCGAATATACAAGGTTGTCAACCGTGCTTGAACTGCTGAAATTGAAGGCAAGCAATGGTTGGTCCGATAAGAGTTTCACGGCGTTGTTAGGTCTCCTAGCGGACATCCTTCCGGAGGGAAACGTGTTGCCCAAAGACCACCTATCAAGCAAAGAAGGTTATTTGTCCATTGGGAATGGAAGTAGAAAGAATATATGCATGTCCGAACGATTGTATCCTCTATCAGAAAGAGTATGCAGACATGCATGTATGTCCGTGTGCAAAGCATCCCGATACAAGCGTCGAATCTCGCTAAGGTGAAGCAAGGACCTCTGCTAAGATGTTGTGGTATCTCTCAGGATCCCACGCTTGAAGCGCTTATTTGCGAACCCAAATGAGGCAAGATTGTCAAGTTGGCACTCAGAGGAGCGTAAGAGAGATGGAAAGCTAAGACACCCTGCTGATTCTACCCAATGGAGAAACTTCGATCGGAGCTTCCAAGAGTTCGGTGCGGAACCGAGGAACATAAGGTTAGGGTTGAGTACAGATGGAATGAATCCTTTCGGTAACATGAGCAGCCGACATAGCACCTGGCCCGTGAATCTATGTATGTACAACCTTCCTCCTTGGCTGTGTATGAAGCGAAAGTACATTTTGATGTCACTACTTATCCAAGGGCCGAAACAACCTGGGAATGATATTGATGTATACCTAGCACCATTGCTGAAAGATCTTGTGACACTGTGGAACGAAGGGGTACATGTATGGGATGTGTACAAACGAGAGAACTTCACTTTACGCGCCATGTTGTTCTCGCACCATCAATGATTTTTCGCCTTGGTAACTGTCTTCAAGCCAAGACAAAAGGAGCCAAAGCCTATCCGCAGACCGCTTAGATGCTACAGAGAGTGTATAGGTGAACAACTCACAAGAAAATCGTATATATCGCCACCGTAGGTTCCTTCCTCAGAGTCACCCATACCGCAAGATGAAAAAACAATTCGACGGAAATAAGGAGAACGATTCACTCCAAGGGCTTTTAGAGGAAAGAGGTCTATGATATGGTTAAGGATATCGATGTTGTGCTTGGGAAGGGACGAAATTAAGAACCCGTGAGAAGAACATTTGGAAGAAGCGGTCAATTTTTGGGACTTGCCTTATTGGGAGCACTTAGAAGTTCGCCATCGCATCGACGCCATGCACGAGAGAAGAATGTATGTGATAGCTTGATTGGTCTCTTCTTTCAACATTAATGGCAAAACAAAGGATGGTGTTAACGCACGGCGTGACTTGGTTGATATGAACATAAGGACCGAGTTAGCACCGAAGAGACCGATACAGATTTAACGATCTTCCCCAAATTTTGCTACACTCTATCCAAGGCCGAGAGAAATGAACTGTGCCAAAGCTTGCATGGAGTGAAAGTCCCATTTGGTTACTCCGCTAACATTAAGAACCTTGTTTCTATGCAAGATTTGAAATTAATTGGTATAAAGTCTCATGATTGTCATGTGCTGATGACACAAATGCTTCCTGTTGCAATTAGAAGTATCTTGCCGAACAAGGTCCGAGTGGCAATCTTGAGGCTGTGTTATTTTTTCAACTTAATTGCTCGAAGATCATTGATCCCCAAGGACTAGATGCTCGCAGTCGAGGTGGTGACCACTCTATGTCATCTTGAGATGTATTTCCCTCCGTCATTTTTCGATATCATGGTCCATCTCATTGTTCACCTTGTGAGAGAGATAAAGATATGCGCCTGTGTTCTTACGCCATATGTACCCGCTCGAGAGGTACATGGGAATTCTCAAGTCCTACGACGAATCGATCTCGACCGAGGGCAAGATCATCGAAGGTTATGCAACCAAGAGGTCATTGAGTTCTACGTCGACTACATGGCTCGTGGAACCGATAGGTGTGCCTCTATCTCGCCATGAGGGGAGACCGATGGTATCGGACCATCGGAAGGAAATCAATAACTCCCAATCTGGATACGTGACGCCAAGCCCATTTCATGGTCTTGCAACACATGACCCAAGTGTCCCGTGACATCGACGAGCACAAAGACATAGTGCGCCAATGTAATCCGCACGGTCGGAGGTTTGGATCACGAGAGAGCACAACCGCTTGCTCAACGAATGGTTAAAGGTGCGAATCATCGGGAGGTCATCAAGTGATGATACGCCGCTATGGTTGGCACGAGGGCCACAATTTACAATTGTCGCATTGCAAGGATACGACATAAATGGGTACACATTTTATACTGGCACTCAGATAGGAAGAGCATCCCGTAATCAGCGGTGTCCGTGATAGATGCATTCAAGACCGATGGGATGAGGAGCTCCTACTATGGGCAAATAGAGGAGATATGGGAGCTCGACTCGTGCTTTTCAAGATCCCCTATTTCGTGCCGTTGGGTCCATCTCCCACAGTGAAGGTCAACAAGCACGGTGTCACTACCGTGGACCTCGAACGGCCGGATACAAAGATGAACCATTCAGATCAAGCAACCAAGTTGTTCAAGTCTTCTATGTAACCGATTCGGCAAATAAGAAGCGCCACGTAGTTCTTCATGGAAAAAGGAGGATTGTCGGAGTTGAGAATGTAGTGGACGAGGAAGAATACAATCAATTTGACGAGTTGCCTCCTTTCGGAAACGGCATTAGGCTCGAGGAAGAACCCAGTGAGGAAGCTAGCTATATGCGCGTCGATCATCACGAAGGCCTATATCTTAATTAAGAATTTACTCCAATGTACTTGTCATATTTGATATTGATGTCAATGTGTGGACGTACATTGTAATGTGGAGTATCAAAATTGGTTTCACTTGATTTGGAGTTGAGTTGAATTAGATATGGAATTTTGAAGTCAAATGTGTTATATCTGAACTTGTCATCATACTTGTCACCAGGTTAGAATTCATATGGACTTGTCATAATTGTCATCATACTTGTCTCACCAGGTTCACTATGTTTTGTCAGGATATTTATGTCTCACCAGGTTCACTATGTTTTGTCAGGATATCATAAGTTGTCATCAGGTTTTCGCAGGCTATCACAGACGGTTTTATAATACAACCGTCTGTGATAATAATATCATAGACGGTTTGTAATGAGAACTGTCTGTGATAGCCCCTGACCTCTGCGCCGCCGCCCCCGACCTCGGCGCCCCCGACCTCGGCACCTTCGACCTCGGTGCCGCCGCCTCAACCTCGGCGCCCTGCTCACCTCCCCACAGAAGCCCCGACATCGCCGCCGACCTCGTCTTGCCGCCTCGACATTGGCGCCCAACCCTCGACGCCCCTCCTCCTCCCGTGTCGGCCTCCTCCTCTGACCCGCCTTTCTCCTCCTTGCCGCCCTCCTCCCGTGTCGAACTCCTCCCACCTCCTCCTCCCCGCATCGCCTCCTTCCTCGTGACTGCCTCCTCCTTGCACCGTGAGTTCTTGTGCGGCATCCTCTCTGTGAGTATTGCTCCTTTGTGGCAATTCGGTTGATCTTTGCATATATATATATATATATATATATATATATATATATATATATATATATATATATATATATATATATATATATATTTGCAGTGCTAGTTGCAAATTGATCGATGGGCTTTGTTGACATGCTCGTGATGAACTCTGCCTTATAATGAGATTGAATGTGATAGTTAGTTCATACTTGAGCTCTATTGTATTACTTGCTATCGTCAATATGATCTAATGTTAATTGGTTACTTTCGGTTGAGCTCATAGTTCTGCTGCAAATTGATCGCTGGGCTTTGTTGACATGCTCGTGATGAACTCGCCTTATAATCGAGATTGAATGTGATAGTTAGTTCATACTTGAGCTCTATTGTATTACTTGCTACCGCAATATGTACCGTTAATTGGTTACTTTCGGTTGAGCTCATAGTTCTCATTGCAAATTGATCGGTGGGCTTTGTTGACATGCTCGTGATGAACTCTGCCTTATAATCGAGATTGAATGTGATAGTTAGTTCATACTTGAGCTCTATTGTATTACTTGCTACCACAATATGTTGTACCGTTAATTGGTTACTTTCGCTGAGCTCATAGTTCTATTGCAAATTGATCAGCTTGTATTGACTAGTTTGTGATTCTTCTAGTAGTCTGTATGAGCTCATTCAACTTTTCATTTGCCATCTTGATCTCTATAGTCAACCTCTGCTTGATCGAAGTTTAATATGTTTTCGCTAATGCTTGAGATCATTTGATAGTTAAGCAAAGTATTGTTTAGAGCTCATAGTTTGAATTTATATTATCATATTCATTTCATGAAGAGTATAGACAATAGGATTGAGATGGCAAAGACTTGTTCTTTAGCTACTCTCCTTCCGAGAGCACATAATATCATCAATCAATATGTTGGAATAGTGTCTCGTGCAATCGTTAATCTCTAGACCTTTTATTGGTCGAGAGTTTAATCCGCATTTGCTTATTAAGAACCGCCTCGTGATTCCTTCGCATTTCTTAGAGAAGCCGTGGATTAAGGAGTGTTAAATTCTTTAGGAATTATGCTTTAATGCTAATTAATTTTGTTGGGATTAATTTCTGTAATTTTGCTAAAAGCGCATTTTTTACAACAATCCAAAAGAAAGTTTTACTTGATTCTATTTTGTTTCTATGTTGGGATTAAACCTTTGCTTAGCATTTCCTTCACGATCATTTTACTTGATTCTAGTTCTATGTCTTCATTAAAGGCTAGTCTTCTCAGACATGAAGCATTAAACCTTTGCTTAGCATTTTCTTCGCCGATCCCGACACACTTGAGTGTACCTTTGCTTCATACCAATCCTCCACAAAGATGAAGTGATGGTACACTCCAAAGGTGTCTGCCTCGATGAAGTAGGCTCGAGCAAAGATAGGCTCTGCAAAAGATTTGTATCACTAGTTTCTATCTATACAAAGATCACAAGAGAAGTCGTGGATTAAGGAGTGTTAGAATAGGAGCAGGGAGGCGGTGAGCCTTAGAGCATTAAACCTTTGTTTAGCATTTTCTTCGTCGATCCTGACACACTTGAGTGTACCTTTGCTTCGTGCCGATCCTCCACGGCACAAAGCAAATGATACACTCCAGTGTGTCGAACTCGATGAAGTAGGCTCGGGCAAAGATTTGTATCACTAGTTTCTATCTATACAAAGATCACAAGAGAAGCTAGTGGATTAAGGAGAGTGTTAGGAGTGTTAGAATAGAAGCTCGTGGATTAAGGAGTGTTAGGAATGTTAGTAGTCTGTATGAGCTCATTTAACTTTTCATTTGCTATCTTGATCTCTATAGTCAACCTCTATACTTCTTCCTGAGATTAATTATTTCATATTTATGCTGGAATGTTAGTAGTTAGTATGAGCTCATTCAACTTTTCATTTGCCATCTTGATCTCTATAGTCAACCTTTGTACTTCTTCCTGAGAGCAAGTAAGCGAGATGGCAGAGGCACTGTCTTCGCCTGGCCACCGACGCCGCAGATGGAAGAGGCGCCGACGAGGCCGCCAACACCGACCCCGCAGATGGAAGAGGCGCCGACGAGGTCAGCCACCGCCGATTTATAATGACACTAAGCGAGATGGCAGAGGACAATCGAAAATGCCTACGGCCGATCGGGTCATCACGGAGGTCAAGGACTTTGGGGTCCCTCTCGAGTCCCAAGAGATCACGCCAGAGATTCCTGACCATCTGCGGGATACTTGTAAGGAACGGGTCCTCATCACTACACCAAGGTGGAAGGACTCGACGAAAGAAGCAAAAGGCGCTGTCAGGATGTAACTTCCAGAGAAGTTCACTATTCCGTATAATATGTGGCACGCGGCGACGGACGGCGATGCTCACGATGGGTAAATCGTGGAGGACCTTCAAGAGCATTCTTGTCACGGCACGTGAACACGGGTCGACGCCTTCGCAAGAAGATAAATTCTTGACGCGGAAGCATGGGACACCTTTGTGGCTATGAAAACGCTTACCGAATTTATGGAGCAAAGTGCGGCGCACAAAGCTCTCCAGACATCTAAACACTCACCAAGACAGACTTCGCACCACCGGGTACGTGGGTAAATACGAGGAATGGGCGGCGAGAAGGAGAACCCGCTTCGATGTCACGCACTGCGCTTCTTCTAAGTCGTTAAAAGCGAGGGCACAAGTCTCGCTCTTCGGCAAAGATCTCCTTCACAAACCCTAGAGACCAGAAGTGTCCCAACGTGTGGTAAATATGTCGAACTACTAAGTTGTTAATAAGTCTATAACTTCATAGTGCCTATAATAACGTGATGACCTCTTGCGCGGACTTGATCGCTAAGCTTCCCAAGGCTCCTTCCATGCGCATAGGAGAAGGATATACTATCTACGGCCTTGGGAAACAAGGAGCACCCGGTCGCACGCTAGGCCTTGGGGTTAACGCATCTTTGGAGTCATGGATTCATGACGACTAGGACTAGCACGATAGGACTAGGAAGAGATGATTACTAACCAATTTCAAGTAGAGATGGTAGCATTATGAGTCAAATGGATATACTCATGAGCCACGGTCCGCAAGTCGCCTCGCTAATTCGGGAGACAGTCCTCCTCGACGTCGGAGTAGCGCCGCCATTCACAAGATAATTGTGAACATGACGACGTCCGACACCGATAGACGACATCAAGGTAACGACATCTATGGAATGCACCAAAGATAGACCTATAGGACGCCTTAGCTAATTGCGATCGCTTTGTAGGAGCCGACGCCTTGTAAGCTCCAAGTGAGGATGGATGAGTCCCTTTGTATTGAGGTCACAGCAGGGATGGTGTATCCATACGAGGAAGGGCAAGGCAAAGACGGCGTGCACCGGTGCACGGTTACGCCAGGTCCAGTGGATATGGTACATGTCAATTTCTCGAGCCGCCCCGCCAAGATTTGCCCAATGAAGAGATCACAACACTAGGGATGCCGCCTCTCTTTTATCCAAAGGCCCAAGAAGAACATCGCTCGACCCAAAGAAGGTTGCTGATCCGACACGACTATTCCTCTCCAACGGACCTCGATGACTCCACCTCATGTTTCGCCTCGAAGGCCACCTCTTCGATTCCCGTGGAGAAGACGCCAAGGAACAAAGAAAAGCGTGCCGACGATCGGCTCCCGAAGTCGCCTCACAAAAAGACGCCGCCAATCGCTAAGGCCAAATCGAAATCAACGAATGTTAAGGCGCCTCCCAAGTCCGAAGTCCAGAAGTCCGCGATACCCGGAAATACATCATCGAAAACCGCAGTTCGACGCAAAGATAATGCACGCCGATATGCTTGTTAGGCTTTGCATGCCCGGTACTTGGACAAGACCAAAAAGAAGGGTGCGACATCGAATCACCGCCGACACGAGGACAAGCATTTCTTCAACGGACGAGGTACTTCGTCGTGGGCTTCAATGATTTATTTGAACTATTCAACCTTGTTGGCCTCGACGCCTCGCTTCTACGATGTTGGACACCGTAAGCGCGCATAATCAAGTTCTACATTCATCTAATACCGATAAATATCACAAGTCATTGCTTATGTATGGATACATGCCGCAAAATGTCCGGAATGGAAAGAACCTGGGTTTCTCGACCCACACGTGGTATCGCTGCAAACCATCCAAGAAGACTCGCCCTTCGTCGAGAAATACATAACGAGGTCATTGCTTCTACAGAGGAACATGAAGTATATAGTGGTGCCCTACAACCGTGGGTAAGTGTCACTACTTGCTATACAAATTTCATTTGTACTTTATACGCAAAGACTAACTTAGGTTTAATGACTATAGTGACATACATGAGTAGGTACTATTGATCCTTTTAGTTATTATACCCAAGAGGAACCATGTGATATACCTTGATTCCCTAAACCGCAACAAGCACGACTTCAACACTCTAAGAGGAATACTCGAGAGGTATGCTCATTTCCTCCTTACATAACTCTATTGTAGTCTTCATTCGCTTGAAATGGTCGAGGATAACTTTTTCAATCATGTAGGTCGCTCATCAATTATGTTGCCAACAAAGGAATATACGATGGAAAGAGCGCCTAACTAACACACAGTGATGGATTTTCTAGTACGCTACAAACACAATAATCCTATATCATACTTCATAATAACGCGCCTCGAACCGACTATACCTATATATGTAATTCTATTTTTGCAAAGGCCGCCAAAGAAAAAGATGATGAGTTATGTGCAATCTACGCTCGCTATCATATGCGCCTAATCCTTAGAGCTAGGAAGAAGGATCCCGAGGTTTGTCAATCTCAAATAATTATTTCCTAATTATAAATTTAAATATATATATATATATAGCTTACCACTTTACTCTTAATTGGTAGCGATGTGTCTTGATTTACAATGTGATTCACTCGCTATGAAGAGATCAAGGACATTCGAGGAAGCTCGCACCTTTATCAACACGGAAATCATTAACGACAACCGAGAGCATCACCCAAGAACCAACCGAGAGCATCACCCTCACGACACCTCTCAACGTAAAATACATCCACGTAACCAGATGGCACAACCACGGTGAAATGATACAAATTATTTAGCTAGGTCCCGCCCACACAGAACATGTGGTAGTACGATGGAGCTTAGCAAGATGTAGCTCGAAAACTGGTACTTAATTGACTCGAGCGACTTTCCAAAATAACCCCTGGGCATCGATCATAGAGATGACTCGATCCCGTGCATCAATGTGCACCATACAACATCCATTTTGCCCAAGTCCAAACCATTTTTTATTTTATTTTTCCAAGTTAAATCATTTTATAAACTTCTATGGTAAAGACAATACCATAGTATCATTTAAATCATAGTTGAACTTTTGGCTAAATTCCCCAAATTAAACACTTTTGGTCTAAACTTTGTCTAAGCATACTATTTTTCGACATGTTCTAGCTCATACTAATGTATCAACTAGATTTTAACTAAGGTGTCAAGAAATGATTGATTTAACAGCAAAGTTTGGCTACACAAGGGAATATGGAATAACTATAAAGCTTGAAACAGGAATTTAAATTACTTGGATTTAAATAAGCATGCAATAATAATTTAAAATAGAATTTAAATAATTTAAAATAATGATATTCAATATGATCAAATATGTAACTTGTCTTGCTCAATTGCTTGAGGATCTACTCCTTCGAAGTATTCGGGTACCCTGGAGTTGTCGAAATCTACACGTGAAAGCGAAGCAAATTCAAATAAAATTCAAATGAACTCAAAATTAAATAATTTAAGTGTAGATAGGTAGATCTTGAATTTAGATGAATTTATAAATTTAAATCGCTCGAATTGGAGTTTGAACGGAGGAGAACGAGCTTTCGGAAGTTTGAAAATACATCAAATGATGAAAAAGGGATTTTTTGGATTTTTGGATTTATTTTTCTAAAGGAAAATCACTTTATTGCGTCATGCTGATGTCAGCGACCGAAAAAGGATTTTCGACCGTAATTATTTTCCTAAAGAAAAATCTTGTACGACTGACATGTGGGCCCTACAGCCGTGGACCAAGTCCACCGTGGCACAAAGGCCTACCGTGGACAGGACTCATGGCATAGTGGCAAAGCCACATGTGTCTGCCACTTGGGCATGACACGCAAGCAGGGAGGGGCTGAGGTGGCGCGGACGTGGAGGCCACATCGTCATTTGCTGGACGCCACAAAAAGGAAAAGGGGGGTACAACTTCGCCAGACCTGGTGCATGGGCTAGCGGCGGAGGGGCGCGAAGCGATGGACGGCGGTAAGTGAAGAAGCAGCAGCGGCAATGGTCGAAAGGTGGTGACGAGGTTCCGGCGACGGTCCGGTGGAGTGAGTACGTGCACGAGGTGGCCCACGACCGTGCGAAGCCGACGGTGGAGGCGGAGTCGGCTGAGGATCCTCGACGGCGGTGCAAACTCTGGCGACGCAAGCTTCGGCCGGAGCTTTTGAAGCTCAAAATCCCGGTGAAAGGGGGTGAGAGAGAGGGGGAAAGAAGGGGGGAAAAGAGAGAGGAGAGGGAGAGGCGCCGGGTGCTCGCCTTTATAGGCACCGAGGAGGAGGCTTGACGGCATGGGCGCTTAACCGAAGCTCTGGGTCAGGGCATGGGCGTCGCGCTCGGTGGGAAGGAGGCAAGTGAGGCGGAGAAAATAGGGGGAGTGGTGGCGGCGAGAATCATGACATTTAATGCCTGTTGACAGGAGCGGCGAGGATAGGTGAAGGCGGTGACTTTCGTGCGACGTGATGCGGACGTGAAGAGGCGGCATGGGGCGGCAACGGGGTGAGGAGGAAGAAGCACAAGGAAGGTCGACAATGGCCCCGCCCTTTGTGAGGCGAAGCGAGGCACGTGGCTGGGCTAGCGCAGGGAGCTAGGTTGCGCGGAAGCGGGTCAGGGGAAATGGGCCGGGAGCGAGAACTTTTGGCCCAAAGCAATTTTCGGATTTCCAAATGGTTTTTGAATTACAAAAATTACAATAAATAAAAAGGCTTTTTAGAAAATAGTTAATTATGTCCAAAAATTTAAGAAAAATACATAGAAATTCCTTGAATTATTTGGAACTTAATAAAATTATTTATAACTTAACTTTATCTCTTAATTTTGCAATTAAATTATTTTTGGCTTTCGAGGAAAGAGGAAAACCCTTTTTAAATTCCAGAAAATCAAGAAACTCTTAAAATACTCTTTTTGACTTTAAGGCCAAATAAAATCCAGAAAACTTGAATAAACCACTTTTGAATTTAATTAAAGTTTGATTAACTCATATTAAATTGTTTTTATTTTCTAAAATTTCAGGTTTAAGCTTTAACAATCCAATAAAATCGAATGGTTAAAGTTTAATTTGAAAAATTTTAAAAAGCCTCAAAAAATCGGGATGTTATAGCCCCTAAAAAGACCCTACGACTATAGGGTCTGCAGGGGCTTTTCCTCTCCCTATGTGTAGCCTTCGGTTTACGGTGGACTTCCTTGGTCCTGGTCCACCCGGCCGGTACGTCTGGTCCACCGGTGTTCTTCTGGCCTTTGCCTAGTTCGGGGGGGGTCCTCGGCCTGAGGGGGCTCTAGACACCCCTTTGGCACCCCCACGGTGGCCCCGGGGAATCTCGGCTCCTAGACTTGTAGTGCTCGGTGGCCCTCTGGCGGCCTTCGTGCCCGCTCCGGAACCTCCCCGAAGGCATGCCTGCTATCTTCGGGGGTCCTTCGGTGGGCTTTGGTCCTGCTCTGAAGCCTCCCCGAAGATGTGGTTGGTTCCCTGGGGGGTCTTAGGCAGCCGCATGCCTTCTGGCGACCTTCACCTGTCCTTCGGCTTGTGGCCTTCGTGGGGAGGGGGGTCGTTGTATGTTTCGCTGGGCGGTTGGGGGCCGCTCCTACGACAACCCTAGTGTAGCAAATCCACAGTAATGAATACATTATTGTTGGATTAGTTAAAATGATAGAATTGTTTAGACAAGCTTTATCAGTCATGATCGTCCTATGGGGGGGGTATTATTAATACCATTTTATGCAAAACAGTTTGACAAATGTATGGCAATAGGTATTGCCAGTAGTTTAGAAAATAAAATAAAATGGTGGCAAAATTGTTTAGACCGGGGCGAGTGGATTGAGTTATTGACTGTCTCGCCTTGGTCGATTATGGACCAACGCTTATATCTATCCAAACCGAGCACTACGGAACAACCACATGTGCGGAATGGGATTCAGAATGGGACAGACCTGGAGGAGTAATTTACCAAGTCCAAGCATTAAGCCCACAGGCTATAGATGATAGAAGTTACCTGGGTTGTGCACACTATGGTAAATGTACTTTCATGTCTATCGGGGCTTACGCCGGATGATGGTAAATGACGAGGATTGTTGACTAGTCAATTACCCGGGTATATTCTTATTTGCTTATTGAATAGATAAGTTGGATTCTTGCTGGGCCTAAATAAATCTTCTGGGCCCAAGATCAATCAAGCAGTCGGAAGGTGGGCCCATAAAGTCTTTTATTTGTCCGTCCCCGAAAATTCTCCCGGAGGCCCAGCTGGACCTCCTCTAGGACCCCCCCCGGCGGAGGAGGTCTTGGGAAGCGGTTACCCACGTATGGTTATAACAGCTACACGTGGAGATATCAGCAATAACGGTCATCACAAAGGGACGCGACGATTGGTGTGAAGAGACGCAACCATTAGCGCGAAGAGGCACCACTGCTACCAACTGCTGATGATTGTAATACTATAAATAGACCGGTCTATGTGCATTTGTAATATAGATTCACATCCAAGCCCTAATCCACGTGTATTCACAACCACTTTCCCTGTAATCAGAGCATATCCTTTGCAATACACACTCACCATTCTGAGTCACTTGGCGAACAGATAGTAAGCTCTATTTTTTTTAATTCTTGTTTGTCCGTTCTGTGATGAGAGTCCCAGACGTCGACAGCTGGCACCGTCCATGGGGAGCGCTGTCATCATCTTCGCCTACTCGATTCTGGTAATGTGTTTTGTGTTTTGCTGATGAATCACAACCTGCCTGCTTGGAGAGAAGAGAGCATTCTCGACATCTCCGATTACAATGACGACGTGGAAGAAAACTTCATCCTCGTGTTCGGCAACACCCATGGTTCCTTTGGGGCCGTTAATAAGGCACTGTCGCCCACCGAACCTCTTGCCTCCACTGGCTCCACGCTGGCCGTGCCTTCGTCCACAGGTGCCATTGTGGACGAATACTATCCCGAGCCTATCTCCCTTGGAGGAGAAAATTCGGAAGGTCCCTGGAGCCCAGCGGACCATAATAATCTCACTAGTAGCCTCCACACTGAAGGCCTGGAGAGAGCATCTAGGGAGAATCTTCTATTCTCCCTACAATACAACTCGTCCTCTTCCTCAGACGATGAGGGCATGTTCACCCCTTTCGCGTGTTCCGGCGGTCGTCAGGTCGCCACCATCAGTGACAATCAACCCGATCCCGGTGATAATCCCGGAACGTTAGGACAACGCTGGGAGCAGGAGGAATGAGAACGCCTCCAACGAGAGGAAGAGGCCCAACAAACCGAGATATGTACTGCCACACAAGCGCACATCTCGTAGGTTCGTGACTTCTACTACTGAGACACCCCTGGCTCCTCAGCGAGGGCGCCGCCACCGGTGATGCATACGCCACCGCCGCGGGCAACGATGGTAAGAGATTCAAATGGCTTACCAACCCCCAAGCAGGAGGACTCCCTGCAGAGCGCGTTCGCTATTTAGTGACCACCATCGCACGTCCTCCGGAAGGATTGACCTCGGAGCAAGGAGTGCAAGTGATGCGTGCAATTGCACAGGAACTACAAGATGCGGCAGAGAATATTTCTACCCGATCGCCAACCGTGCTTTCCCATACAGACTCGCACCTAGAAGGGTCCTCAATTGGACGTCGAAGGTAGAGTCAGAATTATGATGCACCCAGTCGTCATGCTCGAGACCAAGGTGAGCGTGACACTTGTTTTCTGGGACGTAGCAGATGTCCTAGATCTCCTGTTGGTCATAATAATCGTCGTAATACACGGCAATGTATTGGACCCTATGCAAGATGCAAAGCTTTTTCCCTGGATTGAGGGATGTCACTTGGCCAGAGAAATTCAAGCCATGGAGCATGGAGACTTTTGACGAAACACAAAACCCGTCGAAATTCCTCCAAGTTTACACTACCACCATCCAAGCTGCTGGAGGAGATGATAAGGTAATGGCAAATTTTATCCCCATAGTTTTAAAAGGTTCCGCCAGGACTTAGTTATTCAACCAACCCGAAGGATCCATATATAACTGGGAGATGCTATGTCATTACAAAACAACTTTAAAAGTTGTTATGCAAAACCGGGAAAGGAGGACGATTTATATCGGCTCCGCCAAACTCCCGAGGAAAATCTACGACAATTTGTAAAGCGTTTTATAGAAGTTCGTAATACTATCCCGAATATTTCTGATGACTCTGTAATTCGAGCTTTTAAACAGGCAGTGTGATATCGAAGGTTCACGGAAGACCTCAACATCAACCCGCCCAAGTCCATGTCGAAACTTTTCGACATGGCAGATCGGTACTCCGATGCCAACGAGGTAGTGGAGTGGAACCGAATGGTGGACAAAGGGACCACCCCTCCTCAGCCAGGCCTCGAGAATGTCAAGGAAAGGAAATCCAAGAGGTCCAAAAGCTCCATGAGCAGCAGAGGGAAACCCAAGAGGAAGGAAAAGGGGAGGTCCAAGCAATTTCACTGTGGAGGTCGCAGCTGCTGACCAATGCCACTATACGACAAAAACAAAGGTCCTTGGACCAAAAAGAGGCAAGGAGGTCGTTCAAACGACCAAACTACCCCACGATCTGCAAATATGTCTAGGAGCAATGAGCACTGGTGCCTATTGCATAAAGTTCCTGGCTATGACCTCCGCAACTGCCGTACTTGGCAGAAGTAGATGGAGGATTACTACGATGGGAAAGGTCCAATGCCTGTCCCACCAGAAGATTGTGGACCACTAGAGGTCCAAGGTAATGACAAGGACACGGAGATGCCGTTCCAAAGAACGGATCACCACGTCAACGTCATCTATGGGGGTTCAGCCGCCTATGCCTCTAAGCGATAGTACAAGGCGGTGTGGAGGGATGTCAACAGCATTGAAGTCCCACTTGGTCGTCCAGAATACCCCAAATGGTCAAAGACCTCCCTGACCTTCACTAAGAAGGACGTACCAAAAGGTATGTCTACTTCTCGTAAATTACCACTAGTAGTTTCTCCTACCATAAGTAATTGCAATGTAGGGAGAGTATTAGTAGATAGATGTAGTTCTTTAGATTTATTATTCATAAACACGTTAGATGAGATGCAAATTCTTCGCTCTAAAATTAAACCGATGACAAACCCCTTATATGGGATAGTGCCTGGTATGTGAGTTACACCAATCAGGCAAGTAGTTTTACCAGTAACCTTCGGTACGGCTACTAATTTTTGAACTGAATTAATTACTTTCGAAGTAGTTGATTTTGAGTCTACCTAAAATGCTATTTTGGGGAGACCTTCTCTGACAAAGTTCATGGCAGCCACACACCACGCCTACTAGAAGATCAAGATCCCTGGTCCAAAAGACGTGATTGTGGTGCAAGGTGACCAGGCAATCACGCTTTCATGTGATCGTAGGTGAAAGTTGTTCCACTCAGCCCCGATGACCAGTCCAAGGCAGTTCGGATTGGCGTGGGATTGAGCGAGAAATAGGAAGACGAGCTCCTCACCTTCCTCCGAGTCAACTCAGATGTCTTTGCGTGGAAGCCATCTGATATGCCCAGGGTCCCAAGAGAGGTGATCGAGCACAAGCTAGCCATTCAGCCCGAGAAAAAGCCAGTCAAGCAAAGATTGAGACGTTTTGCCTTGAATCGTCAATAAGCTATCAGAGCAGAGCTCAATAAGCTCCTTGAAGCTGGCTTCATTCGGGAGGTTGATCACCCCGAATGGCTTGCAAATCCGATCCTAGTCAAGAAATCTAACGGTAAGTGGTGCATGTTCGTAGATTTTACCAGTTAAAATATTGCTTGCCCAAAGGATGACTTCCCTTTGCCTCACATTGATCAATTAGTTGATTCTACTGCGGGTTGCGAACTGATGAGTTTTCTTGATGCTTATTCTGGATACAATCAGATTAGCATGGTGAAAGAAGATGAAGAAAAGACTGCCTTCATCACTCCCTTCGGTGTCTATTGCTATGCTAAGATGCCATTCGGGTTAAAAAATGCTAGGGCCACGTACCAGCGTTTGATGCAGAAAACCTTCAGTGGTTAGCTGAGGCATAATTTAGAGACCTACATAGATGACCTCATTGTAAAAAGTAGTACTAAGAATGACCATTTGAAGGATCTCGCAGAGACCTTCGAAAATGTAAATAAACATGGAATAAAGCTTAATCTCGAAAAGTATACTTTCGGGGTTTGTTCTGGCAAATTGCTTGGTTTCCTTGTTTGTTCTCGTGGGATTGAACTCAATCCCAAGAAAATTCGAGCCATCGAACAACTACGAACACCTTCCACAGTGAAGGAGGTCCAAGCCTTAACTAGTCGAATGGCGGCTCTTAGTCGTTTCATTTCTCAATCAGGAGAATGTGGTTTACCTTTCTTTAAGGTGATCCACAAAAGTAATAAGGGGTTTCAATGGTCCGAAGAAGCCGACAAAGCCTTCGAAGGCTTATCTCTCAAATCCTCCAGTTTTGGTTTCGCCTTTAGAAGGTGAACGTTTGCTAGTTTACTTGGCAGCAACGCCAAATGTGTTCAGCGCAGTACTCATTGCAGAATGAGGAGGGTCCCAACAACCCATCTACTATGTAAGTGAGGTCTTACACGGACCAAAGGAGAGATAACCTGAGGTCCAAAAACTAATTTATGCTCTTCTAATGACTTCCAGAAAACTAAGGCATTATTTTCAACCTCACAAAATCACAGTACCTTCGTCTTTTCCTCTTAGAATATACTCTATAACCAAGAAGTAACAGGTCGTATAGCCAAATGGGCAGTAGAACTTGGAGAATTCGATCTTTATTTTACTGCCCGAACAACCATAAAGAGCCAAGTCCTGGCTGACTTTGTGGCTGAATGGACAAACACCGAGGATTATCCTCAAGAAAGTCTAGGGCCAGACGACCATTAGACATTGTACTTTGATGGCTCCCGCGAGCTTAAAGGCTCAGGGGCTGGGGTTTTGTTGATAACACCACAGGGTGATCAACTCCAATATGTCATACAGTTTTTGTTCCCTGCCACTAACAACGTGGCAGGGTATGAAGGACTTCTAACTGGGCTTCGAGCAGCCAAATCCGTCGGAGTTTGTCGGCTTTTAGCAAAGGGAGATTCGCAATTAATCATAAACCAGGTATCAAAGGAATATAGCTGTTCCGATGAGATAATGGCTCAGTACCTGGGTGAAGTGAGGAAGTTAGAAAAACACTTCAAGGACTTGAAAGTCCAACATATACCGCGCAAGGAAAACTCCTTAGCAGACCAATTATCGAAATTAGGTTTCTCACGAACGCCTATTCCAATAGGTGTTTTTCTCAAATACCTTACAAAGCTTTCAATAGAAATGGGTTCGACCACCTCAGAGGTCGGAGTCATTGAACAAGATGCGGAGTGCATAAAACCATTGACCACTTATCTCGTATTAGGGATATTGCTCGATGATCCTCAACAGAAGGATAGGTTAATTCAAAGAGCACAGATGTACAAGCTGGTCGAAGGATCGTTGTACAGGAAAGCAACACATGGTGTTCTTATGCATTGCATATTCCAAGACTTTGGAATAAAATTACTAAAAGAAATCCATGGGGGATTGTGTGGTACACATGCATCCTATAGAACAATAGTTGGTAAAGCTTTTGGGCAAGGTTATTACTGGCCCACCGCTCTAAGATGCTATGCACCTTATTAAGACCTGTGAGCAATATCAATTCCATACCAGACAAGTGCACCAACCATCTTATCAATTACAGACCATCCCCTTGTCATAGCCTTTTTCGACTTGGAGCATTGATATAGTTGGACAATTACCGCAAGCACCCAGTGGGTATAAGTTCTTGTTTGTGGCCATCAATACGTTCACTAAGTGGATAGAAGCTGAGCCAGTCGTTCGTATAACGGCCATAGCAGCAAAGAAATTTCTTGTGCGAAACATTGTTACGAGATTTGGAATACCCAGTCGTCTTATCACAGACAATAGGAGCTAATTTATTAGTGATGTGTTTCAGGATTATTGCGATGAAATTGGCACTAAAATATGATTTGCTTCCGTGGCACATCCACAGAGCAATGGAGCAGTAGAAAGGGCCAATGGTCAGATTATACAAGGTATTAAAAAGAGAGTTTTTAATCGCCTTAAGGCATGCTCGAAAAATTGGATGGAAGAATTCTTTTCTGTTTTATGGGCACTGCGTACTACGACCAGTAGAGCAACTGGTAAAACACCATTCGCGCTAGTCTACGGTGTAGAAGCAGTGCTACCTAGTGAGATTCAGCTAGGTTCCACACGTATAGACCTCCTAGATCAAACAAATCAGGGAGATTTACGTGAAGATGACGTCAATATGCTATAAGAAAGACGTGATCGTGCACTATTGAAATCGGCTACCTATTTGCAAGAGCTGAGACGCTACTTTAATAGAAGGGTTCGTCCAAGAACACTTCATGTGGGAGACTTGGTCCTAAGACGCATCCAAAACCAAGCCAACTTGAATAAGTTATCCTCCAGATGAGAGGGTCCATATACTGTAGTCTCTGTCACTAAGCCAGGATCAGTTAGATTAGCTATGGAGGATGGTCGTGTTTTATCTAACACATGAAACATTGAACATCTTCGAAAATTCTATGTATAAGTATCTTTTTTTCTATTTTATATAAGTTTAGTTGTTATTATCATGAATATATTGAATTTTTTCAGCATAAATTTTTTCGTATCACTTTTCATAGATGATCACTATTTTTAAGTGCCTACGGTTGATCAATTTCACTTATGGATCATAGTGTCTTTACTTATCAGATGACCATCGGTATACATTTAGGAAATGACAACTGTCTGAGACCTCTTCTGTAAGCCAATTCTCATTGCATAAGAGCTCAACAATTTTGACTTCAGATTCTCAATACACACTGGTTCGGATCATTGGTATTGTAATAGATATACTGCTTTTATCACAATTGGTCACCCGAAACACTTCTCCCATTGCCAGACAAAGTGTTCCAGGCGGGGGCTACATATAATAAAATATATGACTTTCAAATTGCAAAAAAATAATTTGCAAGACAAAGTCAGTCAATCTTCGATACATAAATCACAATTATTGTACACAAAATCTTTTTATTATCTCATATAATATAAAACAAAACATCTGTATCATTACAATATCATTTTTGAGCACTTGAACCAGGAGTACTTGAGGGAAGAGCAGGAATACTAGCTTCTATGTTCCTTATGATCTCTGCTATCACTGGTGTGATCTTGGCTTGAGCAGCAATACCTACTTCTTTTGTCTTAAACTTGGGCACAGGGACAAGCTTCTGGAGATCGACAGAACCCCCGTAAAGGATATCAATCTTCAATAAAACTCGGTTTAAAGCTTGACTCATTGCCTTCGTCAAAGATTGATAAATGGTATTCTTCATAGTAGGTATGTGTTTTTGAATATGTTTAATTTGAGTATAGGTATCATTTCTAAGATCATCCAATGTCATCTTGGTCGCAAGAGGAGTTACCGGAGCCTTTAGATGTTTTGTGATCTCTCGTAGAGAGGCTGAAATATGAGAAAAGCTGTTTCTAGTCACTGTAGTAATATCCTTGCCAGCATTCATTAAGGTTTCCACCTTCTTTTCAAGCCCTTGTACGGCAATATGACTCCATCTTTCTACTTGTTTTAAGTCTTGAATCTGAAGGTCTTTATTAGAAAAGGTCTTCTGAAGATCCTCTTTTGTCTTTTCCAGTTCTGAGAAAGAACAGAAAAAGAGCATAAAACTCATGCATTGCATATAATAGGTCAAATGCTCTATAAGAAACAAAGAAATGTTCTTTACCTTCTTTCTCCTTAAGGAGCATTTTGTTTTGTTCAAAGAGATCATGACTTTCTTTGGATTGTCTGATCAAGATCTCTTGCAACTTCTCATTTTTCTGAGTCAAGAGGCGGATCTCTTCGGTTTTTTATGCCATGACCACCGCACTCTCCTCATTTCTTTTTTCTACCTCAGATAATTTTAATCTGAGAGCTTAAAATGCAGACTCGGCATTTTCTTGTTCGGCTTTCGCCAGTAAACACTCCCTGTGAAGTAAACAAAGGCATAAGTTATTTATTTAAATTAGAATCTTACGATTAAATAATAACTTCTTGTACTTACTTCTCTTTTTCCTCTGCAAAAGTCTTGATCTCTTCCACCATGTCAATGTTGACTCTCCAACACCTTTTGACAGATGTCATGAGGTTCTGGAGATCTTTCTTCTCGGTTCTAAGAGGTGAACGTTCCAGAGGAATCTCATCCTCAGGCTGATCCAGTTGAACCGGATGAAAAACTCCTCTGGTTGGATTAGTATTGATACTCTGTGACTCCTAAGACATTCTACGAGTCAGATTTATACTGATAAATTTAAAGAAAGATTATCAAGATAAAGGTCTTACCAAGGTATGATCACCTTCATCTTTAGTTTCGATGGTCTCAAGGATCACCTCCTCAGAATGAATGGTCTCATGGACCACCTCCTCAGAACGACTGGTCTCATGGATCACCTCCTTAGAACGGTTGGTCTCGTGGACCACCTCTTCCACTCGATCCTCTTGGGAAGACCTCTCTGCCTGGACCTTCATCTCCAACGGTTCACCTTGGGACATCCCAGCAGTAGTCGCCTGGGTGTCTTGGACCACTTCCTAAGTGGTCCTAGGAGGTCCTTCCATTAGCAAAATTCCTTCTGCCGGGGATTCCTCTTCAGGTGAATGTTGTTCCTGAGCAATCAGTTGACCCCTTTCTGGGTCTGATGGCAAATCGAGGCTAAAGAGGAAAGAGAAGGTTAATAATTAAAAAAACCAAAATTATAAAGGTATATAATCGAAGAACTTACTTGATCTCAAAGTTGCTTTCATTAAAGAGCGACATAAAGTCCTCATTAACAGTAAAAGTGGGTCCTCTCCTATGCTCTGACGAGGAGGGAACTAAGGCCAGGAAGGTCCTTGGCCTTGGAACCCTCTGAAGAGGGACCTCCTCTTCTGATTCTTCTGATGATATTTCACCCTGGACCACCCTAGCCAAGAAAGTTGATATAGAAGACATTGGCTGGGGGATAGAGACATATCAGGAAATGGAAGTCTTAGTCTTTGTTTTTGATACCTCTAGAGTGGAAGATCTTGGAGGAGCGGGAACTGAAGCAAGAGGTCTTGGAGAAGCAATAGTTGAAGTAGGTATGGGTTTTGTCTTCTTTGGCACAATAGGAGGTCTAGAGGTAATCCTTGCACTCTGCCAAAGAAGGAGAAGTGCTCACACCAACATCTGAGATGGGACGTTTCTTTGATGTCATCCGTCCAAAAACATAAAAATCAGATATTAGTAAATTCACTTCTTATGTCTAGTTAATTTTTATGAATACTTACCACTGTGCGATCCTTCCTCAGTGATAAAGTTGCCCCAATTAAGCTTGGGGCTGCTCTTCTGTACTGATTGGTTCTTTTTCTAGAACCCGGTCCTTTAACAGGACCGAGGTCCTAGCTAGGACCTCGTCATTTGAAAGAGCTGCAATACAATAAAAAGTTACTTTACTTTAACTATGTCAGTTCAAGTAAAAAGATGAGTAAAATATTACTATTTTCAGGGACATCACAATTGCAAGATAATATTTCCTTTTTCTGAAGAGAGAAGATCTTGTTCTTGAGGAAGTCGTGAACGATCTTTCGTCCAGTTAGACCTCCTTCTACAAGGTTGCTGATCACCAGGACCACTCTCTTCTCATCATCTGAGAGCTTAATGTCCTTATCAGCAGCTCGGTTCTTGGTACACCACTCCGATGGTGCATGGCGATTGTAAGTAATTCTACTTTCTTTCGGAACTTCAGAATAAAACCATTCCATGCTCCATAACTGGTTGGCATCTTTGGTAGCCAAGAAGGGAAACGCCCTCCTACTAGCATCTTGAAATTTGAAATAAAAAGAACCCAAAGCACCATCACTTTTCTTGTTGCGGGTGATCTGGTAGTAAAACCTAAATAGATGCAAACTAGGGGCTATCCCTAAAAACACCTCAAACATGTGGGCAAAAACACTAAGTACCAGAACTGAATTCAGTACAAGGTGAACCAACTTGATTCCATAATGGTTGAGAACCTCAATAAAAAAATCACTCTGAGGCAAGCAGAGGCCTGCCCGGAGGTAAGGTACAAAAAGTACCGTGAAACCGGCCGGAGGGTTCGGTTCAATCTCTCTCCCCGGTGCACGCCACTCGATGAGAGCCTTCTCCGGTAGATGCCCGTGTTGTTCCAGTCCTTGGAGTTTCTTTGCTGTCAGCATTGATGGTTTTCATCCTGCCGTCGTCTTGGTTCAATGGCGGACTGTGGGATCCTTCTTTTCGAAGGTTCGTGGAGGACGAAAGGTATTCGGTGAGAAGAAAAGTGAAAAGCAACTAGGGTGAAAACGTGCCCGAGGAGAGGTAAAAAAATCCGTATATATACCCTTGGCACATTTAAAACCCACTACTTCAAGGATGTAACAGCTGCGCCTCGATTAGCGGTGACACGACACATCACGTTCGGTCAAGGAAGTTGTTCCGCACGTCAGAGATGTGTAAGGAAAAGTAGTTGGAAAGTTGTTTTCTTTTTTCTAAAGTTATCCTCATCTCATATCCATTGACATAGAAGTTACCTTGATATTTGTATCAATAGAGGATCACCTGATCATCAAGATTTTCTTTTCATCAACTTCTTAGAGTTTTCACATAATGAAATGACTTCTTGAAAACCTTGGAAGTATAAAATCCAAATATTATAAAATCATGATTTTCAAAAAGTCAAATTTATTCTATAAAATATGTCTTCTTCATGATCTCTACCATCATAATACACCATCTACTCAAACTAAAGGTGTTTTGAGAATAAGTGTTCTACGATGAAACAAAGACAAGAAAAGATAGATAGTTTCTAAAGAGATGTTTCTTCTTCTTACCTTTCTGGAGGTTATTTATAAGCCAGTAACTTACGGTGGAATTAAATAAACCAGATGGAAGTCTAACAGATAAGATTTTATTAGAGTCTGTTCCTAATAAATCTATGGAGATTAAAACATATTTGTCCCTTCGAGAATTGCTTTCATAAATATATATATGATTAATGCTTCTACTTTTTTTTAAAAAAGGAAATAGTTATTTACAACTCAAGTAAAACTATCTTCTTGACCAAGTCTAGTTCTGGTTAAAAAACCTTCTCAAGTAAGTTATTTTCACTTGAAGTCGAGGGGCTAGCTGACGAGGATTGTTGACTAGTCAATTATTCGGGTATATTCTTATTTACTTATTGAATAGATAAGTTGGATTCTTGCTGGGCCTAAATAAATCTTCTGGGCCCAAGATCAATCAAGCAGTCGGAAAGTGGGCCCATAAAGTCTTTTCTTTGTCCATCCCCGAAAATTTTCCTAGAGGCCCAGTTGGACCTCCTCCAACTCAGGACCCCCCCCCCCCCGTGGAGGAGGTCCTGGGAAGCGGTTACCCACGTGTGGTTATAACAGCTACACGTGAATATATCAGTAATAACGATCATCACAAAGGGACACGACGATTGGCGTGAAGAGACACAACCATTGGCGCGAAGAGGCACCACTGCTACCAACTGCCGACGCTTGTAATACTATAAATAGACCAGCCTACGTGTCTTTGTAACATAGATTCGCATCCAAACCCTAATCCACGTGTATTCATGGCCACTTTCCCTGTAATCAGAGCATATCCTTTGCAATACATATTCACCATTCTGACTCCCTTGGCGAAAAGATAGTAATCTTCATTTTTTCTTTATTATATTCTTGTTTGTCCATTCTGTGACGAGAGTCCTAGACGTCGACAGTAAATGAACCTCCACGTCCGGGTAGGTTATCCCCACCCAACAACTGTGAGTTCTCTTGATAATGGTAAATGTACTTCCATATCTTGAGGGTATAGCTCATAGGGCGGGCTGATGTAAGGATGAGGTATTGTAAAGGCCTTATGATAATCGCTTAGTCGCAAGCGATGACCTATATTATAAGTTGATTATCTCGTGTGAGTCAAGTTGTACTATCTGTGCAGAGTGTAAACTATTCAAATAGCCCTGCCCACGATCAAGGACGAGCATTGTTCGTTTTCACATGGTAGATTTTGGTTTTGATTTTAAAAGAATACGCTTTGGGAATCCTCGAGCAATTGGGACTCTCGGTAGATATTCTAGCAGCTAGAGCCCTATCCTTTGAACCTTGGTGGATAGAGTTTTGATACTAGTGGTTGGTAGCTAGAACCATCACTAGTGAAATAATTAGTTTAATTATTGAAAATACTTTTGTCAAATGTTGCTTTTTGAAAACTATTGAAACTTAAAATATTGTTTTATGCAAAAGAACCATATAAGCATCATTGTTAAGCCTGCATATTGCATTTTCACAAGACCCGCGAAATACTTTATGTACTCACATGCTACACTAAAAACTTATCTTAGAAACCTTCAATAATGCTGAGGAGGATTACGATTTCTACCCTTGTGACTTTGATGAAGGTCGTTTGGAGTATTAGGATGCGCTCCCTAGTCGAATGGCGATGAGAAATTTGATGGGCCATCACTCAGAGTTTATCTTTTGTTGTTTTCGCTACTGTAAAACTTGAGATCATGTGACCTTTAGTGTAATAAGTGGTCATAAGGCCGATACTCGATACTCTGTTATTTATTGTTATGTTGAATCGTAATTCGAATTTGTTATTACTGATGTATCCACTATGTGCACTAGCTGCTGATCTAAGACTTGTGCAGAAATACATAGAGGGTTCGGATTCAAAAATCCGATCCCAACACTATCGTCCTTTCGTTTGGCGAGAATGTATTTGTTATCGTTTCATTTGACGACAGGGGCACTATTGTTATTTCAAACGGCGATAGAAGGTTATTTCTGTTATTTTATTTTTCGAGCATTTATTTATGTATATTAACAAAAAATAATGTATTATTATTAAAAAAAATTCATTGAAAAACAGCCGCTCGGCTCACGGGATTAGACACCGGCTTAAGTGATGCTCCTGCAAGAAACTACATCAATGAGTGG
Organism: Phyllostachys edulis; assembly: GCA_036346405.1. Lineage (NCBI taxonomy): Eukaryota > Viridiplantae > Streptophyta > Magnoliopsida > Poales > Poaceae > Phyllostachys > Phyllostachys edulis. The sequence goes on from CM070554.1 coordinate 22,789,114, forward strand.
CTTAATATTATTTCGAGCAAGCCAAAACATGCATGCATGCGCAAATCCTTGCCCAAGTTTTGCATCCTGGATAAAAAATGTGCTAATTTGCATTTTTACCGACGTGGGTAAAATTATCCTCTCTTTGCTCTCTCCGTTCTCGAATAAATATATTTTTCTGGATGCGTGCAAATAAACTTTTAAAATTTTGGCTACTAATATATGCAAAACACATGGTTATACAATCCTTTACTTTTCACTAACATAAAAATAATTAGAGAAAAATAGTGGTCAAAGATCCCTTTGCATTGAGGACTATTTTGTTGACGTTTATCCAGAAACAGGGCAAAGTAAGGCGGCGGAGGCTAAACAGTTAGCAACTAGGAAGTGGTGCTATGTACCAAGTGACGTGACTCATGCACGCATCCAACAGTTTGCTCGCTCATCCGGTCAAGCACTCGTTCTCGTCCCCGCTGCCCTGCAAACTTATCTCCATTTAGTACACAGATATTCTCCGGCCGTGTCCGAATTCGGTTTCCTTTCTCGTCGAGTCGATGTGTTGTTCAAATGTTTTTCCACGTCGCAAGGCACACTGTTCTTCTTCTTCCGGGTGGGCACGCGCGTGGATTAGTTACTTGTTAGACAGTGACCGGAATGCATGGTAAGACCGAATGCCTTAGACGGCGACTTGACGTTTTTACGTCGGCATGGATGACCCAAGTAGTCTTTTCTTAAGCTGTAAGCATGCATCAGTAGCAGACTACTAGACTAGTAGTGCTTTAGTGTACATAAACTTCGTAGGAGTATCACATAAGAAGTATAGCAGATTCTACCGGGTCTCGAATCTGTAAATTTTTTACTCAATGGCAACTTGGAGGCGCATTGGACGATTGATACTCTCTTTTAGTACAAGGCGAACGTACACTCAACGTATACCACACTCGCATAATCTCCGCACATATATGTGCAGTGACAGACCTAGAATATAATTTTAAGTATGGCAAAGACGCGGGGTTGAAAACAAGGACTAAAGTGTATTACTCAAATCAAAAGAACTCATATGTGAACTATATTGCAATCACATCAAAACGATATATGACATTAAACGGTATCAACGAGTGAAGATAAATATAGGACATCAAGAAATACCTCACTAATGAAGCTTAATTAACAACTTACCACCAAGTTATCGAACATAATAATTTGAATAAAGATAGTACATAGAAGAAGTAACCTGTCAAAAATAAATAGATTAGTAATGTCACGATTAATTGATCATAAATTATAAAAGATGCAGAAAAAAGAGAAGTCAAAGGACATACACCTAAAGCACTAATTACGACGTCTGCTTGTTCTCGTGCAACACCAGCGGTTGTTGCATCAGCATCAGTATCTTGTGTTTGTGCTTGTGCTTGTGCGGCGGTACCACTAGCACCAGTACTTGGGGAAGAAACATTGCTAAAGTATCTCTTCAAATTCATTTCTAACCAATTAAGAAAACAATCATTCAAAATCAAGCACAGTTCAATACTTCAATAATATCAATATGGAGATCTCTAATCTCTTTAATATCTTTCAGTGATTATGTGCTGTCCAATTCAATTTTAGCAACCAATTCATTATTCAATATTCATATCAATATCAATATGACATATCAACTAATATTCTAATTCATACCACACATCATTCACATTTTACAAATCACAAATCAGTAAATCACCATTCACCAGTCAGTCAGCCACTTACTATTTATTTTTGACATTGCCCTCAACTCAAATCTCAATGCCTCTAGCCGACTGGCCCTCTGCAGACCGACCAGGCAACCACTACCAGCAGCAACCAGGAGGAGGAGGTCCGAGGGGAGGCGGAAGGAGCGGAGCTGCGGAGCAACGTCGCACGGCCGAGGGCCTCCACAATGTGCGCGCTGCCGCCGAGCACCAGCCATGTGTCACCTCACCCGGTGGTCGGCGCGGGTCGTGGCGGGCGCTGGAGGCTAGAGCGGAGCCCTCGCCGGCGGCGGCTCGACGCCTGCTCTCTCCGCTTCCCGCACTCTCGGCCTCGCCGCTCGCCCGCATTCGTCTGCTGCGCGCTGCCCGCTTCACTCGCGAAGGCCGCCGCAGGTCCACCACTCGCCGCCGATGGTGCCTCGCCGCGCGCCCTTCCTGCCGCTCCGCCCGCTGCGCCCGCTTGCCGCCTCCCGCTACCGATCTGGATTGGGTATTTGGGGATTTTGGGTGAGGAACCGAGCACTTGTGCACCGGAATGGAAGCAAAGGCCCGGCGTGGCACTTGGGCCGGGCGCAGCGGTGCCGGATCGCTGGTGGTCAGGGGCCGCGAGCCCACGACGCCGAGAGGAGAAGCCACCCAGCAGCAGAAGAACTCTTCAGCCTCTTCTTCTCTTCTGAAGTTCTGATCTCATCTTCAACAACGCGTCAACGCCGATGGTCGGTGCTTGCTTGGACCACCTAGAAGCGAAAATACCAAGGGGTAGAGGGGGTCGGCGACGGGAAGGAGGTCTGGCATCTGCCAAACCTTGCCATATTGGCAGGTCCGCTCCTGTATGCGTGTGCATGTCCTCTACACATGCCTGGAATTTATCGGAGGCACCCCACAGAGCGTGAGCACGTACTCTCACTGAGCGTGCATGCATGTGTGCTTCTAAAATAAGTAGACATCAACGCTAATTCTAGAACTAGAACCTTGACGGACCAGGTGCATACCCGCACATCTAGTCATGACCACAAGTTAGCTTCCGGATGATTGATGGTCAAAAACTACCAAAAACTAGGTTGGTAAACTTCTTAATCAGGCAGATGGTGATGTACAGTGTTACATCAGCTGCACCTAAAGCATAACTAACTATGGATAAGCATGCAAATTCCGAGTTGGTAACTGAGTTGCTGTCTGCAGAGAAACAAGGCAACTTGCTAACATAATTTGGAAGTACTACTAGGCTAATTAATATACCTTGCTGGCTTGCTCTCTGATCATTTAATTAATCGCCAAACATGGTTACAAAAGCATTACTCAGGAACTCAAGTTCATGTACTCTGCCAATCGGCTCTATTTCTGAAGCATTGATTTTAGGGGAATTTGCCACTTTGCCACACTTTATACGTGGTTTCTATCATTTGTCATTAAATTCCCGGTAATAGATTAAATACTACATATTTCATGAGCCACTTGATCATTTGCCATTTTTGAGAAAAAAATGCCAATTTTGCCTCTGTCTTCTTCTTCCACCTTCTTCCTTGCTCCGTCCCTCACCTCCCCAGCGACCATGGCCGCAGCTCGAGCCAACGCCAGGGGTGCCAACCGCCGCCTCCACCTTCCTCTTTCTCTCCTCACAGCTCAGGCAGCAAGGCTGCTGCCATGGCGACGCGGGCCCCAGCGAGGTGGCGGCATCGGCATGAGGTGGCCAAGGTCGGCTGGCCGAGGCGAGGCTACGCTGCCACCAGTGTCAATCCAAGCACCCAAATCTCACCATGTCACCACGGCTTCCCCCAACCTAATCGCAGTCGCTTGATGACGTTTGCTTACCCTAAGGGAGATGCGGTGGGAGTCGGGCAGCTGGGAGTTAGGGGAGTTGGGGTCGGGGCCGATGGCATGGTACTTGCCGACGGCCATGGAGTTGACCTTGATCTCGTCGGAGATGCACTTGGTGTGGCCGGACTCGAGGTCGAACCGGAGCGCATGTGCCGGCGGCGAGGCTGAGAGTAGGACGGCCAAGAGGAGAAGCATGGATGGGGGCAAGCATCCGGGGCAGTGATCCGGAGGCCGCATGCCATGGTCAGAGATCGGAGAGGAAGGCGAAGCGTGCACCAAGGTCGGCTCACGGGGTGGTTTGGGCGCGGTGGCGACGCCTGGTGCACGGCGGGACGACGGCCGGATTCGGCTCGACCGGAAGGGAAGAGGGGAGTCGAGAGGAGATCTGGCGGAGGAAGAAGAAGAGAGAAGGAGAAGGTGATGGAGAAGACGGGGTAAAATTATCCAAAATGACAAAAAGCAAGGCGCGCATAAAAGATGGAGCAAAATACCTATTACCATTTTGTAGAAACCACTTATGGGGTAGCAAAATGACAATTTTCCCAGCTGCTTGTACTTAGCGTCCGGTCATAACAGATTAATAGTAGCATCTCAATAGAATAATTAGGAATTGCTAAGGGCAGCGTGCCTGATATCGGATCTGACATTCAGGTTGACCTAACAGCAGACATCTGTCACAGAGAAACACATGTCAGATCACATCAGAGTAAACAAAGGCATATGTTTTTGTATTAGTTTACAATTAAAACATGTAAACAGTAGAGTTTCGGTCGCGACGACTCTGAACCTGCATAAAGTATAAACATCACGACGCCATGTAGCTTTGAGCTTCTAGACATGGCATGCAATGAAGCAAAAGCTCGTGTGCAAAAAATACGGTTTTAGCAAACTTTTAGAATTAATTTTAGCATAATTAAATAATATTAAAGTATAATTTCAGCAGAATTTAAATGACCAAATTAACATATATTTATATAATTTTTCTAAGTCATCTAAAAAGAATAATATGCTCAACACATACATCATATGTACATCGAAATCAGCATAAAGCTAAGACTTAAAATAATGATAATTGCTCTTAGAAGGCTAGTTGCACAAGACATAATCTTGGACATCACAGCACTAATACCAATATTATTCATCAATTGAATATGATAACACTAAATCAGACTTTGAGCTAGATTTAAAGCTTTACCAATATGCCAAGTTCTATTTCAACAGACAATAAGTTAAACTTCCAGCCAATAAAAGACCAAGTGATTATCAGTGCATAAGAAACACTAAACCAACACTTTGAACTTTCAGCAAACAAAGGAATGATCACTGACAGTGTACAAAAATTTCTAGCATTAGCAATCAAGCCAACCTGACAACAAAAGACTAGAAATATCACAGTACATAATGATCTATTCTATTTAGTCACAGCCGAACACATTAAGTGCTAGAACCAAACTGAAATAAACAGAGTTGACTACTGTAAGCACTACTTATCTAGCTCAAGTCTGATTACATTTATCAATCCAATTTCATAGTATGCAAACGATCATCATAGAGCTATTCAACAGAGCCCACAAAATTCTCTTTGCAATATCTCCCAGGACTAGTCACAATTATCAACTCAATCACAGATCAAGTGTTTCAACTAGCACATCACATATATATGCAAAGTGAACTGCGAAAAGGGTCACAGAGATACTCACAGAGCAGATAGCAATCAAAGCTATTGAGATGAACCGGGCAAGGCACGTCAATAGACGTTGTCTCAAAAAACCTAGCGCCTCGCTGTGCCGCGCAAGATAGACGAGGTTGACGAAGATACAGTGCTGATCCTCGTAATTCGGGACACACCGAATCACGAAGTTGAGGTATAGGATATGCCACACAAGACCACAAGAACGCACTGGCCGAGTGCGTCTCACTACCGAGCACCAAAAAATCGAAGAATCGAAGTCCTCTTCTTCCACCAGATCAGTCCAGAGACAATCAACTCAAGCACCAATTCATTGATCCCCAGAATCCCCACACCACAAAACTCATAGAGAATGATGTGAAAGGGGAAACCAGCAAGATAGCACAAAAGAGACCAAGAGCTTAACCACCGATGAAGTAGAATCACTACGGCAGTGCACAAGCTCCAAAATCCCTCCACAAATCGTAGCCGAAATCAAAGAGGAAGAACCAGATTCAGAAGGGGGAAACTCACTGATGTTTTTCTGATTGGAAAGAACCGAGTGCTTTTTATAGAGGAGGAGGAGCTCGGGATCACACGGCTGCGACGAATGGCCAACGCGCAAAGCGCCGGGCTACCCACGCCTCCAGTGTCGCCAACACCAATACTCTCGTTGCCACTGCAACTACCAAGAACCAGACAAGAAGAGGGGAAGTGTCGGACCCCAAATTTGGAGCTTGGGATCCACTGTGCATAAGGTGTCATTCCCTGGATGAAGAATCTAGACCCACCATTATATGTTAATGAAGTATTTTGGTGATTAATGACAAATGCAATTGTGAGACTAACATGTTTATTAATATACTTATTGTTTAGTCTCAATTGGATATAAAGGTGATAATCATGAAGGCATGTATGTGATTAATGACAAATCAAATTCATTGGATAAACAAAAAAAAATCCAAACAGGTAGGCATTTATAATGACAAATCTATTTGTGAGACTAACTCTCTCATTGTTATATCTCATGATTAGTCTCGTTTGGATATAAAGAACAAAAGAGGTATGCATTCTACTTTGTATTCTTATACCCTGTTGCATTCCTCGGATCCAAAATATAGGTTGAACTTCACCAAAAGTCTAACTTCTAACATGTGCATATGTTCCTATTACACATTTGTGTATGCACACATTTAGGGGGAGTTCACTCTATGTTTTGTGGTTTCATTAGTATTGATCCATATTCCTTTTCTACATATATAAAGGATCTTTACTTTGAAACATATCCTTGAATATATTTAACTTATGTAGTTAATATATTCATATGAGTATATGATAACTTGTGTAGTTCATATATACTCATGTATTCTTGAAGTACATACGACTTGTGTAGTTCGTATACACTCATGTTGAGTATATATAAAACTTGTGTAGTGCTTATATACTCATACCACTCTATATTCAATTACTTGCAATTGAAGTGATTATCATCAATTACCATAGAGGGAAAGATTGTGGTGTCTTGTCCCACCATTATGAGTTAATGGCATGACGTGGTAATTAATGATAATCATATTATAGAACTAACACTTTCCATGAGTTGGATGAATAGGTTGAGTTCTATAGTTGGAGACTTTAGAAGATCATCATGTGTTGATGATATTGAAGTCAAGAGCTTGGAGTAAAGGATGCATCATATGTTGATGTGTATCAAGTTCAAGAAGAGGAGATGATCATGAGTTGATCATCAAGTCAAGAGAAAACCCATCATGTGTTGATGGAAGTCAAGTGAAGGATGCATCATGAGTTGATGCATATCAAATCATGACCCGGACTTGAAGCAAAGATGTGCGTCGTCAAGCTTCAAGTGGTTGTGCAAGGCAAAGGTATGACTAGCTAGGGCTAAGGATTTGTTCCTAGTCTTTTGCCGGTCTTGGTGTTTGGTTGGAAGACCGGATTGCTAGTATAGGTTGCTGTACTATTAAGAGGGTCTTTACTAGTAGCTTGAGTTAGTCATGTGTTGATAGCTCATTGTGTTTGCTTTAGCTCATCTTAATATGTTGCCAATATTTGCAAATGTGTTTTGCAAATAGTTGTGGCTCATGGATAACCCTTGTAGCATGTGACTTAAGTTTGCGAATGTGTTTTGCAAATGGTGTAAGTCCATGTACCTTATTCCTTGTAGTGTGATTCTATAAGTTGGCAAATGTGTTTTGCAACTTGTTGAGAATCTCACTTGAATCCTTGTTTGCATCGCACAAATTTGGCAAATGTGTTTTGCAAATTGAGTTGAAGCGAATGCAATTTGAGGCATTGATTCTAAAAGTTGACAAATGTGTTTTGCAACTTGTTGAGAGTCTTGTCTTTAACCTTGTGGTGCATCTTGCATCAAATGAGCAAAATGTGTTTTTGCAAATCGTTGATGCAAAGATCGAAAACCTTTTTCTCGCTAGTCGGATATCGGGCGGTCCGATCGTCGCATGGTCAGGCGGGTTGTATCAAGACTTATTTTTGGTACAACCGTGGTGCGGTTGATCCGATTTTTCTAAGGCGGTTTGATTTTTCCAGAAGAGATGTTTCTGGTCCTTCGCCAATTCTGTGGAACTTTTCTAGAGCAGTCAGACCGGCGTCTATTGGGAGGTCTGACCAGTGGGCGGTCTGACCGGCCATTAGTTGGTGGTCAGACCGACAGTGAGCTCAACGGCTAGTTTTATAGCCGTTGGAGCTAAGGGCGGTCAGACCGGCCATTATATGGTGGTCAAACCGATTTCATCCAGATTCTCTGGAATCTTCTCCCAACGGCTAGTTTTTGTGTGTGGGCTATAAATACCCACCTTGGCTGTGTATGGGAGGTTGTTGGTGCCCCTAGACATTCCATTGAGCAAAAAGCAAGCCTCTCATTCTCTTTTGTGCATGTGTTGCACTTAGTGAGGTTAGAGAGCAAACCCTAAGTGCATGTGTTGCCTTAGGTGGTGGATTTAGTATCCACTTGAGCTTAGACACTTGATTGGTTCAAGTGAGCGTTGGAGACTTGTTACTCTTGGTATTTGCCGACACCTAGACGGCGTGGTGGTGTCGTTGCTCCGGTGAGCTTCTCAAAGAAGATTGTAAGAAGACCCGAACGGTTTGTAAGTGGTGTGGTGCTCGCCATCTCCAGAGTGGAGGAAAGAGCAACCCTAGTGGAGCGAGGTGTTGGTTCATTTTGGAACCGGTCCAAGTGGTTGGACTTACCTCGAGGCGGGTGCTCAATTCGTGGAGCCGGTCCAATTAGTTTGGGCTTGCCTCAACGTATTAGGGGAGACCGCAAGTCTCCGATCACCACGGTAAAACATCGCCGAAGTCTTTTGTAGTTTGCATTCTTGTGTTTTACATATTGCAATTTATATTCCTTGAACTAAATTGCTTATTCATTGTGGATGAATGCTTACCTAGCTTTGTGCTATTTACATTGATAAAATTGGATAGCTTACTAGTCTTTGATTAATTGTTATTTGTCAATAGACTTGTATTGTTGGTGTACTTAGTTGAACCTAGTTGATTTAGGTTTTAATTGTGCAAAACCGTATTTGTATTAGCTTCCGATTAGAAATCGGTTTTAGCCAAAGAAGTTTTTAAACGCCTATTCAACCCCCTCTAGTCGGCCTCCTCGATCTTACATCGGATCAAGAGTCGACATGCACAGATACATTTAAGTTCACTCGATAACTACGAAAACTCACAAATAACACCGCTTAGGTTCATAACCGCGACCTCATTTGAACATGAAGGACATCTGGGAGATCTTGAAGAGGTCTCGGATGGTTCTATAGTGATCCCGAGGAGGTCCCGGAGTGATCCTTTCGCTGGTCACTGCTCCTTTGAGTACTGTTCTTGGAGTGGACCCGAATAGCCAAAGGAGGTCCTGAGGGGCACTATAGAGTCGTCTTGGAGAGGTCCTGAGGTGTGTTGTGGTAGTCTTGGGGAATGCTGTAGGGACGCCCTGGGGAAGTCTTGAGGAGGTCGTGAGGATACGACAAAAGAGATACAGGTGGTCTTGGGACATCTGGAAGTAATCTTTAGACCATATAGGGGTGATCGTGGGTCTCCTAGTAGTGGCCCTAGACCATCTAGGGGTGGTCGTGAGACATCCGGTTGTGGTCTTAGATCATCTAGGGGTGGTCGTGAGGCATCCGTTGTGGTCTTAGACTATTCAGGGGTGATCGTGAGGCATCTCGTTGAGGTCCCAAGGTCAAGGGAGTTCCTAAGGAGATCCCGGAGGTCCTAGACCCACTAGAGCTAGTTATAAACCCTACGAGGGTGGTTGTGAGACATTTGGTAGTGGTCCTAGGTTGGCTAAGGGTGATCGAGGGTCATCTCGATAAAGGCCCTCGACCACCTAAGGAGGTCCTAGGTTACTTAGTAGCGGCTCTAGACCATCTAAGGGGTGGTCGGGACATCCATTTGAGTCTCAGAACACACCGATCGTGAACTTCGCCCATGTAAATGATACTCAAAATAAACAAAGTAAGCCCATAATATATTACATAAACATCCGGCCTTGTGGCCAACTGTTTTACAAAAGCGTCGCTTAGGCAAGAGTTTTACAAAAATCAAGAGTACAGAATAGAAGGCAAGGGCGGAAGCAAAACAAGTCATGGTGGATCCATTCACTCTGCCCACAGGCAAGCGACTGGGGGTCCCGGCCTAAGCTTCATTATCATCCCCACCATCTGGTTCATCCTCCGTGAAGTACTGGTAGGGGTCTTGATCATTCGGGCCTGAAAAGATTATATTGGCAGAGCCTAAGTACACAACCGCATCATGAGCCAACCCACAAAGCGTTCTTATAGATGCAAGGCAAATCAAGGGAAGCTTTATAGTTCTTTTATTTGCACAGAGCCAAGTTTAAAATAGATGAGTAGTAGAAAATTTCAAACTTAGCATTTTAACAAATCTGCTTTTCATAAATGAATTTTCATTTGTAAGTATTAGTGGAGGTTCCACCTCCTATACCATTGAGTGGCTCCATCCACCCAATACTCTGCTATCCCAGATTTACCATCGGGTCCCCACCATGCCTTTCTCAAACCTCGGGTCCCACCCTAGCCTTACCATTTCATCACAAAGGATTTTGTAAAAATAAAACTATATCAAGCAAGTTCTCACCACCGCTATTGACCGTGAGCACGGCTATCATGATAGTTTTCTTACTCGCAGAGTTCGCACACTTTACCCACAAGAGGTAATCATCTTGATATATACACACGCTTCTTAGACGCGTGAATCAAGGGAGATTACCACAAGGCCTTTACAATGCTCAACCTCGATGCAACTCTACCCGCTAAGGTTTCACCGCCGAGCCACGCCTCCCAGAGGCCCTCTGCGCCATGTGGTTTTCCTGTGGTTCCTTACCCTTACCCACGCCACACACCCACCAAAGGAGAAGCCACGCCGAGGCTAACAAATTAGTTAGCCGTGTCGCACTCCATTATGGACTTGTGGTTGCACTGCTTTTTGCATGAGAGGTCATTCCAAGATTCACCCTTAATTGACCAGGTGGTACATCCACATACCAACATCTTCTCGCTCTCAAGACTAGCCACTCTTTCCAATCGCCTCGAAAAAAACAAACTTTTCGTGTTTTATTGTTTTGAAAATATCATTAGCTTAACATACTAGCCAGTGCTCCCACTTCAATCGCCCTCAAATCATTTTCCAAAGTTTTTAATGATTGTGGTCGGCAAATTAATGCCCGCATGACATTGTATCTAAGCAAGGCTAAGCATGACACTTAGATACGCACTTAGTGACTAGTAGGTAATCCATTAAGTCTAGGGTGACAAAGGATAGTGTCCAAGTTCAAGAATTGGAAGTTTATCCACAAATTTTGTTAAGGCATTAACTATGAGCTAGACCAATTTAGTTTGATAAAACATAGCAATGCAATTTCTTAGTTTAAAGCAACATAATTTGCAAAAGGTAGGTGCAACATGGTCAAAGGGTTGACTCGCTTTGTTCAGAGTGTCACGATCGAGATCCCGATCAACTAACCGTTCTTCGGTCACCTCGCTTCTATAATCGTGAAACAACCGGTAGGCAAATAAGCATATATTCCAACTCAAATCGCTTCCAAATATGCGAAGAACTCCAAATAATGCAAAAGCGATATTAGAAATATGAGACCAACACATTTGAAAACTCGAAGGTTGTCTGGATCTGTGGTGGTCGAGGAGCTACTGTGTTTTTAGAAAAATATGACAGGGAGGTCATGGAAGTACTATGACTTGGGGTGGTCCTGAAGGTACTGTGACCAGGGGAGGTCCTAGAATCACTGTAATCAGGGGAGGTCGCGAATGCGCCACGACCAGGGGAGGTCGTGTGAGTGCTAGGACTAAGGAAAGTCGTGGACCAAGAGGGTGGTCTTTGTGAAAAGGCCAAGAAGGTGGTCTTTGTAAAAAGACCATGGGGGAGATTTAACGAGAGGGAGGTCTGGACCCCTAGATCTAAACGAGGAGAGATCTAGACCGTTAGATCTAAACGAAGAGAGGTCTGGACCCTTAGATCCAAACGAAAGGTTGTCTGGACCCTCAGATCCGAATGAAAGGAGGTCTGGAACCTTAGATTTAAACGAAGAGAGGTCTGGACCGTTAGATCTAAACGACAAGAGGTCTGGACCCTTAGAACCAAACGAAAGGTGGTCTGGACCCTCAGATCCGAGTGAAAGGAGGTCTTGTCGACGATCAAGTCGCCGATCTTACGAAAATGAACGAGGAAAATGACGTGGAATATCCCGGAATGGAATGGGGGTCGCTTTTATTGATATGAACTGGTTTTACAAGATGTGGCTAAGTACTACCCTCAATTACATCGAATGGGGAATGTCTAATCGTAATCGACTTAGAATATGAGTCTAAGTCCGATTATCTAGCTTCTAATTCCACCGCTTAGGCTTCGTATTCTTGTTGAACTGCTGTTGTTCTTGTCTTTGTTGGTCTTGGTCTTCGTTTCATAGGTCTCAGGCGCTTCACCTTTAAATAACTTCCAAGAGGTGGCGCATTCTCGGAGAAGACGCCTCGGTGAAACGTTACGATCGGTCGGAACGGTGGAGCGCTTAGCAACGTATAATTTCCTTGCGGTTGCTCGTGAAGAGCTTAACCGTAGGGTGGTTAATAGTCGGTCTCGTGGTTGTACCATCGCGTGGAATGGAACGATAACATGTGTTCCATTCATCATACGATAAGAAATACCATTCGTAATTTTACGAAGCGTTATCCGGTCGGGATTAGGCACAAAGCCTCATCCCACTGTGGTACCCATTAAGTAACCTTTAGAATACTAACGACCAGGAGGTCGTTAGTCTTAGGGTTACGACCATGAAGACGATGGTATTTTATTATGTATTAAAATAATACATAGAGGTTTTAATCTCGCTACCAGCCCCTAACTTTAAATGAACTGGTCGTATATACCTTTTTCCGATGAAATCGATCGCGCACCCATTTAATGTTGTGGTATACGGCGGTCTGTGTTCACTTTAAAGTTGAGAACTTGCCTTGGGAAACGAAGAGTTCCTCTGTTCGCTTGAGCAAAAAGAGGCTTTTGTCGGCTTGGACTCTTGTGGGAATCCTTCAAAGTATCGAAGTTTATAAAATCTCCTCGCCGATCTTAGAATTTTTATGCTTCCAAAATCCCTTCGATTCCCTTTAGCTTCTCGCCAAGAAATCCTCCGAGTTTTTTTCCGTTCTTCCGACCACGAAGTTCCAACTTTCACTACTCATCCTTGAGGATTTTCGCCATGCTCGAGCAGACACAAAGTGGTTGCCTTCGAATTGGGCAAGAAAAGCTTGAGGCTTTGGCGAAGATGGAAATGCTCCCAGATAGGAATCGATTAATTGGAGACCGCGACCGGAGAGCATTTTCCGAGCCGTGAAGATGAGGAAATCCTCGCTTTTCTTGCCTACATCGAATGTGGGCCGAGATTACCGCATACACAAATTCCTTCTCGCGTTCTTGAACATTACGGGTGGAATTAGTGAATTTGGCCCCAAATTCGATCGCAAATATCAAGATTTTCGATATTTATGCGATGCATATCCGGGAATACAACCGAACTTGAAGCTCTTTAGTTATTTCTACCGCATGGTGATGGGAAAATCATGCAAAATCTGAAGCGCCTCGGGAATGCACATTGCGCCTTCATGACGGAAGGCCGATGAGTACATCCTCATGTACGCTGAAATCTTCGTGGTCGCTATGGAAAAAGTAATCGGTTTTACATGACGGTTACGAAGACGATGGCCTCTACTACGGAACTAGAGCAAGTGAAAACCCCAAGTGGAAGGAGACCAGAAGAAGACAGGATAGTCAAAAGATGGGGATGCCATCTATGACTTATGTAGTCAGGCCCGACTTGTGGCATGTGGTGAGGATTTTACCTCTCGCCAGATTAGTCCATTGAAGCTCCTGACTCATTCCCCGCCTCGGTGCCTTGATCGTGATGAAGTTGCTCGCAAGGTGGTAAGTCTTTGAGATACATTCCGATCGGTATTTTGATTAATGTGTTACCTTAAAATTTATCTATTCTTCCTTCATAAAGTTCTTTCCTATGGGGAAATTAGAGAACGAGTCGCTAATCTGTCAAGGGGAGCTCGGAGAAAAGGTCAATGGCCCAAGATCTTAGCCGCAACTCCTATTGAAGGAGATCGCAAGGCTTAAGGTAACTTAATCAAAAATTTCTTTTACCACGATATACATATATCCCACCAGATTTCCAATCGTGTTTACATTTGCAATGGTCGGTTTGCGAATCATACAATCTGGTGAGGATCAACATCCCACCTTGGTTCCGACCGAGTCGTGCCTCGAGGCACTTAAAGGAGATGAATCCTCGAGGTAATAGAACATTTCAAATCATATATGTACGAATTTTTTAGATAAAGGATTTCTTCACCCAATCAAATTTGTTCTTTGATTTAGGTGGATAAGCTTCAAGGCCCGCAGAATATAATCGCGAAGGTCAGAGACTCCAGAGTGGTCGTGCATGACCTTACTATTGTTATCAAACAACCGATCCGAGATTGATGAAACCACTCCCTCCGACCGATAGTCGAATGTGGACCTTGATGAACCGGTCGAGGACATAGCTTCCGACATCTTGTTGGAGGATGTGAGGGTTCCAACAAACCCCGCCGGGTCCGTAACCAAAGAAATTGGAGGAGAAGAAAAGGAAGGCTAGCGCACAGATTTCTCTCTTGCTGCTTTTGAGTCAAATCCGGAGATTAACAAGGTATGTACAAATGAAAGTGGTCGATAAGTATGTACCTTTAATAATTCCTTGATGATTTGATACTTTGAACTTCCCATCTTCGGTTTGCATAGGTCTTCGGTGTTCCGGCGCTTCCAACTGTGTTCTTCCCGAGGACTCGCACTGTGGAAGTTCTCGATCAGAGCACTTCTCGTGACAAAGTTCCCGAGGAAGTAGTGGTCGAAGAAGCCCCGAGCAGTGACAAGGGCAACGGTTGAGTTGGATCCTTTGGTGATTTAAACCCCTTCGTGGGGGTAGATGCCTCGAGAGGTCTCAACAGTTCCGATCATCGTTGATAACCCTTCCCAACCTAACAAGTTCCTTTTCGCCCCGATTTATCGAGGATAAGGAGCTTGATGAGGCGTGGCGTAAATATCGGATACTCAACTCAAGATGCACCTCGATTCGATTTTTGCCGGTTATAATGACCAAGCAATTGGGTAAGTATTCTACCACCGCTTCTTCTTTAAAAGTTTATAAGAAACTTAAGAAAGAGAATGCTATTTGTGTAGCATTTGGTCGAGAATTTTGTCTGTGATCGGAGGATCCACCCAAAGGAGTTAAGGACTTGGAGCAAAAGCACTCGAGTTGGAAAGTAAGAACTTTTCCTTTTAAACTTTTGTTTCTCCTTCAATACTTTGCTCCTCTACAATTATTCTCCCTTATCGTATTCGATAGATCCGGAGAAAATAAAAGAGGAGGTTGTACGAGAAAGCCAAGACACTCTTCTTGAAGAAGAAATAAAGCTAAAGACTACCATTCGCTAAAGCAAGTTCACCAAAGACCGTTGATTGTCAAGCAACGACCAAATATGAAACACTTAGCAAAACAAATGAAGGTAATATGTCGCAAACTTGATTGTTCCTTCAATTATGCTTGTGTTCATTAACTCGATTTGCTTTTTGCAGAGCAAACGCAAATGCCGAATGAGTAAAGAAAACTCAAATTTGAGCAGATAAGGAGGCGGCTCTTGCTCAAAATATTGATGAAAAGATTCATGCTTTGAACAAGATGATCTTTGATATGGGATCGTGATCAAGCCCGCCTTCCTTAGGAGATCCAATAGAGAAAATGAACTATTTGGGTCAACTTCTAGAGGACCTTAAAGTTCTGCTCAAAACTACTCTGACGAATTATGCCTGTGCCCTAAAAACAAAGGTTGCAGTGGAGTTAGTTTTGCTTTGGCAAAACCGAAAGCTTCCGACCCTCCATAGATCTCCAAGCTGTTAAAGAAGACTTCAACCGCCCACTGAGGAGGCGACCAAGTTCATGGAAGAACTCAGCCATTCGGAGATATAGTTGTAGAGGAGATGGAGGTCTAATCTCCCACAAACAAGAGTTAGGTCGAATATTTCTTAAAGTAGGTTCCTGCAAGTGTAAAAATATTTGAATATCTATGAAAACTTACTTTTTATGTCATTGACAAAGCTTTTGTTTATCCTGCTTTGACTTTTAAAATTTCAGATATTTTCTAGCCCCGAACGCTTTATAGTAGAAGAACGTTCTGCATAAGCAAAGGAGCCAAGAAAGAAAATAAAAGAGGTCATAACCATGTATGTGAGTTTTGAAGGTATGTTTGGACATGTAAGACAAAACTGATCGTTGCAAAGATTAGGAAATCAAATGTGATCAGACTAAATAGACGATTTCGACTAGTTATAGATCTTTGTTTGTCATAATGGAAATACCAATCAAAAACACTATATATGGTCGAAAAAGACTTTGTCAAACTTGACATAAGAAGAAATGCAAATATGTATGCAACAGATTATAAGTGAACTTTGTTTATATCTATTGTCCCATAGTCCGGTCGAACTAATGCTAAGACCGAAGGCATACGATATATATTTTTTGAAACGTGTTCAAATTCTATATCCGATCGTAGCGAGGATCGAAGAAAAGAACCGTCGCTAGGAAGCTCCTTCCAAGCAAGGTGACCACGCGTAAAAAGGAGAGACTTCGACTAGGGGCTTTCCATGTCCCACCAAAGAGCGACAAGAATAGACCGTAATCTTGAAATAATGAAGCATAATCTTCGTAATCGTAAGCATATCATTCATGAGATAGTTAGTTGTGTGGCGCCTCGATTACTCATTTTTCTTTAAGAAAAGAGTATAGTCGCAGGGGAATCATTTGAGAAAAATGCTCACGACGAGGACCATAGAGTATCGAGATCCTTAAAAGGATATCGGAGAGAAAAATGTCTTCTCCCACTGCACTAACAATAATAAACCACCGTAATGTAGGTGTATATATATAAGCAAGGTTGCACTTCTTAATTAATCAATAAATTTAGTGAAATTGAAATTGAAAGAAATGAAAGAATGAAAATTAAACATAGAACTTACGCAATTGATCGATGTTCCAAGAATTTGACAAAATTTGCCCATCGACATAGCTAGTCGTGACGGAACTCGTCGGGTGATCACGACCACAAGTAAGGACCTTCCCATTTAGGAGAAAGTTTATTGCGATTTGTTTGGCTCAATTTTTCTCGAGAACCGGATCACCTACAAAGAAGATCGCGAGGTCGCACCTTACGACTATGGTACCTTCGCATGGCTTGTTGGTAGACCGCCGATCGTATAAGGGCTTGGTTTCGCTGTTTTCAAGGAAATCGACGCTGCCGAAGTCGTTGTTCAATCTGATCATTTTCGCCAAAACGACGCCGAAAGCAGAGCCAATTTTGAGTTCGAGGAAGCATGGCTTCAAAGACCATAAACCAAAAAGAATGGAGTTTCACCGGTAGCACGATCGTCGCGGGTTCTAACGCCCATAACACGAGGGAAGTTCTTGAACCCAAGCTCTCGACCGCTTGATTAATCGGGTCGAATACTCGGCGCTTGATCCTCGCATAAGGATACCATTAGCTCATTAATCGCCTCCGCTGTTCGTGGATGAGCAATGTATAAAATGAACTTTGACACCAAGTTCATCGCAATTCTCGGAATTGATCGCCGGAGAATCGGGAACCATTGTCCGTGATGATACGACCGGGTACACCAAATCGCGTGATCACATTTTTCAGAGAAATCTCTTAGCGGCCTCGCTTGTTATTTTAACGATCGCTCGCTTCAATCCATTTTGTAAACGTGTCAATCATGACGAAAGGAATTGAAGCCCCGGTGCTCTTGGGAAAGGTCCTGTAATGTCCAAATTCCCAAAGTTGCAAAAGGCCAAGAAAGAGGAATTGTTTGTAAGGCTTAGCCGGGCGGTGTACTTGTCGGCTATGAAACCGACATTGTACACACTTCATCACAAGCTCTTTTGCATCATGAAGGGCGCTGGTCAAGAATAGCCTTGCCGGAAGGCTTTACCGACTGTGGTTCTCAGAGGAATGGTGTGCTCCACGACGCCTTCATGGATTTCGCTTAGCAATCTAATGCCATCCGCTTGAGATATGCATCTCATCAACACTCCATGAGATCCTCGCTTATACAAGATACGCTCGATTAGAGTGTATGATTTGGCTTTTAAGTATATACGATCGCCTCTACATCATCTTCTCGAATTGTGTCATGTCAAGATAATTGTAGATCGATGTCATCCGCCTCTACCTTGATCGTGATAAATACCAACCGTCAACGACTGTGGAGCATCCATGTTCCTTGATTAGTTTGTTCAACTTGCAAAGAATCATGTATGTTCTCAAGGCTCAACTACCGAGGGTGAATTGAGTTGCTCGAGAAAAACTCCGGCGGGACTGTCGACCTCGTGGAGGCCATCCGTGCTAACCGGTCTCGCCAGAAAGTTTTCCTTTCTAGAATATGTTGATCCGAAACCAAGAAGTGCTTTTCGAAGTTTTCAGATTCCGCCAGATAAGATGACATCTTGGTACTCAAGCATTGATACTTTTCCCCACTTGATTCGCTACTAGTTGAGAATCGCTTTCACTAGTAATCATAATCCCGAGCTTAACGAGCCGCCGAGTCCCGCCAAGAAACCTTCATATTCTCGCCACATTATTGGTGGCGTGAAAATTTAACCGATGGCGACTTGATGTGTTCGCCAAGAGGGATATCAAGACCACTCCACCCGATCCTTGTAACATCAAGGAACCGCCGAATACAATGTCCACTGTCGTGGTGTTCGTATCGGGTCCTTGGGTGGGTTCGTGGTTTGTCCATTCGCAATGAATTCGCTATTGCTCGACTTTATTGTTTGTCGTGAAATAAAATGGAGATCGAACGCCCTAGCTCGACCGCCCATTTGGCTATTCATCCCGATGATTCCCTGCTTCAAGGACTTGACCAAGAGGATATCCGGTAGGTACGACCACTTTGTGGGCCCGAAAGTAGTGCCTTAGCTTTCTTGAAGACATAAGGAGGCCATAGAGCAACTTTTGTACCTGTGGGTATCTTTCCTTGGTCCATGTAAGACTTCGCCACGTAATAGACCGGTCGTTGGATATTATCCTTTCTACAACCAAGACACCGCTAACTCGTCGTGGTGTTGTCGACACGTAAATTAGCAATGTTTCTCCCGATCTCGAGAAACTAAAACCGGTACTTGTAAGGTACTTTTTAAGTTCCTCAAAGGCATCGCTTGCCTCTTTAGTCCACTCAAAACTCCCATGTTTCCAAGAAGTTTAAAGAAAGGTAATCCTTTTCCCTAACCTTGCTATGAAACGACTTAACGCCATACAAACCTGTTAGTTTTTGGACTTCCTTCTTCGTGGTCTGAGGGCGATCCGTCGATGGCCGCAATTTTGCCGGATTTGCTTCAATACCTCTAGCCAAACTAGGAAACCGAAAGCGCTTTTCAACAGTAAACTCCAACACACACTTTTCCTGGATTTAACTTGAGGTTATGTCTTCAAGTTATTAAAAGTTTCTTGTAAGTCGAGAATGTGGTCGCCGTTGGTGGTCTTTACGACCGATCGCCAACGTAAGCTTCTAGATTCCGACCGATTTGTGGACTAAAGGTTTTTGCATCAACCTTGAAAAGTTGCACCATTGCTTTTTGAGACCAAATGGCATCTTAATATAACAAGAAGTGCCATATGGGGTGATGAAGGAAGTTTTCTCCTCATCTTCTTTACACATACTAACTGGTGGTACCTCGAATACGATCTAAAAACTTAGTAACTCGCACCCGTAAGTAGAGTCTACCACTTGATCAATGCGAGGAAGGGAAAGTCATCCTTCTGACAAGCCTTATTAAGATCTGTAAAGTCGATACACATTTGCCATTTCCCATTGTTTTTCTAACCATTACAGATTGGCAAGCCACGTGGGTGGTCGACTTCACGAATAAATCCAAATTTTGAGAAGCTTGTCAATCTCCGATCGATTGCTTCCTTCCGATCAAAAGTAAACGTCAGAGTTTCGCTGATCGGTTTTTTGTCGCCGAGAGCAAGCTCATGCTCGATCACCTCCCGGGACTCTAGGCATATCGGACGCTTGCTGTGCAAACACGCCCCGATTCGCCGGAGGAAGAAGACGAGCGACTCTTCCTATTTAGGGTCGAGTCTTGCCCCGACCGTAATCTTATGCGCGGTTGGGTCCGGATGTCCCGACCCATGTGAAGATTTGACGCCGTCCGAGAAGCGCTTTTGTCGAGTGGTACCTCCTTTGTCCGGGTCGATGGTTTGGGTGTCATCTTTGGCCTCGAGTGCTTGACTCGCATGGGAGTCGTTAACCTCTCGGTCGGAAGTTCATCAACCAAAGGCAAAGGATTTTCGATCGCATACATAAGCCATTTTCGATCTCCTTGAATAGTGATGACTCTTCGCCCCAAGATTTTCAAACTTTGATAACCGTAATGCGTGGCTATCAAGAATTTTGCTAATCGCCGGTCGATCGAGAATTCCGCTGTATCGCGGATTCAAGTTTACTACATCAAACGGAATCCTCTCTGCTCGAAGTTGTCGCTTTCCAACGAATCGTAAGGAAACTTGTCCTATCGGTTTAGCGGTAGAACCCTAACTATGCCATGAAAAGCATATTTCATGTGTTTCACCTTTGACATGGGGACCTCATTTCTTCTAAAGCTCCCACAAATAATATATTCAAAGAACTACCCCATCTACTAAGACCCGATTAACCCGACAATTATTAATGGTTGGTTCAACAACGATAGGGAACCTACCCTACGAGTCGATGGATGGGGCGATCGTTGTCAAGGAAATTGAGGTGTCCGACCACTTCGAGTGCTTGATT